>JBCNJP010000012.1:34050187-34102365 GCA_039602395.1 Deinandra increscens subsp. villosa
TAATGAAGTTTTACAAATATTTCTAATCTTTTCCCTACCAGTGAGTGAGTTAATTTCAAAGTTGTAGATTTTAGAGCATTCTCCTTGCAGGGTTTAAAAGACTGTTCTCTCTTTTATTAAGGATTCAATTTCTGTTTTGATGACTTCCTTCATTCTGTTTTCATTTGTCCTGCATTTATCTAAGATAAATAGGAAGAAATCTAAGGCCAGATTTGTGTACTTCTGTTTTTCTTTTAGTCTAAAGAATCCTCTTTCTTCAAATTGGTCTCTGAAGCATATACCAGGGATTTGACCAAGAAATGTTGTTAATGGCCCTCTCCATGAGATTCGATGAGGGACTTCTTCATTTGAATATGTTAAAAAAGGAGAGAGGTGTCAGAGTCTTTTGCTAATTCAACATCGAATTGAATTTGTCTTCTAAACATTCTTTTTCCAACTTCAATGCCTTAATATAAAGCATTGCTTACTCTTTCAGTTTTTTAAGGTTGATTTGAGAAGTACCTTATAAATGAAATCAACTGTAACGGGTTGAACTGCTGCATATCTTTGTCAGTAAATTCCTTGAAATTTTCACCATGTGTCTTAACTCTGTACCAGTTGAAGTGATCTACCCATAGATGTATTGTCATTGATTGGGCTTTGATCTTTATGAACTCAATTATTGTAGGCATTGTGTAGATTGGATCTTCCTCAACTGGATTTCCAGTGGTCCTGTCAAATGCCTTTCTGGAGAGAGGACTCATTAAGGGTCTATCCTCTTCTTTCTTGTGTAGTCTTTCTTGCAGCTCTCTAACTTCTTCCTAGATAACTTTTTGCATGTTCTGTTTTTCAGTGTAATCATCTTCAAAGGCGGATCCAGATATAAAGGATCCAGCTAATGAAGACGATTATATTTGAGTCTGCTTTGTTGGGTTTTTCTTTGTTGTTCCGGTGGAGAGTGGTTGAGAAGTATTTGCTCTCTTGGCTGTTTTTTATGGAATTTATGGGAAGAGGGAGGTGGAGGTGGAGGCATACCTTCATAAGCTTGAGATGGAGGTTTTCATTTCTTTGAATATTTTCTGTTGCGTTGTTCTTCCTCCTCTTGTTGTTTACTTGGGTCCTCACCTTTAAGCTTTGTTTTCTTAGTTGGGGGTTGAACAGGGATAGAGGTTGGCTTTCTTTTCTCACCTGTTCCTTGTATCTTCTGTTTCCATTCTCTTCTATTTCTCTCATCTGATCTTCTTGGAAAGAGTGTTTGATTTCTAGATTCACTGATGTCATTTGATTTCTTGTCAGGTTGCTTCCAACCAATTTTATTACCTCCTTTGCTTGATTTCTACCCATATCTTCAAGAGTTATTTTCTTGTTCATTAGCTCTGTAGACAGGGTTTTGATCATTGCAACAACACTTGTGTCTAAAGATGGAAGCCTTTGGAGACTTTTGTTCATCTATTCTGATATCTGGTTGGCCTTCTCTCTGAGTTCTTCTCTCCAAGTCTTTAGCTCATCTGTTAGAGTAGTTAGTTGATTAGTGTTTTGAGCTGTGTTTCTTTCCACCTTCATGAGCTTTTCTGAGTTTGAGGAATTGAGTTTTCCTAGTTCATGAAGGTCAATATCTGATCTCTTTTGAAGTTAAATATTTTCTCGATTGTTTGAGAAAAATTTAAGAGATCAGGTTTTGAGTAGGATTCTGGGTAAGCTTGGAGAGGGATCAACAGATGATCTTTCTCCTTTTAACACACCAGTGGACAACACATGTCCAGCTGTTTGACTAACAAATTCTCTGTTGAGAAATTTTTTAGTGCCTAGAGAACCAGAGATATGTGGTGTTCCTAGGTCTTCCACATTCATTGTTTTCATCTTGGAGGATTCAGACTTGTGTTATGTTTGAATATTCTTTTCAGAATATTCATTTGTCGAATCCTTAGTGAACCAATCCATGTGGATTCTTTCGAAGTTTTCTTGACTCATTGAGTCTCCACTTGTTGGTGCTTGTTGATGATTGTCAGAGTCATCAAATAGGCTAGGTGGCTATCTCAGGAATATGGACATGAGGTGGAGAGTTTGATGGACTGAAGTGAAAATCTTTGTAGGATGAGGTGGAGGAGTTGGATTTGGGAGAGTCTGGTGAATTTCTGTTCAGATTGACTGATTCAGAAAAATGGGATGTTTGTGGGCTGTGTCTGGGGATTGGTTGTTCTGGCTCAGATGAGTTCTGTTTCTGTAGTTTTATTCCTTCTTTGTACTTTATTAGAACTGGGGATTCATCTGGTATATTTGATAGAAATGAAGGAGGTACGGAGGATATAGAATGGATTGTACCTGATTCAAATTTCTTCAAAATTTTCAGAATGGTTGAGTTGTGCTTAGCTCCTGTCATAGCTAATGATTCTTCCTGAGACTTTTTGAAGATGAGTAAAGAAAGGAATCTAATGAATGGAATGTGAGCAGTTTCTTTCTTTTCCTTTTGTTTGTCTTCAATTCTTTTCACCAGATTCCTCCAGAGTATAGCTCCATAATCTACTCTTTAATTTAGGATTGGAGCGGCCATTATGGAGTATACTGATTCACCAGCCTGATCTGATGATCCAACTTTTGCAGTTAGGCTGTAGATGAGAGTGTGCATCATCAGCTTCCACTTTCTCTCCAGTTGATTGATATTTATTCCTGAGACTGTGGTAAAGCTTGTCCCTTTGTTCAAAGAATTGATGATTTTGAGAACTTCTGTTTTATTTAGGGGTTGTGCAGGATCTTCTGGTGTTTTGAGATCAACGACTTGTCTGAAGTCTTCTTCTGAAAACCGTAGTGTTCTTGTAGATCGATCTTCGTTCTCAATAAGTGCTTCAATCCATTCCTTCTTGTTCACAGTTTCAGTGTTTACTTTTGTGGTTGACCAGACATTTATAAGGACCTCTTTGGTAACTTCTTCATCTTCAATGAGAGCAATCATGAGAGGAGAATATCTTAGTGCTTCAATGACGATTTGTACATCATTGGAGTAAGCCAGTGGATTTAGATTTGCTCGCATATTATTTTGCTCAATGTTAAAGGTTCTGAATGAGGAGTTTTGAGAAGATGAGGCTATTTTGATTGTTCGAAGAGATGCTTTGCTTGGATAGGATGATGATTTTAGGGATGGTGTTTGATTTGGGGAGTGAGTGAGGATTTTATGGTTGGAGAGAGATTTTAGGGTTTTAACGGCTCTTTTTCACCGTTTGGATTGATTGGGTGGTGAAACGGATATCCGTTGGATCATTGATTTCCTCGCAACTGGAAAATAAAAGTTACCGTTCCTATTCATTTTGATCCCAAATTTTGAGATGATTTTTTTAGCAGAGGTCAAATGTGTTCTTCAACAACCACAGTGGGCATTATTGTTTCTTTTTCAATCTTCTTTTCCTTCCTTCAAACCCCCTTTTTGTGTGTGTGTGTGTGTGTGTGTGAGTGTGAGATGCGTCGAAAGAATTTTTCTTCCCCCTTTTTTTTGTTTCATACTAGCATTCCAGCTTCTGTACAGAACTACTTTGGAAATTCCGTAGTGGTTCTATATGACTTGTTTCTCAATGAGAAAGCACATAATTTTTGGCTGTGATTTTCTAAGTTAACACAATTTGAGCTTTTCTTGCAACGCCCCCAAAAGATTCTATTCCAACAACCTTTTACAACAAAAAAAAAACACTTAGTACAGAACTTATTTAAACATTAAGTTTAAGTGAGTGCATGTAGTTCTACAAGTACAAGGTAGGATAATTCTTGTGGGCACAGGAGGATGTGCTCTGGCTTCAAGTTGGAGGGGAATATTGTTATGAGAGATGGGTCTCAGGCCCTCATCTTCTTCCTCTATTATATCATTTGGAAGTCCAGTGAGATGATGACCAAGATACCGTTGGGAGGGTACGAGTTGAGTGGGATAGCTACGAGGGATTCCTTCCCATTGCTTGTCCTGGAAAATTATGCTTGTCATGAAATGGGGATATAGAATAACTCTCTCTTCTACAGGGAGGTAGCAGTTGTTTTTCATGTTCTGTAGAAGATAGTGAGAGAAGTTCATGTCCAGTCCGTAAATTAGAGCATGCATGACCATTTGGGTATCATGGTCATCAAGATGGTGATTATTGACCCGGGAGGAGAAGCATAGTTGAATTTGAGAGAAGAATTTCCAGATGGTGGGAAGGTGGAATCTGTTGGCCTGTTCTTCGAAAAAATCTCCATCATACCCAATGTCAATGAAAGTTTCAGTGACTTGGGCCCTGTTGAAGTGAGTGGCTCCATTTCTGTCGTTTAGATTGAGAGCAGAGCGAATGGATTCCTCAGTAACTTCAAAGGAGCGGTAGCTCACTCGAGTTCTTATTGGGCTTCCAGGTAGGTTGGGTTCAGATCTTGCATTGACCCAGAATTCCCTTAGAAACTCGTATCTGAACGGGGTGTTTTGAGTGAGTGCAAAACCAATAGCGTAGGTTTGCAAGAACCTCATCATTCTGGCAAAGGTTTGCTGATGATTGGAAGTATGAAGACAAATGTTGTGTGTTTAGTGAAGTGGGATTTGGAAGGCTTGTTGTTCTAACAGAGTTTGGAAATCCATTTTTCTGATGAAGATTTGGATTAGATTTGTTTGGATGTGTACATGGATGAGATGAGAGTGATATCCATCTATTTGTAATCGGGAAGAGTTCAGAGGTCTGGAGATGTGGCAGTAGGACTTTTGGGATTTCTTTATTAACTTTAGAATGAAAGAGAGAAGAAAAGTAAGTGAAAAAAAGGTTACGAGAGTGAGGAAAGGAAAGAACCCCCCTGGATAGGTGATGGGATGGGAGTCCTTTAGTTGATACAGACGTTCTTCAGAAATTCTGAAGAGTATCTGTTCAACCTTTTTTTTTGGAAGATATATTATTTGGTTTTTGGAACCCACTTGTTTTTGGATTTTTTGTTTATTGTTTCTGTGGTCCCCTTTTTTCTTTTGATTTTTATAGATTTGGAAGACACATTCAAGGAGGTGTTAGAGTTTGCAGGGTGTGCTCTTTTTATGTTGTAGTGTTTTCCAATTAGTTTTACCATTTCAGTACACATGCAATGTTTGTATATGATGTTTTCTCAAAAATTTTCAAAATTTTGACTGGAGGAACTGGTTGACTCAGATTTGGATGTGTTAGAGTCATCAGGGTTGGACTGATTTTTAATCAAAGCTTCATAAACTGGTTTCTTGTTATGTAATTGTTGTCCAGTTCTGAATCGTTTTGACTGCTACTTTCTACAAAGACAGTCTTGAAACTTTTAGTTCCTTGAATATACCCGATCCCCTGACCATATTTCCTTGGTGTGTTTGTCATATTTTCAAGTTGATCATAAGCATTTATGAGACCATTTATTTTATTTGTTTCCATGTGCAATCTTTGACACAAAGTTGCACGTTCAGTTTCATAATGATCAATTTTAGCCTTGTTGCTCAAGTTCCTCTGTTTCTAGATGTCTTAATCTTAACAATTCGTTTTCTCTGTCTCCTTTTAGTTGATGAAATTCAAATAGGAGAGAGCTGATTTCTTCTTCAATAGTTTTAAATTTGTTCTCATTTAAAAGTTTGTTTCTTTCTGAGTTTTCTTGAAGAACTTTATAATTTATTGACATGTTGTTAAATTGAAAAATTAGATCAGTATGAGAGGAGCTTACCTGTTCTTCATGTGAAGTTCCAGAGAGATCAGTCGAGAGAGATTCATTATTGGCCATGAAACATCTATTTGAATGGCATTCTTTATCAAACAATGAATCTGAGTCCCAGTTTTCAACTTCAGCCATTAGTGCTTTTTCTTTCTGCATGGCCTGTTCATACTTCTTTTTATAGTATGCTGCATCTTTGAGTTTCTTATTCTTGCATTCTATGGCATAGTGGCCCATTATTCCACATTTTAAGCACTTTACCTCACTCTTGTCAACTTCAGGTTTATTATATTCAGATGTTTGTTTCTTGCTTTCTTCATTTTTTGAGAAATTGTTTCTGGTTGACCAGGAAGGATTCTTTTAGAATCTTCCAAACTGTTTGGTTAGTAATGCTAGTGACTTTTCAAATGACTCATTTTCTGTTTCACTTCCTGAATATTCATTTTCTGAGTCACTTAATTCTTTTCTCTTCGAGTGGGTTGGCTCTTGTTTGGTGTTTCTTTTCCTCCTTTCAGAGTAAAGAGCCAGTGGATCAACTTTGGATTTTGAGATGTCTAATATTTCAGACTCTTGAGAGTCTAAAATACAAAAGAGATCATTTAGATTTTTTTCTTCTAAATCTAAAGTTGATTGAAGAGACGTGGTTAGATTTCTCCATTCACGAGGAAGGCTTCTGATAAACTTAATGTTTGTTTCCTCATTAGATTTAAAAACATTGAACTTTCTTAGATTGTTAATTATTGTGGCAAAACGATTGTAGGTGTTTAAGAGTGAATCGCCTAGGAGTGACTTGAAAGATTCATATTCGTCCAGTGCTTTAGTTCTTTTGTTTCTTTTCATTTGATCCCCCCCCCCCATCGAAGAGTTTCTCAAGGGCATCCCATATGCCCTTGGCTGAGGTATTGCAGTCAACTTGATAGAATATCTCATGAGGAAGAGCCATAATGAGGACTGTCTTGGCTCTGTCCTCATTAATTTCTTTGGTCTTGTCCTCCTCACTCCACCATTTTCTTTCTTTGGGGATGGTGCGAAGGGGAACACCAGCTGAGGTTTCAGTTTCCTTTATCTCAGAAATGTCGACTGTGGAACAATGGCGTCCCTTGGCTATGCATTCCCACATGGAGCTATCAACTTCTTTTAGGAAGTTGAAATTCTGATTTTCCACTGTGGATATTCCTCCCTAGCAAACATAGGGGTTTTTGCCAATGAGCCAAGTGATTTTCCATTGTTCCAGCTTGAAGACATTTTTGAGAGAGTGTTAAGGAGAAGATGTTAAAGAGCAGGGTCTTTGAATATTGATTATTCAGTCTGCTCTGATACCAATTGTTGGGTGCCGTGAGGGGCTCTTTAACAATGTTGGCACAATTTGATTTAAACAAGATATACAAGTTGCTGAAAGTAAATGAAATTGGAAGACATCAATTCATAAAAAGGGTTTTTCTGTATATCTCAAATGTAACTAATGGTTTACACGAGTTTATAGTATAACAATGTATCAACATAAATAACTTTTCTATGGGAGTAACTGGTAATTGCTTCGAGAAGATATTGAATTGTATTCTTGTTGTTTTGCCTTGTTTGGTGAAGTCAGCTTGCTATTTATAGGAAGATGCAGCATGTTAGAGCATATTCCTATGCTATAAAGTGTCTTGTGTATTGTATCTAAGTGAGCGTGTTAGTGTGTGAATCTTACGGAGCAGCGTACCAAGCTGGTCCGCCGTACCAATGATACACCCGTACCAATGGTACCTTGTATGGTACGCTGGCCAGTATGTGCTACTATAAATAGATTGTGTTAGAATGAGAGCTTATGACTTCTGTCATTCTACACCTTTTCTGAGTGTGTTCTAGAGACGGAAACTAGAGAGAGTTCTTTGTAATCTTCAAGTGATTCAATAAGAAATCTCTTATTTACTTTCTCGTGTTCACTAGATTTATTGATTCACGCAGTAGTAAGATCATTCCGTGTACTTAAAAGTGGTATCAGAGCAATCCAGGTTGCTCTACTGTTGTGTTTTGATCAATTTTCGAGTTTCTAGTGAGAGAAAGTTGGGTTTTCTTCATTTTTCATCAATTTCTTCCAATTCTGAGTGTTTCTGGTGCAAAAAATGATTTCAACAAATTCTTAGTGTGTTTTCGTAACCTATTCTGGCATATTACAATTTTAAACAGTAAAATTTTGAAAAATCAGTCGAGAGTGACGTGGTACACCGGATGAATACCGTCGTACGCCGCTTGGTACGTAAGGCAATCTTCAACCAGCTGTTGGTACACTCGTTGGTACGCTAGTTGGTACGGAAGACAATCTTCAGCGGTTGTACGCGATGGTTACTTGTTGGTACGCAGGCAGTTACGTCGTACCAATGTGGTACGTTGATAATTCTGGTACGCTGAGTTCACTGGTACGATACTGAGTTGGTACGCTGAAGAGTTTGGTCCAGTCAAAGTTTTGGTATGTTGGTCAATAATTTGGTACGCTGAGAAGGTTTTCGGTACGCTGGTAGAAAAGTGGTGTTCACTAAAACTGACGTAACTTGAGAACCGTTAAGAGTTACGGGAGCTAATACCAGCCAAAACGACCGTCTCGACGAGGTATATAATTTTACTCGCCTAATGGCCAGTACCCTCCGGTTTAACCCCCAAAATCAACTTTTAAGACCTTCGTTTTTGAGTTCGAAGTTTTTGAATCATCATATTTCAGAAAATATGTCGGATTTCCAAGCTTTTGCTGCTATGCAAAGTGCGATGCAAACAATGCTAAAATCTGATAATGAAATCGGAACAAGCCAGAAAGTTCCCAAGTTATTAAAGTTGGAGGATTATCAAAATTGGAAGTAACGATTTTGCGCATATATTAGCACGAATGATATCGATTTGTGGATTCCAATTAAAAAGCTTTACGCACATTCAACTGGTCAAGGCGATTTCAAAGAAGTTCATTCGTTTGACAATGCCGAGAGAAAACTTTATGAACTTGAACAAAAAGCTTTTAGATATCTTACAATGGCTTTACCAACCGAGTTACTACATCAGTTTGTCGAAGGAAAGTGCTGATGTAGTACATTAGTTTATCTGCAAGATGTGAAAGGAATGATCAATACAAAAAGAGTCGAAGGAAAGTGCTGAATAAAGAATTTGAAAATTTTCAACACTATGATAAAGAAGACATTCCTGCTCTTGTATCTAGATTGTCTCATTTGATAAGTGAAATGAAGGTGGTTAAGATTGAGAAGACAAAGGATGAATTGAAAGAAAAACTGATGGAGGCCTTACCAGCAAAATGGGAAAATTATGTCTTACTGCTGACTCATGACAAAGAGTATTCAGAATTATCATTTCATGATCTAACCGGAAAGCTTCATGCTAGAGAGATGGAAATGATGACTACAAATAAGTCGACTGCTCAATTGCAAAATCCTAAATTGTATCATGGTCAGAATTCTGCAAGTATTAATGCAAAGTCTAAACCATTTGGTTTTGATTCATCGAATCCAACTCCATCAACATTTGTTGCTAGTCATGGTTCAGGAAATTCTGAAAAATTCATCAAGAGGGTGTAATTTCACTATTCCAAATATTCAAGTCAATCGTCATTTTCTGCAAAAACACCTGATGAACATTTGGCATTGATTTCAGCTTTATTATCTTCATACTATGGGTTGCTAAATGGTGGTTTGCCAACAGCTAATTTGATTGAAGAAGATTTTGATCAGATAGATCTAGATAATCTTGAGCAGATGGATATTAATTGGCAACTTTCTATGCTAGCCGAAAGAGCTAAAAGGTTCAGGAAGAAAACTGGATTCAAAAGTTTAAATCCGGATGGTAAAGTTGGATTAGATAAAACGAAGGTAAAATATTTCAATTTTTGGACATTTTTCTCGTGAATGTTCAAAGTCAAATGCGTCTTCATCAAAGTCTTCGACAGCTTTGGTTTCCCAAGTTGATAAAAATATATGATTGGAGACAAACTTCTGATGATTCTTGTCCAATTGCTTTAACTGTAATTACTTTTGAGAGAAATGCATAAACATCTATTGAAGGTTATGATTGGGCTGCAGATTTTCCTGATGAATCTACATTTGTTGTCCAAATTGAACATAATAGTGATGAAGAAGTAACTGATTCCGAATCTGACACAAATAGTTCTGAAACTAGTGGTTATCAATTAGTTTGTGAGTTTTGTTCACAAAAGGATAAAAGGATTCAGGGCTTGATAACGGAAAATGGGTTGTTGGTTGTTGATCATGACATGAAGATTGAAGAATTGGGTGATGAAAAGAAAAAGTTGGAAGATATAATTCAAGAGTTGGTCTTTCAAAAGGAGAAGTTTTCAGAATTTCGAGTAGAAGTTGTTGAGAAGAAGTTGAAGTTTCAGTGTGTTGAAAAGAAGTTTGAACATAAATTTACAAAATTATCTGAAGAAAATGTTGAATTACTCAAAGAAGCGAAAAAATGGATGGATGAAGCTGAGGATACTGCAAATGATTTTCAAAATCTATTTGATGAATCCAAATCTAGACTTGATTCGCTTACTAATATTTCTGGTGAACAAGCTGCTAAAAATGAGTCATATCAGGTTGATATGGAAAAGCTTCTAGATGAGAAGAGGGAGTTGGTAAGAGTAAACAAACTGCAAAATGCAAATTTGGATATTCAGAAACGGAATGAAGATAAGTTGAAGAAAGATTTGTTTGCAGAACTTGATAATATGAGGTTGCAAAAATGTGAAACACACAAGGTGGCTAAAAGGTTGATAGCTACAGAAAAAGAGTTGGCTGAAGCTCTTCAAAAGATTTCTGAGTTGAAGATTGAAGTAATTGATTCAAAGCGTCTTTTGAAAAATGTTACTAACTCACAATCTTTTACAAGTTTCTTGGCCAAGGATGAAAATTTTGAGAAAATGTTTAACAAAACAGTTTCACCACTAGGTATCTCAAAGAAAGTGTTAATGATCTGAAGAAAAAGGTAGAAACTGGTGATTATTCTAAATTTGTTGATAAGAAATCTAATGAGAAACAATTACAGAAAGAATAGAAAGTTGAAAAGGTTGTGTGTGATTCTCCGGTTACTAAAGAAGAGAAATCAGCAAGTTCATCCGCGAAGATTAGTTCTCCTACAGACATTGATGAGACTATCTTCTATCAACAAAAAGATGTTGGTAAAATGAAAGCTGAATTTTCTCGTCTTGCGAAGAAGGGACATAAAGCATCTGGTTCTGAAGAGAAGATTTCAGGGAAACATGTTGGTTTGGGTTTTAATCAACAAGTTACTGCTGCTGGTACTTCTCAAGTTCAAAAGGAACATAAATTGAAGAAAATTAGTTTGAAGAAGGTGAAAAAGGATGTGTTTCATGTTGAAAAGCTTTAACCTGAGAGATTTTATAAACTCAAACGTTCAGATCAAATTTTCTCTGATAAGGAGTTTCCACTTCATTGTGTGGATTCTCAGAAGATAGCTGAAGTGTTTGTGCAGCATAATGATTAGAAGAACAAGAAGAAGCAACATGCTAAATATTCTTCTGGAGGTTCATATTCTACTCCAAAGAGCCCGACATCAAAATGGGTACATGATCATCGTTTTCAGGTATTTGATAATTTTTATGATCATTTTGGAGATGCTATATTTTGTGAAGCTTTGCAGATTCCAAAGAGACGAAATGTCAACAATCGCTTGTGTTATAATTGACGACAAAAAGGGCATATGGCACAAGATTGTCTGGTTTCTGCTGCTTCTACACAAAGAGGAGGAAAGGTTCCACATGTTGGTAAATCTGCCAAACAACGATTCATTAATGAATATTGTAGAGTATTTGATGAATATCAATCTACATTTTTCCAAAATCAAGGAAGATTTATTCCTCGTTTTAAAAATGTTCCAATTGTAGGTTGTTCGTCACATTCATCTATGACTGGTTCATTATGTCTCTGTGTTTTTTGTTACAATGAAAAATCCAACAATGGAGTTTTCATTTTAAGGGGGAGAAAAACTATAAAAGTTCAAAAACATTGAAAAATGAGAAATTGATCCGACATAATTGGGAAATGATGGTACATTGGCTTACGTGTCTAACTCGTGGATAGACTAGATGAAAAAGCCATAAGATTTGTTTGACCAAGTGGACAACATCTTCAAGCGTATATTAAGATATTGAAACAAATGGGTGAAAAAGAAAAATGAGAAGTCACTGTGTATACATGTGTTCATTTTGCAAAGATTTAAACTTGTTTGATTTTCTTTATTTTGTCAAACGATTGGACTTTCTCTGCGTATCGAAAGATCGACCTGATTGTTGTTCGTTTGACGTTCTGCTTTATTTTCTTTGGTGTTTCGTATAATTCATCAGAATTTCTCTACGTGTCCAGAAGACCGACCTGATTGTTGTTGAATTATACAATTTTAACTTGTTTTTATTTTCTTATTTTGTTAAATCCGAGGTCCTATCTGCGTATCGAAAGATCGACCTTAAGGTAGACGATTTAACGTTCTTATTTCTCTTTGCATGGAACACAGTTGATGATATCATGAATACAATCACTATGTGTTAAATCACAAGTGAAATCACAAAGTGTTATATAAATGCATATCTGAGTATGTCTGATAGTGTGGGGTACACTGGTCAAAGCAAACCTAATCAATACAATAACATATCCATATGTTATGAGTATGATTGTGCCTGAGTTTAAGATGGACAAATTATACCAGTAATCGACATGACTTGTGTGCTGAAGTAATTGAAATTGAAGTGTAGTTTAGCGTGTCATGTTCAATATGATCCCAAGTTGTGATCTTTCTCGTAAAAGACAAAAATAGTGTCTGATTATGTATTCATTTATGTTTCTATCTGAAAATTCGAAAAAGATTTTAGGTGTGTTTTAGCATAAACTTAGAAAAATCAAAAAGATTCTCGGTTTGTTTTGATGTAAAGTTTCAAAAAGCCAAAAAGATTTTGTTTCTTATTTGTTTTCGACCAATTGACATGTGATACGAAATCAAATTTCAAATCTATATCTTGGATTCTCGAAGAGAAGTTTTGCGCCAAGATTAAATTAATTTTCAAAAGATAAAGGAAATCGTGTTTCTCTCTTCTGAAATTGCATGTTATGTGTGTCAAGGCTCAAGCATGGTGAAAAGGGAGTTTGAAGTATCTTTCACAAATGGATCTTGAAATTCAAAAATTTTTTAAGAGTGATCCAGCCATGCAAGCTCTATTGCTTCAAGTTGAAGATCTAATGCAACAATGCTGAAGATTGAAGACCGAAGTTTAGTTAGCCAGATACACTACACGTTAAGGGGGAGTCTGTTAGAGCATATTCCTATGCTATAGAGTGTCTCGTGTAATGTATCTAAGTGAGCGTGTTAGTGTGTGAGTCTTAGGGGACAGCGTACCAACCTGGTCCGCCGTACCAATGGTACGTTGTATGGTACGTTGGCCAGTATGTGCTACTATAAATAGATTGTGTTAGAATGAGAGCTTATGACTTCTGTCATACTATACCTTTTCTGTGTGTGTTCTAGAGAGAGAAACTAGAAAGAGTTCTTTGTAATCTTCAAGTGATTTAATAAGAAATCTCTTATTTACTGTCTCATGTTCACTAGATTGATTGATTCACGCAGTAGTAAGATCATTCCTTGTACTTACACAGCAAGTTGCAATTGGATAACGTGGTTGAGGATGGTTGAATTTGGAGTATGTCACAGTATATAGAGATAAATTGAGGATATTCAATTTATCTCTTTTTCAACTATCTTCAACTGCTTCAGTGATTAATGCCAAGTTGGTGTTCAATTTGCTTGTTCCTCACACAAAGTGTCACACACCGGTCAAGGGATTCAGGTGTGAACGGGATGGAATCATAGTCATGGATACATATAACAACTAATTATATTCAAGTGTTATAATAAAACATCACATCATTTAGATTGCAGCAGAGAAGTGGTGAAAATGATAATGTCTTACATTTGAAAATAAGAAGTCTTAATTTATTAATATAAGCATTGGATAGTTTATTTATGATAGGTCGGTGTTAGAACATGTTAGGATGTCTAATGCTAGGTCTAGGTTTTTTGTCTATGTAATAGTCATTTTGTATAATCTGGTCCCAGTGTACCAGTGGATGGACCAGGTGGTACACAACCACGGACCACTTGGTACGTGGATTAATTGGTATGCCGGGCAGATTGGTATAAATAGTTTAAGCTCTGTGTTTGAGACAAGTTACGAGTTGAAGTCTTAAGTGTGTGTATTCTGTAGTGTTCGCTCTCTTTTTTCTCTCTGTACTCTTAAACTTTGTTATCAATCAAACGAAACATTTATTTACCTCGTGTTATCGAATTGATCAAGATCATGCATTAGTAAGATCCAGTTCAGTGTTTTACAAGTGGTATCAGAGCTAGATTGCTCTTTTGCTGTGATCCCTGGTCGGTTTTTCCGTTTCTAGAGAGAGAAACAACATTTTTGGTTCAAATTTCATCATTTCTTCTCGGTTTTACGTCCAATCTATATGAAATTTGCTTCCAAAATGATCCGTGAGTGTTTTCGTTGAGTGCTTATGTCGATTTCTCGTCCGAAAAACCAAAAACAGTCAAATTCAGTCGAGTTCTATTTGGTACGCGTCTGGTCCGGCTCAAGAACACATTGGTACGACGCTGGTCCGTACAACAATCTTCATCGTGTTCGTGGTACGTTGCACTTGGTCCGTAAGGCAATATCCTTTGTTGGTCTGTGGCAGTTACTGACTGGTATGTTGGCAGTTATGTCGTACCAGTCTGATCCGTTCTAAATTTTGGTCCGTGAGGAAAGTGATACGCTGGTGGTACGTCTTCGTTATTCTGGTCCGAGTGTGGTACGCTGTGAGAAGTGGTACGCTAAGTTTGGTTATGGTACGCAGATCGACATTTTGGTACGTTTGAGCAGTTTTTGAGAAAAACATCATGGATCTGTTCCAAGCTTTTGCTGCAATGTCTACAACTGGTCAAGCCTTACTGAACTACGATAACGAGATAGGAACAAAGAATAAAGTTCCTAAGTTGATGAAATTCGAAGATTTTCATAATTGGAAGACTCGTTATGAATCGTATATCGGTGTGACGGATGTAACTGTATGGACTTCTATGCTTGATGGGTATGAAGTTCCAAAGTTCACAAGTGGAGAATTTGTTGGTCAAGTGAAGCCTTACAATAAAATGAATGATTCTGAGAAAGAAGCATTTAAACTGGAGAAAAAGGCGTATTCTAACTTGTCAATGGCTCTACCAAAGGATATCTTGCATCAATTCAAAATGCATACAACATCGAAAACATTGTGGGATGCGTTGTGCAATCGGTGTGAAGGCAACGCTCAATACAAGAAAAGCAAAAGAAGGTGTTGTTAAGAGAATATGATAACTTCTGTCACGTCCAAAATGAGACAATTAATGATCTCATATCAAGGTTATCACACTTGGTAAGTGAGATAGAAATAGTTGGAGTGAAGAAGGAGGCAGGTGAATTGAAAGAAAAGCTTCTAGATGCTTTACCAGCAAAGTGGGAAGGCTACATTCTGCTTTTAACTCATGATAAAAGTTTTGATGAGATTTCGTATGATGACCTAACAAGAAACTTGTTGGCTAGAGAATTAGATATGATGCGAGTGAAGACTATTCCAGCACAAGTTCAGAATCTGGATGTGTACTTTGGAGAGAATGCATCAACAATGCATGCTAAAGCTAAAACTAGTACAAACCAACAAACTACTGCCTTTTATGTTGAAAATTCATCGAGTGGTCATGCTAGTGTGTCTCGGGGTTCTTCTGGTGAAAGTTATACTCAAAAAGCTGCAGTGACATATCCAGTTTACTCCAATCAATCTGCTTCTGCACCAAATCAGAATGCTTTTTCTGCCAAAACTACAAATGATTTCCTGGCGCTGTTTTCGGCAATGGTTTCTTCATACGATGGGGTAGTAGCTGGAAAGTTGACTAGTGCTGAGTTAATAGATGAAGACTATGAACAAATTGATGCTGATGATCTAGAACTTATGGATATCAATTGGTCCATGGCAATGCTTGTTCGGAGAGGTAAGAAGTATATGAAAAGAACGGGACGCAAAGATTTAAATCCTAAGGGAAAGCTTGGATTCGACAAATCCAAAGTTCGTTGTCATAATTTTAAGAATTATGATCACTTCGCAAAGGAATGCAATAATACAAAGAAGCAAGAAACTTCAAAATTGTTTCAGAAGTGTGCAGCTCAAAGTTCAAAAGCATCAGGAACCAATTCTACTCCATTAAGTTCAAATGCAAATGCTTCGAATCAAGATTCTAAAGCTTTGGTTTCTCAAACTGGGGAAGGCTCTGACTGGGGAGCAGATTATCCTGATGAATCTGCGTTTCTATGTACTGAAGAGAGAAATGTGAAAATTGAAGATAATCCTGAACTTCCAGGTGAAGACTTCTTGCAGAAGGCCATCAAGCCTTTATGGCTAAAATTCAGGTTGACTCTAAACGTTACGAACATTGCATGACCTCTGCTAACAAATTGAATGAACTTGTAAAGATTTCTTTTTCTTGGTGATTCGCATAACTCAGCGGACTTTCTCTGCGTGTATATGAGTACCGACCTGATTGTTGTTGAGTTATAAAATTTCAACTTGTTTTTCTTTCTTATTTTCCTAAATAATCGGACATTCTCTGTGTGCTCACAAGGCCGACCTGATTGTTGTTTGTTTAGGGTTTTGATTTCTTTTTGCATGAAACACTATGAACGACTTATATCTGTAAATATTCAGTGCTGAATAAGAGAAAAATCAAAAATATCATAAGTCAGATTCTCAATTACTTGAATTTGTGGCTACCATGATTTCTATGCTTGAAAAATATATCTAATTCATATAAAAAAGCGGTAAAAATTGATTTGATTTGACTGAAATAAACATGAAAATGTTGCATGCTGATTAGGTTGAAATTGAAATGTGTTAAGTGCATCTCACTGGTATGATCTCATGTTGCGATCTTTCTAACAAAAACATAAATTATTGCATTTATATTTCTGTTTTGCAGTTTATTTCTTATTTCAGAAAAATCAAAAAGATTTTAGGCGTGTTTTAGCATTAGTTTGAAAAATCAAAAAGATTTTAGTGTGTCTTGATATAAAATTACTTAAATTTAAAAAGATTTTATTTCTGCTTTAGTTTTTGATCAACTGAATTCAGGAACGAAAATTATAAAAAAAAAAAAGCACACAATCGAAGCTCGAATCGGCTCATCATGGTTTAATTTGGGAAAATTTGGATTTTTGAGAGAGAAAGAACAACGTTTAGGGTTTAAGGGCAAACTGGAAATTTCACATGAAAAGTGGTCCGGACGTACCACATGGTACGCCCGGCGAACCACTTTACATATAAAGGGGCAAATGTGGTACGTGTTTGGCATAACCCACATACCACATTCAAACAGTCTCTGCGAACCCTAAATCTCTCATTACTGTTTTTTACCGATTTCTCTATGGATACCGAACCCTTGCTCACGATTTTTGTTGCTAAAGACAGGTATGAGGAAGGCGCATCTATACATGGTCTTGGATTTCATTATCTTTGTCTCTATCATCTGATTTTTGAGATTATCTACTCGATTTTTCGCAAAACCGAACCCAGGGCTGGTTAAAGGTCTTAGAGACGATCTCAATGGGTTTTAAGTACACATACTCAGTCGGTTTTTGGTCTAGAGTGAATCCTCGGTGATTGATTCCATTACAAACACGGTTTTGATTGTTAAAATTTCAAAAGACTCTTCGGATGAACTGTTCTTCCGCCGTACCACATGGTACGCGGCGTACCAGATTTGATACGTGGCCTAATGTGGTCCGTATCTAGTCCGTTTGACCAATCTGGTACCTAGTCAACAATTGCGGTCTGTCCCGTACCAGAAGTGGTCCGTCTGACCAATTTGGTCCGTGACGTGGTCCGCTGTCAAATTTTTCACAAAGTTCATCATTTGAGCATTTAAAGTCAAACTAGAGTCGGTCGTAGGCGATTTTGATTATATCTTGTGATTTTAAAGATAATTGGTGTTTGTGATTGTTTCAGAAATGGCAGCGTTAAAGTCTAACGACGAACACAATATTTGTGCGTATCTCGGGGCGTCTGCAAAGTGGAGATCTCATTTTGGAGGCAATTTTTATTATTATGAGACGATCGAGAGTATATTATGCTGCTACACACGAATGTAAACCTTACAAAGACTTACTCGCCATGTTTTGGACTTCAGCCCAAGTACATTGTTCAGTGGTACCTTCAGTGATTCATGCGAGAATTCTTCAAACTGATGTTATTGTAACTAAAGAAGATGATCAGAGGGTTTTACAATTCAATGATCAACCAGCATTTCCGAAGGAGTTTGATCAGATTGACATGGTTGCATTACTGAGACGAGTGAAGTATGATGGCAATCTAGATGCTATCTGGTTTCTTAAAGCCAATCTGAGTCCTCCGTATAAGTATTTGATGCACGTGATAATCAGATGTTTTGGTAACCGGCTGAGGGGTCATGAAGAATTCGGTATGAAGGTGTTATCTTTCTTTACAGCTTTGGTGATGAATCGGGAATTCAACTTCTCAGGTTGGATTTTCGACTACATGAAAAAGAACACCCTGTCTAAACAGAACAAGAAGAACAAGTGTGTGATGTATCCCCGGTTTCTGCAGATGATCTTAAACGAGCCGCATCCTGATCTTCCAAAGAATCCAGATGCTGTCTTAATATTGAAGCACATGAATGATGAGGTAGCTGTGGGGGAAGTTGCCAATTTATAAGAAAAGAAAAGGAGCGAATGTGGCTCCTCCGGTTAAAGGTTTGATTGGCCATCTGGCCAAACCTAACTATGTGGCTCCAGCAGATGGTGCTCCAAGACATCCGGATAGTAGTAATGATGAACTAGAATATGATGAAGATGGTAACCCAGTTGAAGAAGATGATAATGAAGAAGATGATGAAGATGTGCATGTCTAACAACTGGTAGAACAGCAACCTGCTGCTTCTGTATCTGTGCAACATCAACAACAACAACAATCTGGGCCAATTCAACAAGATCCATTAATCATCCTTGATAGAGAAGATGATGTAGCTGGTTCCAAAGATGTTTCTGGAGATGATGATGATGAAAGTTCTTCGGATACGAGTTCTGACTCTGGTGATTATGTTGAAATTTTGCATAATACCAGAGGGGTTATGGTGAAGAAAGGTTCTAAAGCTCATCTAGCTTATTTGGCTTAAATGAATGAAGATGTTTATAGATTTGAGCAATTATCAAAGATGTCTACTAATAGAGAAGATGTCGATGATCCATCTTATACTCCATCTGTGGAGGAATCAGCTAGACAAATAAAGGCTGCTGATAAAGGAAAAGCCCTAATGGTAGCTATTGGAAAACGTGTGAAACATATGTCAAGACCTAAGATGATGATAAAACAGGGCTCGTTCCTTGCTAATGCTCAAAAGGCTGGTAGCAGTCCGCCTAGCAAGAAGCAAAAGGTTGCTCCAAAGTCTTCGATTCCAAGTCAACCAACCACCAAATCTGCAAATGTTCAAAGTTCAAGTATGCCACCTGTTAAAAAGTTGATTGTCAGAAATTCATCAACTCCTGCTTCTGCTTCAACTGCTGCTTCTTCACTACATCAACAATATCATAGACTGATTTAAAGCTTGCTTTGCATCAAACAAGACTTGATGAGTTAGAGTCTATCAATCGTCAACAAGCGAATGAAATTCAAGGATTGAAGAATACCGTGAAAGAGTTGGTATCTCGTGATCAGTCAGATGATCGTGAGATTGCTCGACTTCAACAAATCTTTCTTTCTTTGGGTGAGCAGCTAAATCGTTTGTTAAAAGTTGTACCTGCTTAGGGGGAGATGAGACCGAATCCTGAAGAGGCTTGCAGAGAAGATGACGATGTGTCACGATATTTGAATGATACGGATGACCCGGAGGGAGGTGTCGGTGGAGATGGTTCGGGTGTTTCTGGTGCAGTTGGAACATTTGCTGCTGCTGGAACATCATCTGCTGCTGCATCCCAAGGGGAGTCTGGTAAAGATGTCTATGATATGACTCTAATTACAAGAGTTGCAATTGAAGAAGGAGAATTTCTGCATCAATACTCAAAAGAGCAATTGGCTGCAATATATGCTCTTAATATTGAAGATGTTGATAAGGTTCCTTTCGCTGAACCTCATAGAGCAGAAGAATTAGATGACGAGTTTGTTTATGAAGAGAAGCATGTAGAAGTTGAAGATATGACTGCTGAAGAATATCCAGATGATCCTAAAGTTTATGGGAATTTTACTGATAATGATCAGTCTGAAGAATTCAATTTCTTTGCAAAAGATGATGGGAAAAAAGATGAGAATGAGTTAAAGAAGAAAGAGGCTGAGAAATAATCTGAACAATCTGAAACTGCTGAAACTGATAGTTTTTGTAAAGGACAAGAGAAACGAAGATTGTTTGATGAATGGATGAAGGAGCAAAGATCAAAGAAGATACTTATGGTGAAGCCTACAATATCTGTTGATCAGAAGAAATTCTTTGAAAACAGAGGTGTAGCCACTGGTAATATTATCAGTTGGATGTTCGATTCACAGCTCAAGTGTTATGCTATCAAGAAAGAATTTGGTATTATCTACTTGAAGAACGCTAAAAGGTTTGATACTTTACCTATCTGTGATGTGCTGGAGTTATCTAGAAAGCCATTTATGAATTATGGTGAACATCCATCGGGCGAATTCTGCATAAACAAATTGCTGGAAGAATGTCAGAAGCGATTCAGATTTCTGAATCCTCAAAGGCCGAAGTATACTGATCATCCAACCGATATTCATCCAAAAACAGGAAGACTAGTTGTGGTTTTAAAGTACAAAAGGCCTATTCAACTCAAAAAGATACCTTTGAAAAGGCTGGAACATAATTTCATCAAGACGTTGAGGTGGTGGTATTATGATGAGAATACGGGAGAAGCGGTGATTGTTGTCAAGGAAGAAAACAAGGTGGTTAGGATTTTTGATCCTATGTGGTTGATTAATCTGTCTGAAGCTGACATCGACAAGCTCTATCATAACAAAACTCTATACAAGGCTGAGGATGATGATCAAGCCTTGTAGTTTCAAAGAGTGATTAGAGTTTGCTATGCTTTCGGGATTCATTTTGGAAATAACCGAAGACAGTATTAGAATGAATCGAAGATAAAAGCTTCTGAAGACTAGCATAAGACAAGGGGGAGTTTGTTAGAACATGTTAGGATGTCTAATGCTAGGTCTAGGTGTTTTGTCTATGTAATAGTCATTTTGTATAATCTAGTCCAGCGTACCAGTGGACGGCCCAGGTGGTACGCAGCCACGGACCACCTGGTACGTGGATTAATTGGTACGCCAGGCAGATTGGTATAAATAGTTTAAGCTCTGTGTTTGAGAGAAGTTGCGAGTGTTGAAGTCTTAAGTGTGTGTATTCTGTAATGTTTGCTCTCTGTTCTCTCTTTGTACTCTTGAGCTTTGTTATCAATCAAACGAAACGTTTATTTACCTCGTGTTATCGAATAGATCGAGATCATGCATTAGTAAGATCCAGTTCATTGTTTTACAGTCGGGACTATTACTCCGGCGAAGCAGGTCTGATAGTTACGGTGAAGCCCCATTTGCATGTCTTCAGTGATTGCCTAGATACCTGAGAAATCATGAGTTTAAAAGGTCAACATAAAGTTGGTGAGGTTCACAGGTTTATAACTCTATGTGTGAGGTTTGTAAAATAGTTTTGGCATACTTAAATATTATGTTGGTTTACCGTTGTGGTTGTATGAACTCACCTGAACCTTGATTTCAAATAACGGTTTACCCACCCATGGTATCTCGCCCAAGTGATACCGAACAGAGCAGAATAACTGGCGTGTACCCCTTGACAATGTACGGAGTCAGGATTGGAGCGACCAAACTGGACAGGGTTGTCAACCCAAATAGATCTATTCACTAGATATCGTTTCGTACAGAACTAATTGAAATCAATTAATGGTGGGATACAGTTGTACAAACGATCATAACGATAATGTACCATAGTTGGGCATCCGTAAAGGAACAAGTAGTCATACGGCTAATAGATAAACCATAATATTAAGTAAAGAGCATTTATCAGTTCATGATTTCTCCCCCAAGAGTATAAAACAGTCAAAAGAAAAGGGGTCGTGAAACCCACATTGATCAGTGGATGATGAACTAAACCGAGTGATAAAGATAGCAAGTAACTTCCTAATTAAATCATAAGACAATTGCATAAGGTTTATAATCAATTGATAACAATTGTCACCCAAGTGATACCGGTCAAGTCTTGACGTATAATCCCGTTTGTATTTTTTTAGGAAAGCTCATTAGTTAGTATTTATTAGTACAAATATATACGTACGTGATGATTTATGTTTATGTCTAAAAAATATAAAATAATGAGGATAATCATTAAATAAGTCAATCAAGTCTTGAATATTATGTTAAATAATAATGTTTATTATTATTTCCATAAGCTCGATTGGTTATTTATATAAGTTATAATTATTATTATTTAAATAATTATGATTAACAAGTCTTGGTAAAATATAAATAAAGCACAGCTTAAAACTTTTGTAAATGGTTATTAATCAAGGAATAATTATTTAAAGTTTATTTCGTCGTAAAACGTTTATCAATTGAATCATTTAAAGATACATTTTAAGTCACAACGTTTAACAATTTAGTAAATAGGAATCATTTGATATTTTTTACTCATAAAATATTCATCTCCATTTTAAAGTTTCAAAGCATTATTTTAAAATAATAATACATGAGGATACTTGGATTTATAAAAGTCTATTTATTATAAACCTTTAAGCCATTTTGCAAAAAAAAAAAAAAGATATGTGATTTTATTTAACATTTAACGTTTACGTTCTCGCGTATATCGCCATATGGGTCCCGGTTTTATTACTACGTAACGCATTTTTGTTTTGATCACTTTGATTTTCATCAAAGTAACAATAAAAGGGTTATAAAAATATTTAAAAGTCAATGCTTGATTTTGATTATTTCTTTAAAACTCTTTTTATAAAACAGATCCATTTAACTAATGCATTCTTTTTATTGAAACTTTATCCCTTTTTAAAGCATGTCTTTATATAGTTAAAACTTGTAATAAATTCAAGTATTTATGTCAAATAAATCATTTGACATAAATGTTATTTTTTACTAAAATAAGTAAGTCTCATGTATTTTATTTAACCAATTTTGTCTATTCCCATGTTCTTTTAATCCATCAATTTTTACTAGTTATGTCCAAATGTAACATCATATTCATATATATCTACTAACACTTATAGTGTTAGGACCAAATAACATTATTAACATGAGATTTAAATAAATCAACTAACACTTAGTGTGTTAGGACAAACTAAGCATATGATCATATTAAGATTTAACACCCATTTCATATTTAGCTAATCATCTCTTTATTAGTTCAAATGATTTTACTAACACAAATGTGTTAGGATAATAAATCAAGTAACATAATAATAGATTAAATGAAATTGCAAGAATACAAGAATCCTTGGTGCACACTAATACTTTCCTTGGATTTATTAGTGTGTTTCACCATATTTCTTGGCTACTTTAAGCCTTAAGGCACGAAAGAAATGTTTGGAACTTGAAGAAATGAGATGGAGAAGAGAGATTATTAGATTATTTAAAAATGTAAGCATTTTATGGTTGTTATCAAGACTTGGTGGGTAGCATTTGGGTGTTTAGAATGTAAGAAAAATAGAAGAAATATGTCGCACCCCCAAAATACCACTAACGGAGTTTATACCGTTAAGGGGCGCGACTAGACCAGGATCCACAACCATAGTTACAAATACTAAACGAATCAGGGTTAGTTCAACACAAGATATAAATCAAAGTCTTAAATTACATACGCAGCGGAAAATAATTGTCCTTAGCACTAACCACGTGCTTTACATAAATGTCGTATTAAATTCCCAAAATAGTTCAATTAAAATAAAGGTCTTCACGTGTCATGCCAACCCGCTCCGGATACTCCTTAGCGATCTGCAAAAGTTTAAACCACGCAAGTGTCAACCTAACGGTTGGTGAGTTCACAGTGGGCTTGTCATGCATTGGCCCGGTCTCATAATCATAATTCGTGTCAAGATGTACTTACAAAATATTTATTTGTGAAAAGCAATGCTCGTAATTATATCTCAGTTTATAAATGGTTTGTCCGTGACCTACGTCATCGGGTATGTACTAGCTCCGTAAAGTTAAAGGACTCAACCGATATCGCGGGTAGCTAATTCGTTGTTCCATGCTCTAAGGAAGTTTGTACCAAAGCTGACTTATTTTGTGGGGGCCGAGCCATCCCGTACGGTGCGGACATAGTCATCGCGGTTTTTGCCTCCCCCGTGTCCTCCCCGGGACCACGGTCAAATAGGCTGATATTGTCCCTCCATGCACTTCCCGTGCCACGGGGCGGAGTTTGTCAAACTCCAGTAGATCTACCCAACATCCCCTCGCTTTCACAAATTAATGGCACAATTAAGTTGAGGACTTTTAAGTTATAAGGCATCCTTAGAAAACATGTGATATCATATGGTTTAGACTTTAACCTACACTAGCCATATTAAAACGTTTTCAGTTTTGTTTCAAAAATAGTTTGTTCAGAGTTCACAAGTGTTTCCCATAAAACACTTCAGTTCATCAAGTGGGTGCCGAGCATCCCGAGTTCTCAAGTTTATCAGTGAGGTGCCTAGCACTCTCGAGTTTAATCAGCATTGTTTTTCGTTAAGTTATTCGGTGTGGCCCAAACGGACTCACGGTAAGCGGGTTAGTGACACTCACCTTTGGTTGCACTGCTACACTTCAAGTAATCCAAATATTGTTGTTTAACGAAGACCTAGAACACGTTTAGGTCTTAAGTATTAGTTTCGTGTCTAATCTTTACTTAACGTCACTATGGCCCATAACATAGCACGTTGCAACTATGACTCGACATACCAACACACGACACCAATGGTTGATCATAAACAAGGGTTCATATAAATCAGATATCAAGCATGTTTCATCATGGCATAATCATGTAAGTCATGGCATAACACTTAAGCAAATTTCACAAGTTTGGTTTTTAGGTCAGGTTTTAGTTTCGCTAGCATAGTTTCGCTAGGCAGTTTCGCTAGGTGCACGGGCAGCACTTTCGCTAGGCAATGCCCGGTGACACAGTTTCGCTAGGCTAGTTTCGCCCGAAACTGCTGACGCAGTTTCGCTAGCCTAGTTTCGCAGGGAAACTGGTTTGAACTTTCGTTCAGGTATTTCGCTCGGTAGATTCGCTCGAGCTGGTCTGGTCAGGTTTCCCGGCGACACTATAGTTTCGCTGGTCAGTGTCGCTGGAAGGAGATATAATTTCGCTACTTAGTTTCGCCCAGAGAACAGACAGTTTCGCTGGTCGCGAAAAACATACGGATTTGCCTAAAAATCAACCTAACAGCTTCTGATCATACATGCAATTCATTATCTAGCATCCATAGGCATTTACCAACATAAATCAAGCAGCTTTATCATGTTTAACATGCATTTTAATCATCAAATCTCTAAAAACACTTCTAAACCCTAAAATGACCAAAATTGCATAAATCATCATCATGGTTTGTTTTTAAACGTAAAGTTGCTGACTTTAAGGTAGATCTAGCATCCCTAAGCACTATCTCAGAAGCATACACGTTTTCATGAAGGTTTGAGCATACTTTATAAAGAAACACATAGAAAACACATAAATAAAGGTTTTTGGGACTCACGTTTGGTTCAAGAATCGATAGATGAGATGAGATGATGGTCTAGAGGCTGAGATCTCGGTCCCTTGATGGTATCCTCGGCTGACCAGATTCCAGAGAAGTGTATGTGTGTGTTGGTTGTGAAATGAGGCAAATGAGGCTACTAGGGTTCATTAAGTTTATTTATATCAGAGGCTAGTTTCGCTGGCAGTTTCGCTGGCCAGGCGAAACTAGCTCTGGTCTCGGGTACTTTGATCAGTCTAGCCTGCTACCGGGCGAATCTGTAGTTTCGCTCGGTAGTTTCGCTGACTACCAATTTTAGGCAATTTTCACATAATCAAGTATTTACAATTAATCATGCTATTCACAATAATAAGTCATGTATTTAAATCACATTGCACATAAAGATAATTAATGATGAACACATAACACATATGGACGGGTTTGGTGATCAACCAAAGGTCGTGGACGTATTCGGCCTAGTTATGCATTAGTTACTAAGTTAACACTTATAACGTAACTAACGGGTTTGTCTAACGGAAGTTAACCTTGAAATTCTCGGGTGTCACATCATTCCCCTGAAATTGGAATTTTCGTCCCAAAAATTATTCTTGTGTCGTAGCGTTCGCAGCATCAGCTGTCGTCGTTGCTATCGTCGCTGGGGAAAGAAAGCAAAAAGTTTTAGGGCTGTCACATCCTCCTTCCGTTAAGGAATTTTGGTCCCCAAAATTAAATCATACCTTGAGTTTCTGTGGACGTTTGCTCAAACAAGTGAGGATACTTTTTCTTCATCTGATCCTCACGCTCCCAAGTATATTCAGGTCCACGCCTTGAGTTCCATCGCACCTTGACGATCGGAATCTTGCTACGTTTGAGGGCTTTCTCCTCGCGTCCCATGATTTCTACTGGTTGCTCAATAAATCTCAGATGTTCGTCGATTTCCAATTCCTCCAGAGGAATTATTTCGATGTCTTCAGCCAGACATTTCTTCAGATTGGAAACGTGAAACACGTTGTGAACTCCATCGAGTTCAGCAGGGAGTTGCAATCGATAGGCCACCGGGCCTACTTCCCCAATAATTTCAAACGGACCGATGTAGCGAGGATTTAACTTTCCACGCTTCCCGAAGCGTATCACTCCCTTCCAGGGGGATACTTTCAATAACACTTTGTCGCCTACCTCGAACTTCAAAGGTTTACGGCGTTTGTCGGCATAACTCTTTTGTCGATCACGTGCTGCAGCTAGCCGTTGCCTGATTTGAATAATCCGTTCGGTCATATCATGGATAACTTCCGGTCCAGTAAGTCCTTTCTCACCCGTTTCAGCCCAACACACGGGCGATCTACATTTTCTGCCATAAAGTGCTTCAAAAGGTGCAGCACCTATGCTTGAATGATAACTATTGTTGTAAGAGAACTCCACCAGTGGAAGGTGAGTCTCCCAATCTTTACCAAAGTCAAGGACGCAAGCTCGGAGCATATCTTCTAAAGTCTGAATCGTTCGTTCCGATTGACCATCTGTTTGTGGGTGATAGGCTGTACTCATGTCTAGTCGGGTTCCCAATGCTTCCTGCATTGATTGCCATAACCGGGAAGTAAATCGAGGGTCTCGATCAGAAATGATAGTCTTAGGCACACCGTGAAGCTTCACAATTTTATCGATGTACAGCTTTGTTAATTTATCCATATTATCACTTTCCTTCATTGGGATGAAATGTGCCGATTTGGTTAGTCGATCGATGACAACCCAAATCGCATCCGGTTGATTTGACCGATGAGGTAGTCCTGTTACAAAATCCATGGAGATGTCCTCCCATTTCCATTCTGGGATCTTTGGTTGTTGCAGTAAACCAGAAGGCTTTTGGTATTCAATCTTGACTCTTGAACATGTTAAACACTTAGCCACATATCGAGCATTGTCGGCTTTCATATTCGGCCACCAATAAAGATTTCTCAAGTCCTGATACATTTTATCTGATCCGGGGTGCACCGAGTATCTTGACTTGTGAGCCTCGTCCATCACGAGCTCACGGAGATTTCCAAAAAATGGAACCCAGATTCTGTCGTTATAGTACGTGAGTCCATCGGACTTAACTTCGGAATGGCCATCTACACCACGCAGTGCTTCAGCTGCGAAGTTTTCTGCTTTCAAAGCTTCTCGTTGGCAGTCACGGATTCGATCCGGCAATCCCGTGTGAATAGTAAGTTGTAGCGCTCGTACCCTTCGAGGCTTTTCGTGCTCTTTTCGACTCAAGGCATCAGCCACTACATTGGCTTTTCCAGGATGATACTTAATTGCCAAATCATAGTCATTTAATAACTCGACCCACCGTCGTTGTCGCATGTTGAGGTCTTTCTGATCAAAGATGTGCTGCAAACTTTTATGATCGGTGAATATTGTGCACTTTGTTCCATATAGATAATGTCTCCAAATCTTAAGTGCATGGACAACGGCTCCTAATTCCAAATCATGAGTCGTGTAGTTCTTTTCCGTATTCTTCAGTTGCCTGGACCCATAGGCAATTACCTTGTCCCGTTGCATCAACACACAGCCAAGTCCTTGAATGGATGCGTCGCAATATACCACAAAATCGTCTATTGCATCGGGTAACGCGAGAATTGGAGCTGAACATAACATGTCTTTAAGCGTTTGGAACGCGTGTTCTTCTTTTTCACCCCATCTATATTGCACTCCTTTGTGCGTTAAAGCTGTTAAGGGTTGAGCTATTTGGGAGAAACCCTTAATAAACCTTCGATAGTATCCGGCAAGTCCTAAAAATTGTCGGATTTCAGTCGGCGCTCTTGGGGTAGAACAATTCTTGATTGCTTCCACTTTAGAAGGGTCGACATGAATCCCATTCTTGTCGACAATGTGTCCAAGAAACTGGACTTCGCGAATCCAAAAATCGCACTTCGAAAACTTAGCATAAAGCTGTTCCTTGCGGAGCAATTCCAATATAAGTCGCAGATGCTCCTCGTGTTCTTCCTTTGACTTGGAGTAGATCAAAATATCGTCGATGAAGACTATTACAAACTTATCGAGGTACGGCTTGCACACTCGATTCATCAGGTCCATGAACACAGCAGGTGCATTGGTTAGCCCAAACGGCATAACCAGGAACTCGTAGTGTCCATACCGAGTTCTGAAGGCAGTCTTGGGGATATCCTCATCACGTACGCGAAGTTGGTGATAACCAGACCGTAGATCGATCTTTGAGTAGTAGCTTGAACCTTGCAGTTGATCGAAGAGATCGTCGATTCGAGGAAGTGGATACCGATTCTTGATCGTAACTTTGTTAAGCTCTCGGTAATCAATGCACATGCGGAACGTTCCATCCTTCTTTTTAACAAACAGTACCGGAGCTCCCCATGGAGACGAACTTGGACGAATAAACCCCTTGTCGAGTAGCTCTTGTAGTTGCGCGGAGAGTTCGTTGAGTTCGCTTACAGCCAAACGATACGGAGCGCGTGCAATCGGAGCGGCACCTGGAGCCAAATCAATCCCAAACTCAACTTGTCGAAATGGAGGCAAGCCAGGCAGATCTTCAGGAAATACATCTCGGAAGTCGCGAACTATCGGGTAATCATCAATTTTGCGCTCGGGATGTGTCGAATCGGTGACGTTTGCAAGAATCGCGAAGTGACCCTTACGGAGGCATTTCTGAGCTTTAAGGAATGAAATAATGCCGGTGACTGTTCCACCTTTCTCACCTTGAACCGTTAATACTTTACCGTCTTCGAGTGGAATACGAACCACTTTTTCCTTACATAAGATTTCAGCCCGATTCTCAGATAACCAATCCATTCCTACTATAACGTCGAAACTACCAATCGGGAAAGGCATAAGGTCGATTCCTAGGGTATGGCCCGTTAGTTCTAGCTTACAATCCTTAACTATCTGGGTCGTATCATGAAGTTTACCATTTGCTAGTTCTACCACATATTTAGCATCTAAGTCGATCGGTTTAGCGTTAATTAGTCTAGCAAATTTAGTGGAAATAAAACTTTTCTCAGCACCAGAATCAAATAAAACAGTAGCAAAGAAACCGTTCAAAATAAATTTACCATTAATCACGTTGGCGTCATTGCGAGCTTCACCCTGGCCCATGACGAAAGCTCGACCTCTACCATTTCCACCATTCCCGTTACCATTACCTCCGCCGTTACCATTCCCACCGTTATTCCCCTGGTTACCGTTCCCTTGTCTTCTCAGCTGAGGGCAGTCTCTTTTAATGTGACCTTGAGCACCACACTCAAAACAGCCACGGGCTCCCCCATTGTTGTTCTGGTTCTGACCGTTGTTGTTCCCATTGCCCCGATTGTTCCCATAGTTGTTCCCTTGATTGTTGTTGTTCCTTCTGGGGCGGTTTTGTTGCTCGGGTAAAATTGCCCAACAATCTTTTGCTTCGTGGCCTCCCTTACCACACCTTTCACAGCTCAGACTCTTCCTACAAACACCAGCATGATGCTTCCCACATTTGTTACACAGAGGCAGGTTACCCCTGTAGTTGCTCTGACCATTGCCACCCTGGCGGTAGTTGCCACTGTTATTCCCGGACCTCTTGCTTTGGCTTTGGGAGTTGAAAGACCTCCCAGTGCTGTTTCCAACACTCTGAACATTCATCGAGTTTTCAGGAGCTTCATCATCAGCCTATCTCTTGCCACTCAAGGCAGTCTTCTCAGTGGCTCTTGCAGGAAGTGTACCTTTCTCAATTTCCTGATCAGTGAGCTTGTGAGCCAAACGGATGGCTTGTTGCACGTTCGCAGGGTTGCTGGCAGTCACCAATCCTTTGATTTGAGGCGCGAGGCCTTCCAGATAACGCTCAATACGTTTGAACTCAGCATCGACCATTGAGGGGCACAAGACTTCATACTCGTGATATCGTGCAGTGTACTGTTCAATCTCAGACCCAGACATCTTCAAATTCAGGAATTCACCCTCAAGCTTCTTGACTTGGTCACGTGGACAGTATTCTTCCATAATCAGATCCTTAAACGCTGCCCACTGCATGTTATTAGCCGCGTCTAGCCCAACCATCTGAATTTCAGCGTTCCACCAGGAGAGTGCGGCTCCTTCGAAGGTACCAGTAGCAAACTTCACCTTGCTTTCAGCTGGGCAGTTACACATGGAGAAAACCTTTTCGGACTTCTCAATCCACCTAAGGAGTCCTACAGCTCCTTCTTCGCCGGAAAACGTCATCGGCTTACAGTCCATGAAGGACTTGAACGTGCAGTGGTGTTGGTTTCCTGATGCATAAATAGTTCGGATTTTAAAATTAAACAGGTCATGATATAATTGCTTTGTGCCTTAACCGGCATAATAGTTACCCTGTGCGGCATATGCAGCTTGGACGGCTGCCACCGCGGCTTGCACATGTTCAGTAATCATTGCTTGCAGCTGTGCAGGCGTCATGTTTATGCCGCCTCTTCCGTTTCCTCTTCCAGACATCTTACTGAACAGTTAAAGTAGCCAGTGTTCAGTCACAGTTATATTTTATACATATCCCATAATATGTATATTAGCCAGTTCCCGTTATCCCTCTATTAGTCCAGAAAAATTTTCGTGCGAAATCGAGGCGTCGTCGAGGAACGTCGTGAGTGCTATCGTCGAAGGTCGGCTTCCCATAAAGTCACCGTCGGCGTAGTCGTCGTAGTAGAAATCAGGACGTAGCGTGTAGCATCGTTTCGTTGTCGCTTTCCCCAGAGTAGTGTGCGTATTCGCGGTCGCATTTCGTATTCGTGTGTGAAAATTTCCTAAGGTCTTCCGTTAGACTACTTAGACACGGTCTATACATATATATTTATATATACATATATACATACGTATTAAGCCTTTACTTACACAGCAGAGCGAGTATCCCAGGTTGGCACGTAAAAATTTTGTCTTTGGGAATTTGTTTATTCGTTTTGTAACCAAGGTTTTCAAGTTGCAGTTTCCAAATCGTTTTCAAAAATGATTCCAGTTCTCTGCAACTTATGGCTCTGATACCAATCTGTCGCACCCCCAAAATACCACTAACGGAGTTTATACCGTTAAGGGGCGCGACTAGACCAGGATCCACAACCATAGTTACAAATACTAAACGAATCAGGGTTAGTTCAACACAAGATATAAATCAAAGTCTTAAATTACATACGCAGCGGAAAATAATTGTCCTTAGCACTAACCACGTGCTTTACATAAATGTCGTATTAAATTCCCAAAATAGTTCAATTAAAATAAAGGTCTTCACGTGTCATGCCAACCCGCTCCGGATACTCCTTAGCGATCTGCAAAAGTTTAAACCACGCAAGTGTCAACCTAACGGTTGGTGAGTTCACAGTGGGCTTGTCATGCATTGGCCCGGTCTCATAATCATAATTCGTGTCAAGATGTACTTACAAAATATTTATTTGTGAAAAGCAATGCTCGTAATTATATCTCAGTTTATAAATGGTTTGTCCGTGACCTACGTCATCGTGTATGTACTAGCTCCGTAAAGTTAAAGGACTCAACCGATATCGCGGGTAGCTAATCCGTTGTTCCATGCTCTAAGGAAGTTTGTACCAAAGCTGACTTATTTTGTGGGGGCCGAGCCATCTCGTACGGTGCGGACATAGTCATCGCGGTTTTTGCCTCCCCCGTGTCCTCCCCGGGACCACGGTCAAATAGGCTGATATTGTCCCTCCGTGCACTTCCCGTGCCACGGGGCGGAGTTTGTCAAACTCCAGTAGATCTACCCAACATCCCCTCGCTTTCACAAATTAATGGCACAATTAAGTTGAGGACTTTTAAGTTATAAGGCATCCTTAGAAAACATGTGATATCATATGGTTTAGACTTTAACCTACACTAGCCATATTAAAACGTTTTCAGTTTTGTTTCAAAAATAGTTTGTTCAGAGTTCACAAGTGTTTCCCATAAAACACTTCAGTTCATCAAGTGGGTGCCGAGCATCCCGAGTTCTCAAGTTTATCAGTGAGGTGCCTAGCACTCTCGAGTTTAATCAGCATTGTTTTTCGTTAAGTTATTCGGTGTGGCCCAAACGGACTCACGGTAAGCGGGTTAGTGACACTCACCTTTGGTTGCACTGCTACACTTCAAGTAATCCAAATATTGTTGTTTAACGAAGACCTAGAACACGTTTAGGTCTTAAGTATTAGTTTCGTGTCTAATCTTTACTTAACGTCACTATGGCCCATAACATAGCACGTTGCAACTATGACTCGACATACCAACACACGACACCAATGGTTGATCATAAACAAGGGTTCATATAAATCAGATATCAAGCATGTTTCATCATGGCATAATCATGTAAGTCATGGCATAACACTTAAGCAAATTTCACAAGTTTGGTTTTTAGGTCAGGTTTTAGTTTCGCTAGCATAGTTTCGCTAGGCAGTTTCGCTAGGTGCACGGGCAGCACTTTCGCTAGGCAATGCCCGGTGACACAGTTTCGCTAGGCTAGTTTCGCCCGAAACTGCTGACGCAGTTTCGCTAGCCTAGTTTCGCAGGGAAACTGGTTTGAACTTTCGTTCAGGTATTTCGCTCGGTAGATTCGCTCGAGCTGGTCTGGTCAGGTTTCCCGGCGACACTATAGTTTCGCTGGTCAGTGTCGCTGGAAGGAGATATAATTTCGCTACTTAGTTTCGCCCAGAGAACAGACAGTTTCGCTGGTCGCGAAAAACATACGGATTTGCCTAAAAATCAACCTAACAGCTTCTGATCATACATGCAATTCATTATCTAGCATCCATAGGCATTTACCAACATAAATCAAGCAGCTTTATCATGTTTAACATGCATTTTAATCATCAAATCTCTAAAAACACTTCTAAACCCTAAAATGACCAAAATTGCATAAATCATCATCATGGTTTGTTTTTAAACGTAAAGTTGCTGACTTTAAGGTAGATCTAGCATCCCTAAGCACTATCTCAGAAGCATACACGTTTTCATGAAGGTTTGAGCATACTTTATAAAGAAACACATAGAAAACACATAAATAAAGGTTTTTGGGACTCACGTTTGGTTCAAGAATCGATAGATGAGATGAGATGATGGTCTAGAGGCTGAGATCTCGGTCCCTTGATGGTATCCTCGGCTGACCAGATTCCAGAGAAGTGTATGTGTGTGTTGGTTGTGAAATGAGGCAAATGAGGCTACTAGGGTTCATTAAGTTTATTTATATCAGAGGCTAGTTTCGCTGGCAGTTTCGCTGGCCAGGCGAAACTAGCTCTGGTCTCGGGTACTTTGATCAGTCTAGCCTGCTACCGGGCGAATCTGTAGTTTCGCTCGGTAGTTTCGCTGACTACCAATTTTAGGAAATTTTCACATAATCAAGTATTTACAATTAATCATGCTATTCACAATAATAAGTCATGTATTTAAATCACATTGCACATAAAGATAATTAATGATGAACACATAACACATATGGACGGGTTTGGTGATCAACCAAAGGTCGTGGACGTATTCGGCCTAGTTATGCATTAGTTACTAAGTTAACACTTATAACGTAACTAACGGGTTTGTCTAACGGAAGTTAACCTTGAAATTCTCGGGTGTCACATCATTCCCCTGAAATTGGAATTTTCGTCCCGAAAATTATTCTTGTGTCGTAGCGTTCGCAGCATCAGCTGTCGTCGTTGCTATCGTCGCTGGGGAAAGAAAGCAAAAAGTTTTAGGGCTGTCACAAAATAGGTTTAGAAAAACTCACAAAGAGTTGGAAGAAAAACTCACAAAGAGTTGGAAGAAAAACCGAAAAAGAAAGGTGGCTCGGTGGTGGTTTTCCGGCGGCTTCAGCGGCGGCCTGTGGCGGCTGATCGGCGGTTGGGGGAGGGTGGTCAGGCGGTGGCTGTAGTGGTGGAGGGAGGTAGCCAAAAATGGGAGAGAAGAGAAGGAAGAAAGGGTTGGTTTGGTGTGGAGGAAATGTGGTGATGGGGGGTTCTTTATATAGGTGAATTTTTTGTTAATACTTAGTGGTCCATAGCTTCCTTGTATATTAGTACATTTGACAACTAATACTAGTAGTATTAGGCTTGTGTGTATTAGGATTAGTAGGAGGGAGATGTCACATGTTTAAGAGCCATGTTAATTTACTAACTAGAAGTAGGTGATTTTATTTTATAAGAGTGTGGCTATGTTTTATAAAATGACAAGGCTTTTATAAAATATGAGGAGGTTAGATGTTTAAAAATCATATTTTTTATAAATATAACGCAAGTATAATAGAACTACAAAGGTGGTGATCTTATAAATTTGTTGGGCTAGACTTTTTATAAAGATGTAGTGGGCTTAGGTTATAAAAATCATGGGCAAAACAATTAAATTTATATTTTGGTGGGTTGGGCCGAAGCCCAAAAGAATTAACAAAGGGAGCGGGCTGGGTTTTTCCGGTTGGGCTGAGTCTTGGGCCGGTCTCCGGTTGGGCCGAGGAGAAAGGAGTGGACCGGACCCGGTCTGGACCGGTTGGTCCGCAGGTCGGTTCACCGGTACGGGCCGGTGTCTGGGTCGAACGGGTTTGGTTATCGGGTCGAGTTACGGACTTGTTTTTGGTATTTTTGATCCGTTGGGCTTTGTTGGGGCGGCCGGGCTTGAATGGGTCTCTGGTGTAGGTTTTAGCTAAGTCTTGACAATGACAAGTTTTGATATATTCTTGGTTCATAAAAATGAGTTTTGCTAAGTTGACATGTTTTGTTTTTGTTTTTGTTTTTCTCAAAATGATACGGTTTGGCACGTGTGAATGCAACGAATACTGTTTTGTTTGTTCGCGTCAGATTTAAGCTCGACTACCATGAGTGATTAAAATCCCAGTTGTTCTAATCACGTAATCGCTTAAAATGTTGTTGTGTCGTTGAAGTAATTCCGTGACACTAGTTTCCAAAGAAAATATAAAAAGTATAATTTTATACTTATTTTCTTATTATTGAAGTTCCATTAATTTCTTAATTGTTTTTCTTATTTATTAGGGCACGGTTTCCAATACAAACGTGGGAATTAACTTACGTCCGGTTTTATCAGTTAAGCTCGGTTATCAACAGTTAAGCAGTTAAAATTAAGGAATATAATAGTTACTCTAAAAGTCAAAGTAAGGATGTTTGACCTGACTTTTGTACAAGGTGTCACACAAAGGCATAATTGTTCTTCTCGTAATTTTTATCTTCAAATAGTCCAGAACTCCTTCAGGACTCTTCTTTGAAGATTGTTGATGCTTCCCATTAGAAGCCTTCTACAGATATGAAGATTTTTATAGAGTTTGATCGGTACAGAACTACTTCGGAATTTCCGGAGTAGTTCTGTATGAATACAGAAAATCTGTATTTAATACAGATTATAATATCCTATCTCTTTTGAGGATATATTTTATCTTTTCTTCTGATACTTGACTGTTTTTCGTTACATTTACATTGTGCTCTAACAAAGACTTGACATAATTATATGAAAACATTACCTTTAAACATTTATCAGGTATAACAGAATTAAACCAAAACATTTAACCATTTAACTATTCAACGATTTATCCATTCACCCTTTAACCATTTAACCGTTAACCATTTACCTATTTAACCATTCACCATTTAACCATTTAATAAGTATAAGAATCACAGTATTATACCAAGACATAACATTTAAATCATAATAAAAATAATTTAGTACTTAAAGTACTTTGGGTCTCCTAGACCCTCTCTTGTGCATATAATCATTAGGTATAAAACATAAAAGAGTTATACGAAATATTATAAGGAGTCATTTATTTACTAAGCATTGCTATTGGAACCATGTTAGTTCCTCGGGCAACTATCGCCACCCGAATAACATTTCAAGATTAGAGCAGCCTTGCTACCCCAGAGAACCGTCATTCCCCGATTTAGTTGTACAACCACCATTTCCCTTTTCACTAGAGAATATCTGCTTAGATTAAAACCTTTTCAACCTTTTACACATTGTTAACCTTTTCAAAAGTCCATTTAAATAACCTTTGTATTTGGACTCATAACCTTTTTATCACCAGTCCATCACCCGTATATGGAATAAGCGTTTTATAAATATAATGTTATTGGTCTTGTTAAACTTCAGTGAAACCTATACTAGACTGAATGTATAACATTTCCTATTGTATTACGGATGTTTATATATAGGAAGTACCGCAACGTATCCACCACACCTTAAATACAAACATATATGATATAGGATCATTCAAGCATAGATTACATCTTACAATCACAGCAAGGCCAATAAGATTATATTTACCCGACACTTATTTACATACGCAAGCTTAGAACAAACCTTTACATTTTCCATTTCTCAAAACTTTATTTAGAAGTATCATCCTTTATATTACCCGTTCATTATAACCTTCTGAAAACAGTTTATAACAGGTAATCATTATTTATAACATTTATAAGCCTTAAAACATTTCACGTGTGTGTATTGGCACAAAACATGTAAAAGGCATTTTAACACATTTCCTTAACATTTCTCATATATATCATTCCTAAAGTAATTTAGGAGTTTAACAATTTACGACATTTCACCCATAACTACCATCAAAACCTTTTCACGTATATTTCAAATCAACAGCCATTTAACAGTTTAATACTATAAGACATTTTATTATTAATCATTTTCATAACATTTCCATAATCTTTCACGTATATATCGGTAAAAAACTTTTATCAATTCTAACAGTTAAAATAGGCAATATTTCAGTTATAAACCAGTTGAACATATTTTCATAACATTTGTATGTATATCTGCCAGAAAACATTTAAAACATTTAAGAGTGGGCTCATAGAACTCACCTTATTCTCTTAAGCAGTTAATTCAGGCAAAACCTGAATTAACATGTTTATGGACTAATATATTACTAATGACAACTATCATGGACTAAATATAGTGTTTAGTGACACATTTGGACTAGTTGGACATTAGGATGAATATATAAAAAATGTTGGACATAAAATGATAACATAAAACCATTTAAATAAATTTTATGGATAAATATTAAAGCTAGTAATTTTATATTAATTACTTGGATTTTAAACCATAAAATTTCACCATGGAACTTAACTTATAAAATGGTCACATTTTATAAAAATTTAAATTCTAAAAACAAAAGACTTAAAAGTTTCTTTTAGATTTTTATAAAAGAAATAAAATGGATAAAATATATATAGATGTATTTTATGTTCAAAAATGGTAAAGATCGTGTTTTTGACATTTGACAAAAAAGTTATAAATTTGGATTTTATACAAAAATGGATAATTCTATAAAAAGTCTTAAAAATTTAAACTCTAACTTTATTTAATAAATAAAGTTATTTAAAAATGATTTTATAAAAATAAAATCAAAAGATTTATAGAAATTATAATAAACATATTTTTAAACATTTTTGATTATTTTAAAAGAATCAAAATAATCAAAACGTTTTAACCGGATCAAATGTTTATTTTTAAACGTTTGAACTCGAAACGAAATCTTTAAAACGTCTTACGACGTAACGAATCGTAAATAATTATTTTCGACAAATAATTATCCTTATGAATTTTAGAAACCCTAAATCGAATTAAACTGATTTTGGTTAACAATAGTTATATTTATATTAACTTAAAACCCTAATTTTTCCTAAACATGAGTTAATATTAAAATGACATTTAATATTTACCTACTTGTGTTTAATCATTAAATCTTTAACTTGAATAATTTAATAAAATTATTTCGACAAATTAGAATAATTATTTCGATAATAATTATCAACTCTAGTTATTTATATTATAACTTAACGCGATTAATTATTCGATTGATCGAACGAACCTTAAAATAATAATAATATTATTATTTAAAACAATATTCAAGACTTCATTGAACTGATCTTTATGATACGTTATCACATGTTCATTCCTTGTATTTATTTACATTAAATGCCTTTATACATGAACGATTGCATTTACTGAATTTGTAAACTGATTAACTAACGGGTTTTCAAAACGCTACAAACGGGATTATACGTCAAGACTTGACCGGTATCATTTGGGTAACGTTCGTTACACAAATGATTATGTGGATCCTTATGCATGTTGTCTTATGTTTTATTAGGACTTTACTTGCTAGTTGCCACTCGGCAATCCATCAATACCACTTAATCAAGTGAGTTTCACGGCCCCTTTTCTTTACAACTGTTTTATACTTATGAGGGAGAAATCATGAACTGATAAAATGTTTTTACTTAATGTTATGATCTACTGTTAGCCGTATGACTATCTGTTCTCTTACTGATTGCCCACAACTGGTACTTTATCGTTATAAACGTTAGTACAATTGAATCCCACCATTAGTTGACTTCAATTAGTTCTGCTCAAAACGATAACTAGTGAATAGATCTATTTGGGTTGACAACCCTGCCTCGATTGGTAGCTCCAATTCTGACTTCCGGATAATGTCTTGGGGTACACGTCAGTTATTCTGCTCTGTTCGGTATCTCTCGGGCGAGGATACCGTTGGTGGGTAAACCGTTAGTATTTGAAATCAAGGTTCATGTGAGATCATACAACTACAACAGTAAGCCAACGTAACATTTAAGTATTCTGAAAACTGTTTTACAATCTTCCTATCGAGTCCTAAACATGTGAACCTCACCAACTTTATGTTGACCTTTTAAACTCATGATTTCTCAGGTAAATAAGCTAATCATGGAAGCCGTGCAAATGGGCCTTCGCCTTTATATTCGGACCTGCTTCGTTGGAGTCCTAGTCCCTATCTATCCTAAATAACTACTTTATGTTTCAATAAATGAAACTTGACTTTTAAAGTTCAAATGTAAGACAATATCGTTTACCACTCTTTCCACTATAACAATTAATGATATTATATTTTGATTAACATTTGAATTTAGTAGTAGTTGTTATGTATATCTATGACTATGATTCCATCTCGCTCACACCCAATCATTTGTCCAGGGTGTGATAACCAACTTGATAAGCAAGTCTCCTCCTTAACCTACAAAATTCGGCCCACATACTATGAAAACCAATCGGACCCTATAAAACCCAATAAACCCACTAAAGTTAGACCAATTACAATTACAAATAAGCCCAAAATATATCTAATGCAAAAGCATCAATTTCTACAATCTTCCCTTAGGCTTTAGCATTAGCTGTCTTCTACATCTTGAATTTTCTTGAAATATGTACCAATGCAGGATCAAACCCAGCTTCTCCTGAACAATCTTTGCCACTCCTCGTGTATATGCCTTGGCGTATTCTTCATTCTCTAGTGAGCATTCAATCTAGTTTCTGCTCAACACCATAATGTCTTTTTCATAGAATCTGAGCAGATCATGTACTTCCAGGACATTCATAGTCTTTGATTTGCAGATGATTTTGGCTTCACCTGTATACTCGCTATATGCCCATGCCTGAAAATCATCTAGGCAGCTTTCAAGATGTCGAAGTGGAAGTGGAATTGTTTTAGTCTTCTCTGTGGGAGGATACAACACATTAGAAAACTTCTTCTTAGAGTTCTTCTCATACAACTCCCTATACCCTTTTGTATAAAAGTTCTTGTGAGGAAAGTCATCATAGTTCTTGTAGTTACTCAGCACTACCTTCATTAATTTCTTGTAGAAATGCTCAGCATAATCATTCCTAGATTGATTAAAAAAAGGTGCGTGATACACCTTGATTAAATCCACCGTTGTCCAAGAGTAGAATTGAGTCTAGCATTTTTAGTATTCTAATGGACACGTCCCTTTCCTTCTCACCACGAACATGTGCTTCTCCCCATCAAACATCTAGGCCTTTGGTTCCCAAGTAATTCCTCTCCTATCATGATAATGTTCACCAAGTTGAATCTGATATCTCTCGGGAGGATATGCAAAGGACTTGGCATCCTATCCTCCGTCAAATTTGGCAGCAGGTACCGTCATGTAGTCTTGATCCCTTGTATCATTGTCCTTATCAGCAACTTCTGGCAGAATGGGACCGGATGCAGATTTATCTGGGATATCAGCCTCAAAATCAAAAACTGGTGTATGCGAGGAACCACTTACTCCTGAACTACTTCCTTTACTTCCCGGATCTCCTTTGTCGTCCTTCTTTGACTTAGACTTACCCGAGTCAGCAGAGCTAAGCTGTCTGATCAACTTGTGTAATTCTCTAAACTGCATTGTGAATTCTCTGTTGATCTTCTTCTGATTTACCAGCTCCGTGTTGTGCACCTTCTGAACATCAAGAAATTGAACAATCACTTCATTTTGAGTTTGATTCTAGGCTTCGAGCTCAGCGATCTCTGATCTTATATCTCGTTCAAGTCTGTATTCAGCTGTCTCTACTGCTTTCCCTTTATCTTGGGCTATGGGTTGTGAGGAGGAGGATGATTGACCGGCTCCAGTGCTAGTAGGAAGAGGCACTCTCAGGTCCAATCGTGTCCTTCTTGGGTCATTCAAGGATTCAGTAAGGTGTTGTATAGCAACCTTAATATCTTCAGTCATGTCTTCTGTAATAGAAGTACCGAGGGGAGGATCCTCTGTAGCTTTCCATTTTCTTGTCGATTGAGCTTCAACAGTCTAAGTCTCTTCTTCTTCCACTTCTATGTTGTCAAGATACGTTTTATAGTTGATATTGGCATCATTAAAATCAAATTGTAAAGCTTCAATCTGCACATCTCCCAAGTCAAATTCATCTGCCCATTCATCACTATCAGACAGTTCAGTGACATGCTTCTTTGAAGCAGGCAGGTTGTGTTCTCCTTCAATCACTGCATTTCTTTGAGGTGGGACCTCTTCTCTGGTGATTTCAGCAAATTCCCCAAACTTGTTTCAAAAGGGAAACTTATCGGTCAACTTCTTCTTGGGATTTATCATTGGGAATATATCAATCCCCATTGTCTTTGTGTCATGTGTGTCACCAGATTTTCTCAGATTTATGTATCTAGTGTCCAAGGCCAACTGAATGAATCTTGGAACTACAGCAAACTTCTTATCTCTTTTTACCACTGCATTGATATCTTCAAAGATCAGTCTTGACCAGTTAAACTTCATGCCTCTGACAAGTGACACCATTGCATGGGTGTGCACCTGATTTAGTTGATCCGTAGAGCTCTTCTTTGCAGTGACACACTTTTGAAAGTAGTGTGCCAACATCCTCTAGTAGGGCGGAATAAGAGCTTTCATTGTTGGTGGAGACTCCGTATAATAACCTATTTCTCGCAAACACTGGGTCACAATCTCTTTCTCCAGTGCAATAGGATCTGAGGCTGGAAAACATCGCTTTTGTTCATGTGATTGTGGTTTATAAACAGGTTTTATATTGATATTTCAGAGGGCAAAGTTAGGCTTATTTTTGAAAAAAATCCTGAACGGGGCAAAAGTTCAGTGTTTAGCGTGCTCCAAAGTTGACTAATCTCATCTTCACACTTAAATTGCACATTGCCGTCAATGTGCTTGTTTTTGCATAAAGAAAGCAAATATGTAAGTTAAATAATTTAAGGGGAAAGAAATGGTCACGGTCACTTTCTAGCTTGAGTTGTTGCTCCTGAATTTGAACGACCGATGAGAGTTGCCTACTAACATTTTATGTTAGAGCATATTCCTATGCTACAAAGTGTCTCGTGTATTGTATCTAAGTGAGCGTGTGTTTGTGAGTCTAAGTGTCAACATACCAAGGGCCATACCATACTGGTCCGCCGTACCAATTGGTACGCCGTACCAATTGGTCCGCCACATGGTACGCCAGCTTGTATGTTGCACCTATAAATACTTTGTGTTAGAGTGAGATCTTAACACTCTGAGTTATTCTACACCTTTCTGTGTGTGTTCTAGAGAGAAAAACCAGAGAGAGTTCTTTGTAATCTTGTGTGATTCAATAAGAAATCTCTTATTTACATTCTCGTGTTCACTAGAATGATCGATTCACGCAGTAGTAAGATCATTCTGTGTCCTTACAAGTGGTATTAGAGCAATCCAGGTTGCTCTATTGTTGTGTTCTGATCAATTTTCGGTTTTCTAGTGAGAGAAAGTGGGTTTTTCTTCATTTTCATCAATTCGAGTCAATTCTTAGTGTTTCTGGTGCTAAAAACGATTTCAAAACATTCCTAGTGTGTTTTCGCAACCTATTCTAGCATATTATAGCTCAAAAAAGTCAAATTCTGAAAAATCAGTCGAGAATGACGTGGTACGTCGGATGAACACCGTGGTACGTCGCTTGGTATGTAAGGCAATTTTCAACCAGCTGTTGGTACGCTAGTTGGTATGGAAGACAATCTTCATATGTGGTACGCATCAGTTATAGTTGGGTCCGAGGGCAGTTACGCCGTACCAAACTAGTACGCTGAATTCACTAGTACGCTACTGCGTTGGTACGTTGAAGAGTTTGGTCCAGTTAAAGCTTTGGTACGTTGGTCAAAGATATGGTACGCTGGTCAAAGATATGGTACGCTGAGAAGGTTTTGGGTACGCTGGCAGAAAAGTGGTGTTCACTAAAACTGACGTAACTTGAGAACCATCAATAGTTACGGGAGCTAATACCAGCCAAAACGACCGTCTTGATGATATCTGCACTTTTACTCGCCTAACAGCTAGTACCCTCTGGTTTGACCCCCAAATTCCGTTTCTAAGACCTTCGTTTTTGCATCCGAAGTTTTTGATACCGAAAGTTTATCACGAAATGTCTGAGTTTCATGCATTCGCGGCAATGCAAAACACGATGCAAGCTATGCTTAACTTCGATAACGAAATTGGAACAAGCCAGAAAGTTCCCAAGCTGTTGAAATTGAAAGATTATCACAATTGGAAACAAAAAATTTTGGCTTACATCAGCACAAATGATATTGATTTATGGATTCTAATTCGGAAGCTTTATATGCATCCAACTGATGACAGAGATTTTAAGGAAATTCAAAATTTTGATGTTGCTGAAAGAAAAAACTATGAGCTTGAGCAAAAAATATTTGGTAATCATATGATGGCTTTGCCTACTGAAATGTTACATCAATTCAGCACTTGCAAGAAAAGTAAACAGTTATGGGATGCATTATCTGCAAGATGCGAAGGCAATGATCAATACAAAAAGAGTAGACGGAAAGTGCTGAACAAAGAATTTGAAAATTTTCAACACTATGATAAAAAAAAATTCCTGCTCTTGTATCTAGATTTTCACATCTGATAAGTGAAATAGAAGTGGTTAAAATTGAGAAGATAGAAGAGGAGTTGAAGGAGAAATTGTTAGAAGCATTACCAAAAAAGTGGGAGAATTATGTTTTACTACTTACTCATGGTAAGGAGTACTTGACATTGTCATTTCATGATTTAACCGGAAAGCTTCATGCTAGAGAGATGGAAATGATGAATTCAAACAAGTCAACTGCTCAATTGCAAATCCTGAATTGTATCATGGTCAGAATTCTGCAAGTATCAATGCAAAATCTAAATCATTTGGTTTTGATTCATCAAATCCAGCTCCAAAAGCATTTGTTGCTAGCCATGGATCAGGAAGTTTTGAAAATTCATCAAGAGGGTGTAATTTTACTATTCCAAATCATTTAAGTCAGACTTCATTGTCTGCAAAAACACCTGATGCACATTTGATGTTGATTTCTGCATTGTTATCTTCATATTATGGGTTGTTAAATGGTGGTTTGCCAACTACTAATTTGATTGAAGAAGATTTTGTTCAGATCGATCCAAATAATCTTGAATAAATGGATATCAATTGGAAACTTGCTATGCTAGCACAAAGAGCTAAAAGGTTCAGGAAGAAAACAGGATTCCAAAGTTTAAATCCAAATGGTAAAGTTGGTTTAGACAAATCAAAGGTAAAATGTTACAAATTTTCAGAATTTGGACATTTTGCTAGAGAATGTAACAACCAAAAGGAAGCTAATACTTCTACTCCAACAGCCTTGGTTTCTCAAGTTGATAAACAATATGATTGGGGACGAACATCTTTCTAGTCCAATTGCTTTAACTGCTATTACTTCTGAGAAAATAGCACAAGCATCTAATGAAGGTTATGATTGGGCTGTAGATTTTCCCGATGAATCTGCGTTTGTTGCCCAAATTGTACATAGTGATGAAGAAGTCTGATTCTGAGTCTGACACAGGTGGTTCTGAAACTAGTGGTTATGAATTTGTTTGCGAGTTTTGTTCTCAAAAAGACAAGACGATTAGGGTTTGATAAAAGAAAATGAAGTTTTGGTTGCTGCAAATAAAAGGAAAATAGAAGAGTTAGCCGATGAACATAAAAAGTTGGAAGATGTAATTCAAGAATTATTATCTCAGAAAGAAAAGTTTTCAGAGTTTCAAGTAGAAGTTTTTGAGAAAGAATTGAAGGTTCAATGTGTTGAAAAGGATTTTGAACAGAAATTTACAAAAGTATCTGAAGAAAATGCTGACTTAGTCAAAGAAGTTGAAAAATGGAAGGCTGAGGCTGAGGATGCTGGAAATGATTTCAATAATTTGTTTGAAAAATCTAAGATCAAGCTTGAGGCATATCAGATTGATATGGAAAAATTGCTTGATGAAAAGAGGGAGTTAGTAAGAGTGAACAAATTGCAAAATGCCAATTTGGATATTCAGAAAAGGAATGAAGATAAATTGAAGAAAGAGTTATTTGCAGAGCTTGATAATTTGATGTTGCAGAAATATGAAACTCATAAAGTGGCTAAGAGATTGATTATAACAGAAAAAGAATTGGCAGAAGCTCACCAAATGATTTCTAAATTGAAGATTGAAGTAATTGATTCAAAACGACTTTTGAATAATGTTACTAACTCACAATCTTTTACAAGTTTATTGGCCAGGGATGAAAATATTGAGACAATGTTTAACAAAACAGTTTCACCACCAGGTAGTCTCAAAGAAGGTGTTAATGACCTGAAGGAAAAGGTAGAAACTGGTGATTATTCTAAATTTGTTGATAATAAATCTGATGAGAAAAAGGTTGTGCATTCACAGAAAGAACCGAAAGCTGAAAAGGTTGTGTCTAATTCTCCGGGTACTGAAGAAGAGAAATCAGCAAGTTCAATCGAGAAGATTAGTTCTTCTACAGACATTGATGAGACTACTTTTTATCAACAAAAAGATGTTGGTCAAGTGAAAGCTGAATTTTCTCGTCTTGTAAAGAATGGTCATAAAGTATCTGGTTCTGAAGAAAAGATTCCAGGTAAACATGTTGGTTTGGGTTTTAAACGGAAAGTTACTGCTGTTGGTACTTCTCAAGTTCCAAAGGAACATAAATTGAAGAAAATTAGTTTGAAGCTGGTAAAGAAGGATGTTTTCATGCTAAAAGCTTCAATCCGCATGATTTTATAAACTCAAAGGTTCTGATGAAATATTTTCTGATAAGGAGTTTCCACTTCATTGTGTGGATTCTCAGAAGATAGCTGAAGTGTTTGTGAAGCATAATGATCAGAAGAACAAGAAGAAGCAACATACTAAATACTCTTCTAGAGGTTCAAACTCTACTCCAAAGAGCCCGACATCAAAATGGGTACATAATCATCGGTTTCAGGTATTTGATAATTTTTATGATCATTTTGGAAATGCTATATTTTGTGAAGCTTTGCAGATTCCCAAACGGTGATATGTAAACAATCGCTTGTGTTATAATTTCCGACAAAAAGGGCATATGGCACAAGATTATCCGGTTTTTGCTGCTTCTACACAAAGAAGAGGAAAGGTTTCACATGTTGGTAAATCTGCCAAATACAAATTCATTGATGAATATGGCAGAGTGTTTGATGAATGTCAACCTACATTTTTCAAACAACAAGGAAGATTTATTCCTAAGTTTCAAAATGTTCCAAATGTAGGTTGTTAGTCACAATCAACTGTGACTGGTTCATCAAATGCTAATTTGCCAAAACAACAAATCTAGAAACCTAAAGTGGTTTCGAAGGGTAATCAAGACACTGGTCGACCAGAAGCGATTCGCTCCGGGTCATTTATAAACTGACGTGTTTGACCAGAGTGCAGGTACTTCTAGAAGACCTATCAGTAATTGAAAAGTTGTTGATGGAGGAGTATTCTGCTGATTTACTTTAAATTGCAAGTGATATCAAATTTAAAAAACTGAATTTTTTCTAAAAGCTAAACTTGGAAGGTATCCATGTCGAAAGGTCAATGTTCTTTCTTTTATGCATTGTGTTTGTAGTTTAGGGGGAGAAATTGAAAATACCAAAAAAGTGTCTTTCTATTTTTGTTTAAAATGAAAAATCCAAAAATAGAGTTTTCATTTTTTGGGGGGGGGGGAGAAAAAACAAAAATATTCAAAAACATTGAAAAATGAGAAATTGTATCCGACATAATTGGGAAATGATGGTACATAGGCTTACGTGTTTGACTCGCGGATAGAGTAAATGTAAAAGCCATAAGATCATTGCTTGATGTGCTTGGTAGGCTCGGCATTAAATCAGAAAGTATTCAAATGTGATATTCATTAAATACTAATGCTTGACCAAGTGGACAACATCTTGATGCGTATCTTAAGATATTGAAAAGATATATAAAAAAGAAAAATGAGAAGTCACTGTGTATACATGTGTTCATTTTGCAAAGATTTAAGCTTGTTTGATTTTCTTTATTTTGTCAAACGATCGGACTTTCTCTGCGTATCGAAAGATCGACCTGATTGTTGTCCGTTTGACGTTCTTCTTTATTTTCTTTGGTGTTTCGTATAACTCATTAGACTTTCTCTGCGTGTACGGAAGTACCGACCTGATTGTTGTTGGGTTATACAATTTCAACTTGTTTTATTTTCTTATTTTCTTAAATTCGAGGCCTTATCTGCGTATCGAAAGATCTACCTTAAGGTAGACGATTTAACATTCAATCACTATGTGTTAAAACACAAGTGAAGTCACAAAATGTGATATAAAGGCATATCTGAGTATGTCTGATAGTGTGGGGTACAATGGTCAAAGAGAATCTAATCAATACCCTAACATATCCAGATGTTATGAATATGATTGTGCTAGAGTTTAAGATGGACAAGTTATACCATTAATCGACATGACTTGTGTGCTGAAGTAATTGAAATTGAAGTATAATTCAGCATGTTATGTTCATTATGATCCCAAGTTGTGATCTTTCTCGCAAAAGACAAAAATAGTGTCTGATTCTGTTTTGCATTTATGTTTCATATCTGAAAATTCCAAAAAGATTATAGGTGTGTTTTAGCATAATCTTAGAAAAATCAAAAAGATTTCCGGTGTGTTTTGATGTAAAGTTTCAAAAAGCCAAAAATATTTTGTTTCTTATTTTTTTTTTGCGACCGATCGACATGTGATACGAAATCAAATTTCAAATCTATATTTTGGATTCTCGAAGAGAAGTTTTGCACCAAGATTAAATTAATTTTCAAAAAGAAAAAGGAAACCGCGTTTCAGTCATCTGAAATTACAGGTTATGTGTGTCAAGACTCAAGCATGGTGAAAAGGGGATTTTGAAGTATCTTTCACAAATGGATCTTAAAGTTCAAATATTATTCAAGAGTGATCCAGCCATGCAAGCTCTATTGCTGACAAGAAATTTTAAGTTGAAGATCAGATGCATCGATGCTGACGATTGAAGACTGAAGTTTAGTTAGCATAGATACACTACACGTTAAGGGGGAGTTTGTTAGAGCATATTCTTATGCTACGAAGTGTCTTATGTATTGTATCTAAGTGAGCGTGTGTTTGTGAGTCTGAGTGTCAACATACCAAGGGCCGTACCATACTGCCGTACCAATTGGTACGTCGTACCACTTGGTCCGCCACATGGTACGCCAACTTGTATGTTGCATCTATAAATACTTTGTGTTAGAATGAGAGCTTAACACTCTGAGTCATTCTACACCTTCTGTGTGTGTTCTAGAGAGAGAAACCACAGAGAGTTCTTTGTAATCTTGTGTGATTCAATAAGAAATCTCTTATTTACATTCTCATGTTCACTAGATTCATTGATTCACGCAGTAGTAAGATCATTCCGTGTCCTTACATTTTGCTTATTCCAAACTTGCTCATTCTCTTTATTTGTACCTACAAGACTAAGATTAAAATATAAAATACTTCCATGAGATCCGGTAAATCTACCCGTGTTTTAGCAAGAGTGTTCATACCGTTCTGAGGTTTCAGAGTTACATAAGGCGAACCTCGATCTCCGATACTAGTGTTAATAATAATACTGGAAAGAAAAACTAGGCTACTTTATTACTACTAAGTTAAACTTGGATATTTATCTAAAATAAGAGTTGATGAAAAAGGAAAGGATGAAATTCTGACCATCCTGAATATATGTTCTTTGGAGTCCGTCCTATTCTTTTAAACTTTTACCTTAGACATTCATGGTAAGCCGCCATGACGCGCACATTTATTTATAGGTCTGCTGGCTAGACCCGCAGTCCTGGGTCTAGAAAGATGATAGTATGGGGGAGTCTTCCTCCATTCTTTGTTATGCGATGTCCAGACCCGACTCGATATAGTCCACTACCCGTCCTATTCCATCCACTTTCCTTCCTACATCGAAAGTTGCTTCCTGTTCACCGAACTTGATCGTTAATGTTCCGCAGCTCATATCCATCACTGCCCGTGTCGTTGAAAGGAATGGTCTCCCCAGGATAAGTGGTACCTCTTTATCCACCTCTATATTGAGGACTACGAAATCTATAGGGTAAACAAACTCTCCTACCTTGACTAGGAGGTTTTCAGCAATTCTTGAAGGATACTTCACTGACCGGTCAGCCAACTGGATGCTCATCCTGGTAGGCGTGGGTTAACCAAGGTTTAAGTTGTTGAACATGTAGAATGGCATAAGGTTGATGCTAGCCCACAGGTCTGCAAGTGCATTACACTACGTCAAAATGTGGCTTTGGCCACGGTTTTTTTGAACGAATAGCCACTGTTTTGAAAAAAAACATGGCCAAAGGTAAGAAACACTAGTTTTAGCCACACATATTTTGTACCCGTGGCCAAATATATAGCATTTGGACCCTTTTAGTCACGTATTTTATTGTTTATGTGACAACAACAATCAGGTGCAGTGGCTTTAGCCACTGTTTTACAAAAATATGTGGCACTTATTTGTCACACTCAAAAAAGAGTGGCAAAATACACCAAACGGCTAAGGAATTTTTATAATTTTTTATTCGTGTGACCAAAAAGGGATGTATGGCCACGCTTAAATAATGTTGTGTGACGGAAGAGTAGATTTTATTACTTAGTAATTAAAAAAAATAAAACTATTCAGTATATATTATGTGTGGCAAAATGTGAGCAATGGCCACGTTTTTACTTAGTTATGTGGCTAAAAGCTAGTGCATATGGCCACTGTTATTAGGTTGTGAGTGACAAAAATCTATAACCTATGGCCACATATATTAACCGTTAGTAAATGGTAGGTTGTGAGTGAAAAAACCTATTTTATGGTCACGGTATGTTGATACATTGTATGGCAACGTGCTGGATCAGACAAAACTATTAAAGACTTGAAGATTTTGTCCAAGTTCTGCTGGCCGAACTCTGGCTGAACCCCGGTCGAACCTAGGGTTCGGACTAGCTGAAGAGTTCTGATAGTCGAAGTCTATAAATAAGTTGTTAGGCTTTGTTTATGAAACGATTTTTGGTAAGTGTGTGTGTTCAAAGGTGTAATTGTTCTAATTCTCTCCGTAACTGTTCTTTGTTATTGAATGAGAGATTGAACTTGTTATTTACACGTTTTGTCATTGCTATAATTACACGTTGATGTCGAACTAAGCCTATCCGTACGCTCCAGCGTTTTCAAGTGGTATCAGAGCTATCTGGTATTGCTCAGTTCGATTTTGGTCAATTTTGTGGTTAAAAACTCGTTTTTCTTCGTGTTTGAGACTTTCATTCTGAAAATCTGCCTTGTATATATCTTGATTTACGTTCAAATTCCTTGTTTCTGTTGTTTTTCGTTCAATTGATTGTCCAGAGCTCAAGAGTTTCAGTTTTCCTGTGAGATTCAAAATTTTCTGAAAATTTCGCGTTTGGCCGAACCCCAAGTTCGGAATAACCGCTCTGAACCCAAAGTTCGGAGTAGAGTTCGGTCTTTTTCCTGTTCGGTGGGAGTTCGGATCTCTTTCGGAGAGAGTTCGGTGTTTTTGAGAGTTCGGAGGAGTTTAGACTGTTTAATCGAGTTCGGATTAAGTTCGGAGGAGTTCGGACTGTTTAATCGAGTTCGGTTTAAGTTCAGAGGAGTTCGGACTGTTTAATCGAGTTCGAACGAAGTTCTGAACACGTTCGGAGGTTAATTAGTGTTCGGAGGAGTTCGGACCAATTAGAAATTTCAACTTGTCAAAATGTCGGATTTCCAAGCATTCGCTGCTATTCAGTCTCAAATGCAGACGTTGTTGAAATACGTTAATGAGATTGGGACTACTCAGAAAGTTCCCAAGTTGCTCAGGCTCGAAGACTACTATAACTGGAAAAATTAGTTCGAGGCGTATACTGGAACTACCGATCCTGATCTATGGATTGCTATGGATGCGCCGTATGTTTATCCGGTTGGTCTCAACAACGTTACAATAATGCAAAGAAATCTGGATCTACAACAGAAAACAGACTACAACAGAGAACAAAAGGCCTACGGTCTTTATAACTCAAGCATTACCGAAAGAGTTGCTACATCAGTTTAACAGTTATAAAGATTCTCATGAATTATGGACAATGTTGAAGGAACGGTGTGAAGGAAACGACCAATACAAAAAGAGTAAGAAGAAGGTCTTGAACAGGGAGTTTGATAACTTTAAACATTTTGATGGTGAAGGCGCTCCTGAATTAATCTCAAGATATTGTCATCTGTTATCTGAGATGGATACTGTTCAGATTAAGAAGGACGATGAGGAACTTAAAGAAAAATTACTTGAAGGTTTTCCATCAAAATGGGAATCGTATGTCTTGATGATTACAAATGACAAAGATTACTCGACATTAACATTTGTGAAGCTGTTGCGCAAGTTACAAGCAAGAGATTTAGATTTGAAAAATGTGAATACAACACCTGCTGAAGTCCAGAATCCTGAAGTTTACTATGTGTCAAATGCTGCAACGATTTTGGACAAATCTGGTAAAGTGACAAGTTCAGCACCAGCTACTGCTTTTGTAGTTGGGAATTTGCCTGGAAACATTTCAAGTTCAGGAAATGGAATGAGTTCAAACAATTATGAATACAATTATGGATCGGGAGGTTGTAATGTCTCAATTCCTGCAAGTAATCTAATGAACACGAGTAAGATGGCCATGTCGGTTACAACGACGGAAGATTATATGGCTCTTGTGTCTGCTTTGGTGTCATCGTATTACAGGGTTATTACTGGAAAGGTAACCAATGCAGAATTAACAGAAGAGGATTATGATCAGGTTGATCCGGATGATTTGGAGCTTATGGATATTAACTGGCAATTTGCCATGCTTGCTAGACGAGTCAAGAGATTTCTAAAGAAGATTGGAAGGAAAGATCTGAATTCGGGAGGACAAATAGGTTTTGATAAGTCTAAAGTGAGGTGTTATAATTGTTCAAATTTTGGTCACTTCGCTCGGGAATGCTCTCAGCCAAAGAAGCAGGAATATCAAAAGTTTGCTCCTAAGACTAATACTTCTGGAACAAATGCTTCAAATCCAGGGAGTTCCTCAAACTCAAACCCCAAATCTGAACCTACTAAAGCATTAGTGTATCAAGAAGACAAAACTTATAACTGGGGTAACCAATTTGCTGATTCTTCTGCTTTGATTGTTCACCATGTGCAGGATGAAGATATTGTTGGATATTAT
>JBCNJP010000012.1:34102865-34119653 GCA_039602395.1 Deinandra increscens subsp. villosa
AATGACTGAGTCAACTCAATATGGTGATGAAGTTCATGAAGAAGCAATTGGTGATGTGAGTGGTGGGAAAGGTGATGAATCAAAGGTGTCAAACTCAACGGATGCTGCTTATTCACTTCTTAAAGAAAAAGTTGCTTTTATGGCAACTTCGATGTCTGAGCAAGTTGAGTCGGATTCTATTCTCTTGTTGGAGAAGCAAATTGAAGTTCTAACTGAGGAGAAGGAAGCATTGATCAAAGAATGCGAAGCTACGAAAGCTGAAGCAATAGACACCGCAAATGATTTTGAAAATTTGTATCAAAAGAGTCTCCCTTTGAAGCAGCAATATGAGAAGGCTCAGCAAAATGTGGTGGAGATTGCTGACAAAATGATCACATTACAGAAGGAAATGCAAACAGTGACCGATGAAAACAATAGCTTGAAGCAGGAGGTTGGTACTTTGAAAAGAAACAACATCAAGGAATCGGTTGCTTTAATGGCCGATACATCAAAGGTAGTTTCTTATCCTACTATGTGTAAAACATGCGATCAGTTTGCTACTGCTAAGAGTACGCTCTTAGATGAAAAGACCAAATTAAATGATCTTTTAGCAGTAGCAAGAGCTGATATGAATATATACAAAGAAATATGGGAAGGAACCACGAAGGAGTTGTTGTCTGTTCATGAGCGTTACGTCTTCAAAAATATGAATTTTCAAATCAATCTGCACTGCTCGTGTCCACATAGAAGGACTTGGCCAATAGTCAAAAACTTGTTTCATATCTTAAAATTGAAGTTTTTGAATTAAAACAAAAGATTGACACTTTTCAAATTCCATCTTCATTTACTAATTTTCTTTACAAAGCTGAAAAATAAAATGTGTCTAGTAAGTTGAGCCAAGTTCTTCTCATGAAAAGAAAAGTGATCATCAATCAATTGGTTCAAAGTCTGATAAAACTTCGACTGAAAAATATGTATTGGATTCTACGGTTGATGAATTGTTTTATAATGTTTTGGAATTAGATAAAATTGATGATCTCGTGTCTGAAACTGAAACTGAAAGTTCCAAACCCACTCGTCCATCTGTTTCTAAGCCAGATCATCACAATTTGATTTTAAAACATGATTTTCCAACAATCAAATCTGAGCTTAAGAAGTTCAGTGAGTTTGAACAGAAACAGATTGCTAGAAGCAAATATGTGGAGGGAAAAAAGGTTAAAAATGGTGGAGTTGGGTTTGTGCCTGTGTCTAAACCAAAACATTTTGAACAAGGTTCATCGTCTAATGTCACAAAATCTGAAAAGGCTAAGGCTGGCAAACCAACTCAGAACACCAAGTATGATAAGTCTGAAAAATGGGTAACCTATCGCTTGAAAGGATCTGATGTGATGTATAGCGATAAGGATTTTTCCATTAGATATGGTCAATCCCAATTTGATTGATAAGATCTTTTCAGGAGGTTATGATCCCAAGTATGATCTAAATGCGAGGAGTGTGCCCATTAGTATGGGGAATGGTAAAATCATAATACCAATGGACACACTCGACTCGGAGCATTCAAATCATCATTCTGAGTCTGGGTTGGTTAATAGGGTTAAAAAATCTGTCAATAAGAAACCAACTAAACCAACTACTTTTCAGCCACCAAGGGTTTTTCAAAACCAAAACTTTCATGGATCTGTTAAACCAAATTTCAGAAAACCAAATCCATATGTTAAAAGATCACAATTTTATAACGATGATGGTTTTTTTTATGAGTTTGGTAAGGGACCAAATCAATCTATGCTTGGAAGGGGTACAAGGTGGGTTGAACATGGATTTAGGAATAATTTTGGTCCAAGGCATGATGGTAGGAGGGACAGATATCAGGATTATGATGATCATTGCTATTCTGGAAATCCACATTTTAGGGGTCAATATGTTTATCGTGGTGATTTCCCAGATAGTGTTTCAGGTTATGATTCTGGATGTTACGATGATGTCCGTAATCATCGTGTTTCTAACCGAAGGGTTTGAAAACAACAAAACAGATTCCTGTTTTTAGAGTTTGATATGGATGATGACACGGTTCAGGAAGTCGTAATTGATAAAAGAAAGTGTTTTAAATGTAAAAACCGTGGTCATACATATTGGCAATGTCCGTTGAAGAAGCTGAAATCTGATAAATCAGACACTGAAAAATCTGATGAAAATTCTGAGGGCTATCAGACTGAAACACCTATTTCTGGTGGTTCTAAGAAGAAAGTCGGATTTGTGGACTATAAGGGCAGAGTTCACTTTTATGATGAATTGTCAGATTTCCAAAAAAAATAAACATGATAAGAATTCAGAAAGTAAATTTGAAACTGTTAAATCAATTATGAAAAACTCTGCTTCTGGGTCCACAAGCTCTTCACACGATAAGCGGAAACCTGAGGGTTCTTCCACCGCTGTCATTGATATTGTTGAAGATGACAGTCGACCCAATGCTTCAAGCTTGGGTTCGTCCCGATACTAATCATCTTTGTTAATTTATGTAGGGATCTTCGCGACAACTCATGAACAACATTTGGATTGTTGATAGCGGAGCATCTAGGCACATAACTGGTGACATCTCTCTGTTGCATGTTGTGAAACCCTTCGATGGAGGAAAAGTAACATTTGCTGGTAACAAAGGAGGTCAAGTCACGGGTATTGGTAAATTATCAAATGGTATAGTCACATTCGAGAAAGTAGAATACGTCAAGGAATTGGAGTACAATCTTCTCAGCGTCTCCCAGATATGTGATAAGCAATACACAACTGCTTTCACAAGGAGGGAATGTCTGATTCTGAAGCTTGGTTACAAGATTCCGGATGATTTTGTTATGATGCGAGCACCGCGTTTCTCGAATTTGTACATGCTAGATATGAATTCAGCCAAAGCAATTGTTGTGGGTCAATATTTTCTGTCAAAAGCTTCAGAGAAAGAATCCGTTCTATGGCATCTTCGCATGGGTCACATCCATTATCGAAAAATGAACGAATTAGTGCGTAGGGATCTTGTAGAAGGGGTTCCGAAACATCAGTTTGTTTTTAATGATGTGTGTGTGAGTTGCAAGAAAGGAAAACAAAAGAGAAAATCTCATCCACTGAAGAAGTAACATTCAATTGATGTTCCTTTGGAACTGCTTCACATAGATCTATTCGGTCATGTGAATCGTAAAAGCATTTCCGGGAACTGGTACTGTCTTGTGGTGACCGACGAATTCTCAATATTTTCATGGGTCGATTTTCTGGTCTCAAAAGATGAAGCTTCAAGGATCCTTATCAACCTAATCAATACACTTGAGTCATTATATAAGTTGAAAGTAAGAAGGATTCACAGCGACAATGGCACGGAGTTTAAAAACACCGCAGTGAGGACGTTTTGTTTAGACAAGGGGATCGTACATGAATTCAGTACGCCATATACTCCTCAGCAAAACGGTGTTGCAGAGCGGAAAAATCATACAATTATTGAGACAGCACGAACGATGTTGGCCGATGCGCAATTGACGGTTCTTTTCTGGACAGAAGCGATCAACACAGCATGTTATGTGCTTAATCGAGTGCTTACGGTGAAACATCTTGGGAAGACTTGTTATGAACTTCTTAAGAATCGTATGCCAAATCTCAAATATTTGGAGCCTTTTGGGTGTCTGTGTACCGTGTTGACGTAGGAGGGCAAGTTTGACGACAAGGTCTTTGAAGGCTTGTTTGTTGGTTACTCGAATCAGAAGAAACGAGTATTCAACAAGCAGACTGGTACGGTGGCAGAGTATTTACATGTTGACTTTTAATCCAATACTCAACCACCTAAAGGTGTTGGACCGGACTGGATGTTCGATTACAAGTCATTGTTTGAACAGCTTGAATCAACACCAGAAGTATCTGATGATGTTCTTACTCGAGTTTATATTAATCTACAAAATGATACTCCGGTTCTGAATACTGAAACTCTGTCTACTTCGGTTGTGCCTGTTGCTGATGATTACTTGACTGAAACAACAAATGATTCTACAATCATGGTTGATGATATGTCTTCTGATTATAATGAATTTCATGAAGCCGTGTCAGATCAGGTTGAGATTCCTGTTCAACAAGTCGATCTACACGTTGAAGTTACTTCAAGTGATACTGCGGTTAATTCAACTGAGAATGCGGTGGTTGAGGAAGATCATGTTCCTGATATGGCTAAAACGGTTGTAATTTCGATTCATCAGATGCTCCGGATAAACACCATTCATCTGCAAGATAACCTATCATTGGTGATTTAAATGAAGGAGTGCGTACAAGATATCAAGTTGAGAGCAGTGCTTTGCTAACAATTCTGGAATCTGGTATTCAGGAAGAAGCTCTTCATTCATGCTTTCTATCCCAGATCGAGCCAAAGAATGTTAATGACGCTTTACAATATGGCTCGTGGGTGGAAGCGATGCAAGAAGAGTTGTTGCAATTCCAAAAGCTTGGTGTGTGGCACCTAGTTGATTTACCAGTTGGTAGTAAAGAACAGTGCGGAACAAAGTGGGTTTACAAATGTAAAAGAGATGATCGTGGAGTGATAGTCCGTAACAAAGCCCGTTTGGTTGTGCAAGGGTTTTCTCAGGAAGAACGAATCGATTTTAACGAGGTGTATGTACCGGTTGGCAGAATTGAATCAATACGTCTATTTTTGGCATTTACAGCACATCGTGGATTCAAGGTCTTCCAAATGGATGTTAAGTGTGCGTTTTTATACGGCAAAGTGAAAGAAGAAGTGTATGTCAAACAACATCCGAGATTCTATGATCCTGATTATCCGGAGAAGGTATTTAAGTTGGACAAGGCACTTTATGGTCTCCATCAGGCTCCTTGAGCTTGGTATGAGACTTTGTCCACTTATCTACTCGAAAATGGATTCAAGCGTGCGTTGGTTGATTCTACTTTGTTTTATCGAAAAACGGGGGAGGATTTGCTATTGGTACAGATCTATGTTGATGATATCATTTTTGGCAGCTCAAACGAAAAATTATCGAAAGATTTTGAAAAGTTGATGCAAACCAGGTTTGAAATGAGTTCGATGGGGGAAATGTCATTCTTCTTGGGGTTCCAAGTTCAGCAATCTGACAAAGGGATCTTCATACATCAGACGAAGTATGTGAAAGATGTTCTGAGTCGATTCAAAGTTGAAGATGTTCGTATACCGGAACTCCGATACAGCTGTCGCATGGCCTTTGTCCTGACGAAGAGGCTGAAACAATTTGACGCAACTCGGTATAGGGCAATGATAGGTTCATTGATGTATCTTACAGCTATTAGACCTGACATTATGTTTGCAGTGTGTTTGTGTGCCAGGTACCAAGCAGCACCTCGAGTTTCTCATTTTAATGCAGTCAAGAGGATTCTAGCTTATCTGAAGGGTAACACGGATCTCGGGATATGGTATCCTCGTGATGATAAGTTCGACCTATCGGCCTACTCAGATTTGGACTACGGCGGTTAAAAGATTAACTTCAAGTCAACCATGGCCGGATGTCAGTTTTTAGGCAATCGGTTGGTGTCATGGCAGTGTAAGAAGCAGACGTCCGTTGCTACATCCACAGCAGAAGCTGAATACATAGCAGCTGCGAGTTACTGTTCTCAGGTTTTATGGATATAACAGCAAATGCGGGATTACGGTTTGCAGTTTCTTACTACTCCCATCTTCATAGATAACTCTGCTGCAATTTGCATTACCAAAAACCCCGTTCATCACTCTAAAACAAAACATATCGACATCCGTTATCACTTCATACGTGAATGTTTTAAGAAACACTTGATTGATCTGCAAAAGATCCATACTGATTTTCAAAAGGCAGATCATTTTACAAAGGCGTTTGATAAAACCCACTTTCGTTATCTTTTGCAGATCAACGGCATACAAAAACTTCCAGCTTAGTAGCTGTAGGTTGATCACTTTATGTTTTTGTTTTATTTTTAATTGTTTTTCCTTTTTTATTACAAAATCCAAAAATAGAGTTTTGTATTTTAGGGGAGATATATCAGAAAATATACAAAAATCAAAAAATGCAAAAAGCATAATCAACCATGGATAAAGTAAAAATAAAGGTTGTAGGTACTTGTTTGGTTAGTTAAATGCGTGAAGGCAAATCTGATATATGCTAGTATGATATAAACATAAAATCTCTGCTTGAATATTGTGAGGCACATCATGATGATCGCTGTGTAATTTTGGCAAATAAATAATGAAAAGAGCAAAAACAGAATAAGAGATGTTCTGGTGTATGCATGCTTTCATTTTGCAAAAATTTCAACTTGTTTGATTTTCTTTATTTTGTCAAACGATCGGCCTTTCTCGGCGTATCGAAAGATCGACCTGATTGGTGTTCGTTTGACGTTCTGCTTTATTTTCTTTGGTGTTTCGTATAACTCATCGGACTTTCTCTGCGTGTGCGTGAGCACCGACCTGATTGTTGTTGGGTTATACAATTTCTGGTTTATTTTCTATTTCTTAATTACCTAAACAATCAGACTTCCTCTGCGTACCTACCGGCCAACATGATTTTTGTTTGTTTAGGGTTCTGCTTTGTTTTTTCATGAAACACCATGGACGATAAATCTCTGTTGGAAATCTAAATTCTCTAAAAAATACAAAAATAGAATAAGCCAGATTACCAGTATTTCGGATTGTGTGGGCTATCATATTATCAATGCATGCTGAATCATATCTTAACATATCAGAAAGCTATAAAAAATTGATCTGCCTGAGCTGAAATAAATTGAAAATTGTATTTGCTGCAAACTTGACTTGCATGCTGATTAAAATTGAAATTGAAGTGTGTCTGATGCATATTAGCTGATATGATCACGCGTCTGGATCTTTCTCGCAAAAATTTAAGTTATATTAGGTTTATTTCTGTTTACTTCATTTCTATTTGGTTAATTGTTTTGAGTATCTGAAAATTCTAAAAAAGATTTTAGGTGTGTTTTAGTATAATATTGTAAAAATCCAAAAAGATTTTCGGTGTGTTTGAAAATTTTATAAAAAATCAAAAAGACTTTGTTTCTATTTTATTTTCGATGAAAAATCCAAATTATACCGGGGTACAACCAAATGGATTTGAATTCACAAAGTTCATCATCGAATTGAACGAAGTTTGATGTAAATTGTCAAAAATTAAAACTTTTGGGGTTCAATTTGAAGATTCATTAAAATTTCAGGGGTTAAAGTGTAAATTTTGAAAATGTCCAAACCTGAGGTTCGGACATCCGAACCAAGACTGGAGGGTCCGAAGTTGGAGTTCGGACACATATCGGACAGGCCGAAGGTAGAGTTTGGAGACTTGTTCAGTTCGAATGTGGAGTTCGGAGGGAGTTCAGATGCCCGAACTCCTCAGGCTATAAATAGCTGAATTTAGGGTTCGGAGGTCACAAATATCTCTTTTACTCCGAACTGCTCCGAACTACTGCCTAAATTTTAAACTTTCGATTAACGGCTTGTTTGACAGATTTGAGACTGATTCTAGGTAGGATTCATCATTCGAAGTACACTGGTGGCTTTGGATTTTGTTTTTGATCACTCGTTGTGGGTTTTCTGTTCAAAAATTGTTCCGACAGTTGTAAAATTCATAGATCTGAAAATAGACTGATTAAAACATGTTTTTACAAGATAAAAATGATGTTTATGTGTTTGTAATCAAAAACCGACCAAGGGATTCAAAACTTACGGTTTGATTTCATCTGATTCACTGTTTTTGAGATTCAAACTCTTTGGAGTTCGTCAGGCTCCGAACCTGGAGTTCGGACGCCGAACTTGAAGTTCGGACAAGGTTCGGACGATGTTCAGACTTTGACCATGAGGTTCGAACGTTGACTCAAGTCAACGTTGACCACTAGGTTCGGACAAGGTTCGGTGGCTTATCTCAGTTCGCACCGAGTTCGAACTTGGTTCGGACCAGGTTCGGACAAGATAATTTTTGGTTAAAAAGTTGTTTGTTTACGCAAATGACAACAAATTGACGAAATTGGTGAACATTTATGTTAATAACATGGGATTTAATGAACTTTTTGTTTTATGTGTTTTCAGATATGGCTGAATATTTGAAAGTTGGTGATAAACATAACGTGTATGCTCATCTTGGAGTTGCCTGATAAAGCTTGCCAAATTTGGAGGTTCTGGAATTTTTGATTTTCTACGACGATCGAGGATTCTCTATGCAATCAGACAATCGTGTGATCTGTATTGTGACATCGTGGTGGAATTCTGGAGTACTGCAAGGACAATTACTGATGCTCCGATCAGAATTTCAGCAACTATTCACGGTCGAACTGTCGAGTTCACAGAAGCTGATATTAGAAGAGTTCTGAAGTTAGAGGCTGACACAACAAATGCACCGTTGGAATTCTCACCTGAAGATAATGTGGCGTTATTGAAGCGGATTTGGTACACTGATGATCCAAGTAAAGATTGGGTCTACAAATCGTCGCTTAGCGTTCCATACATGTATTTAGTGCATGTGATGTTGGTGTGTCTGGGGCACATAATATCTGGGCATGATGAAGTCAACCCGATGATGCTGTCATTGTTAAATGCCTTGGTGATGAACCGTCCTTATAATGCTGCTGGGTTGATTTTTCACTACATGAGAGAAAACCTAACTCTGAGGCAAAAGAAAGCTGCAATATATCTGAGGTTTCTTCAGATGATTCTCAATGATCTATATCCAAATTTGGTGAAGCTTGATGCTCACAAGATGGAGCTGAAACACATGAATGAAGCGAGTGTGTGTGCTTTGGCATCTTGTCAAAAGAAAACACCAGAAGAGCAGCCCAAATTGAAACGTCTGGTTGGTTATTTGGCTAATCCTGATTATGTGGCACCAGCTCATGGTGTTGCTCGACATTCATCGGGAAGTGATTCCGAAGAACTCGGTTATAGTTGGGTTGTAGAACAGAATCAGATAGCCCAACAAGGCAGAGTGAAAAGACCAAAAAGAAGATTACCAGTTGTACAGGAACCAGTGAATCCAGTACCTGTTGTTTCTCAACCGCCTGTGTCTGAACCGGTGGTCTCAGCACAAGAAGTTCCAGCAACTGTCACCGTGACTGAGACACCAGCTGTTAACACCTTGTTAGATGAAGATGAATCTGATGATGATGATGATGACTTTTTGAATATTGGGGCTGACTCTGAAGATCTGTCTGATATAAACAATCCTTTTGTGCGTATCAAGATTAACTCTAAATATGTAAAGGTGAGAAAGGGTAGCGATGAACATTTCGCGTACCGAAACAGCTTGAACAAAAGCAACGATCGTTACAAGGATCGTGTGTATGCTGATGTTGCCTCATCTGAGACTGATGAAGATTACCATCCTGAAGCCGATGTTGTACATGGCAAAGGAAAGAAGCAAGCTACGGGTACTTCTTCGACTCGGTCAAAGAAAAGAAAGAAGTCAGTAGCTGCTGGTGGCCGAAGAAAGAAGCAGAAAGGTTTAAATTTTATTTTGAAGCCTCAGGCCGGTGTATCTTCTTCTGCTAGTCCTACAATGACTCTACAAGAAATGACGACAACTGTTCAGAATTCAGTGTCTGATGTTTAGTCTGAGTTTCTACAAAACTTGATGAATGCAGGTAGGTCTACAACTGTTGGCATAATACCTTCAGCAAGTGCTGGTGCATAGTTTGTAAATCAGCCAATGGGTTCTACACCCACGACTCCTATTTTCTCAACAGCAACAGCCACTACAGCTTCTACACATTCAACGCCAGATATAAATTTCAGCTTCGATCAAGGTTCTATCATATTTCTTTTCCTTCTGCTTCTTATTCTTCTTGTTCTTCTTTGTCTTCACAACTTTTTCTTCCTTAGCAGTAGATGATGAGACCTTTGAAAAATCAAATTCAGGAATTTGCTCTTGCACTTCTTTGAATGCTTCTTTGATTTGAGCAGGAGGTGATGCAGTTTTATCAAACATTTTCTCAAAATTGGCATCATTAGCTAAGAAGCTTGTGAAAACTTGATAATTTGAAACATTATTGAGCAATCTGTTAGCATGAAGAACTTGAATTTTGAGATCAGAAATTTGTTGTTGAGCCTCTGCGAATTCCTTCTCTTTAGCTATCAATCGCTTCGCAACTTTGTGGGTTTCAAACTTTTTCATGCGAAGATTATCTAATCCTTCAAACAATTCTTTCTTCAATTTATCTTCATTTCTCTTTTGAATCTCCAAATTTGCAGTTTGAACCTTGTTAACACTAACCAACTCCCGCTTTTCATCCAACAACTTCTCCATATCAACTTGATAAGCTTCAATCTTAGCAGCTGACTCTTCAACATTCTTTGTAAGCCGATCAAGTTTGATTTTGGACCTGTCAAACAAATTCTGAAAATCAGTAGCAGCATCTTCTGCTTCAGCCTTCCATTTCATAACTTCTTTTACCAACTCATCCTTTTCTTCACATAACGTTGCTTTTGCAGATTCAACATCCCTTTTGTCTTGTTTAGACAACTCTAAAACTTCATTCGGCATTTTGATCTCAGTAGTCAAACACTCATTCTTCATAACCAACTCCTTTTCATGTTCTTTAAAAATCTGCAACTCCGAATTAACCAAAGTGAATTCCTCAGAAAGCTTTTGAATTTCATGCAACAATGAAGCATTTTCTTTCAACAGACTTTCCAAATTTTCAGCAGATGCATAAGAACTTGGTGTTGAATCTGTATCAGAACTAGTATCTGAATAAGAATCATCTGATTGAACATGAGTAACAATCAAAGCTGATGAATCATATCCAAATCGTTGACCCCAATCAAAAACACCATCATGTTGAGCTGTTGAAGCTACTGGCTTGTCTGAATTACTAGAAGATGGTGAAGTAACATCAGGCTTAGATGATAGAGGAAAACCAGACTTCTGTTGACATTCTTTGGCAAAATGTCCAAGCATTGAACATTTATAACATTTCAACTTTGACTTGTCAAAACCTAATTTCTCACTAAAATCAGAAGTAGATTTCCCATGCTTCTTGAAAAATATTTTAGATCTATGACTCAGCATAGCATATTGCCAAGAAAGATCTAATTCAGTTAATTGATCATCATCAACAGCATCAAGGTCATCTCTTGTCAATTGTGCATCAGCAAGATTCTTAATGATCAAACCAAACGATGATGAAATTAAAGCAGCAATCATTTTGGCACAATCATCCATTGATTCAGCAGAAAAAGCATGTTGATTTGAAAATTTTTGAATTGTAAAACTACAACCCCGTGATGAATTGTTACCAGAATTACCTGAATTTCCAGCCATAAAAGCAATATTTGGTGCAGTACTTAGATTAGGTTTAGATTTAGCATTCATGCTGGCTGTATTCTCACCATGATACAACTCAGGATTTTGTAAAGTAGCAGTTGACTTCTTTGAATTTAACATTTCCATTTCTCGAGCATGAAGTTTTCCAGTAAGCTCGTGAAATGTCAATGTATAGTAATCTTTATCATGGGTGACTAACAGAATATAATTTTCCCATTTTTCAGGCAAAGCTTCCATAATCTTTTCCTTCAAATCAGCATCAGTCTTTTCAATACCAACAACCTTCAATTCACTGATTAGATGTGAAAACCAAGAAACCAAAGCAACAATGTTCTCACTGTCATAAAATTGAAAATTATCAAACTCTTTATTCAACATTTTCTTCCGACTTTTCTTGTAATCATCATTACCCTCACACCTTGCTGATAGAGCATCCCACAATTGCTTTGATTTCTTGCAAGTACTAAATTGATGTAGCAACTCAGTGGGTAATGCCATTGTTAGATAACCAAAAGCTTTTTGTTCTAGCTCGTATGATTTCCTTTCAGCATTGTCAAAGGAATGAACTTCCTTAAAATCTCCCGCATCAGTCGGATGTTGATAGAGTTTCTTGATCGGAATCCACAAATCGATATAATTCGTACTTATATAAGCCGAAGATCGTTGCTTCCAATTATGATAATCTTCCAATTTCAACAATTTTGGAACTTTCTGACTTGTTCCGATTTCATTATCAAAATTTAGCATAGTTTGCATTGCACTCTGCATCGCGGAAAATGCATGAAATTCCGACATCGTGAAAATTTTGAATTCTGATTGGCCGAACCCCCACCGAACTTAATTCTGTGCTCCGAACTTCCTCCGAACTTCCACCGAACCTAAAGCAACAGGCCGAACTACCACCAAAACTAAAAGCTCCGATTTATCACTGAACGAGCTCCGAACCTCGACCGAACTAGATGAGACTTCGAACTTAGACCGAAAGTTGACCGAACTCTCACCGAGCATCGTCCGAACTTGAAGTTCGGGGCGGTTACACCGAATCTGAACTAGAAAACTCCGAACCTCAACTTCATTTTTCAAAAACACACGAAAATTGACTGTTTATGATGAAAATCACAACTATGGACCAGGAAAACTGATAAGAAATGGTTTAGGAACAGATTGAACACCAATAACTCGATAGAATAAATGAAGACCACACAAACAAGCTCGAGAAACACCAAAAACGCTTCAAAAATCCGAAAATAGCAACCACAGATCAGTAGAATGAACCAGAGAGCTCTGATACCACTTGAAAATGCGTGAGCATCGGATCGTCTACTCGATCTAGCTATCTGGACATAGAAACATAATTAACCGATTGTTTTATTGATCAACGAAGAACAATTACAATCAGTAAACACTCAGACACAAACTCAGAGAAACACACTCAGAAACATACACTTAACAGAAATCTCACACACTCAGAACTCCATATTACAATGACCAAACAACAATTTATACCCGACTGGCCGATCCCTGTCCGAACCTCAGGTTCAGCCAGTCCGAACTCCTGGTTCGGACCAGGCTCGGCCAAGTGACATTTAGCTTGATCTTGTACATTGTTTGATACTTCACACGACGCACATATCATGTATCAACAGCAAATGGGTTTACCCTATCAAACGGTCCTCCGATGGCTCTATTTGTGGTTATAAAGCTCGCCTCGTTGCCAAAGGCTTTCATCAAACCGAAGGCCTAGACTACACAGACACTTTCAGTCCTGTTATTAAACCAACTACAATCCGTCTTGTTTTATCTATTGCCTTCTGTCGGCATTGGGACATTCTACAGGTTGACGTCAATAACGCCTTTCTAAATGGTGCCTTGCTGAAACTATCTACATGACACAACCCCCTGGCTTCACTGGTGCCAATCATCCTCATCATGTTTGTCTTCTCAAAAAGGCAATCTATGGTCTTAAACAGGCTCCTCGCGCCTGGTTCTCCAAACTTTCAACTGCCCTAATCAAGTTTGGGTTCACCCAATGCATCTCCGATTCCCGCGATATCAAATCTACTAACCAACATGCGGAATCCGAAGGTTAGAGATGATTCAAGTATAATCGAAAGATATAACTAAAGAACAATTGAAATCAAATAACAAACCGAAAGAGAATTGATCTTGCTTGAATAAACCGGTTTCAATACACAGAATCGAAATTCTCTTTTGAGAATTTCGTGAACACTCCTAGCCCCTTCTACGAAAATCAACACCACTAGCAACCTATTCTAGACAATAATAGGTTCCTTATATAGGGGAGGACATGCTTGGTCAACAAGCCATCCCCAAAACCCTAATTAATCAATAATTACCGTATTTGACTTTAATGGCCCACTAAACTCCCCTTAAACTCTTTCTAATTGGGCCCAAACATGTCTAAAATGGCCCAATGACCCAATATACCCATATCCCAACTAAGTTTCACTTATTCTATCACTTCAGCCTTCAAAATATTCCGCCAAGTGATGATTTAATACACAAGCCACAAATTATTCCCTTACAATCTTCCCCTTGGCTTGTGATATTAACTGTCTTCTACTTTCAATCTTCAGACTTGCAGTCTTCTCCTTGGCTTGAGCATGGGTTGTTGAAGATTCTTTTCTTTATCAATCTTCATTGGGCAACAACGAACGACTTTTAGGGAGTGTTCTCTCAATCAGCATCAGCTTGGACTTCTAAGGATGAACAAGTAATGAGAGGAGGATTCTCAAATACTTGCTCCTTCTTGAAAAATTTGGATTCCTTGTTGAATCATCAGTAACTATCTTGACTTGCTTGTGTCTTCAGAAGCATCACTTGAAAAACCAACAAATTTCCCCTAAGCATAGGGTAAGTCCTTTTCCGGCTGGTTCTTCAACTTCATCAGTAACAATATCAGTGCATTGATCAACTGAGTCCTTGACCTTCTTGTCCATGAGTTGTCTTTTTCTGACTTAAACTGTTAAGCACAACATGGAACAAACACAAACACTAACCAGCATATGATACCTGGTTACCGGGTTATCATTAGTTAACCTAAAACCCTAACATAGGTTACGGGTTTCCTATAAACACTTCCCCTGAACCCGAGAACTCTTCACATTATCTCCCCCTGAGATTCTGGAGGGGTGATACATTCTTGCATAAAGCCCATAAAAAAACTTATTAAAACCTTTAAATTAACCTGGCCATGGTTGAAAAATAAACAATAAAAACTTAAGATAACACAAAAGAAAAAAAACAAACATACCAAATTTCTAAACGAGAAGGTTTGAATTGGGAACAAACCGTATGAATCTGATCGAGGAACCCTTTTCAGCTTCTGTTACTCGAACATGTCAAGGTGATTGCCAATATACTGATCCACTTTAAACTCAAACCATACTCTTAATCAGGCTGTTTGTCACTTTATTATCTTTTATTGTGTATTAATTATGAACAGCAAGTGGGTTCCAAACAAATCCTAGTATATTTCATTGCACACTATCAAGCATATAAATTCCCTACCACATATTTTCATAGCCTGAACCAGAAGTTTGAAACTGAGCTCGAGACTTGGTTGAGAAGAGAAAGAATAGATCACATAGATTTTTGGGTATAATATACAAAGTCAACTGAATTTTTTGAAACATTTTTAATAATGCTCTCATCAGTGACAAAAGCTGAGGGTTTTGGACTCTTGAGGGTCTCTTTTGATGTGCTCTTTAGCATCTTTTGGGTGTATATTATTATTTTTATTAATAATATTTAAGGTGATCTGTAAGCACGTATGTATGGACAACTCCAGGTCATTGCTCATGCAAAGCAGAGGAGAGTCTTACATACATGCGAAGCATCCCCATGTCTTTGCTTAGCAAAACAGAGGGGACACCGACTTTTTGAGCTCAATTTCACACTCTTGGAGACAAGCGTGTGTATCCGGAACTTGAACATGCAGTCAAATAGAAATGCAATTAACCTAAGTGTTGTTACCCAACAAACTGCCATACGTTATCTTTAAGTGTGTAATGCATACCTTTTCAGATTTAAGAGCCGAGCCTACCAGCATATCACCATGGATCATGTCTTTCACATCTGCCTTACACATGTCAGCCATCTCCAAGACGGAATTTTATTTCACTTCCCACCTCTCACAAACACACAAACAAAAGATTAAAAATTAAAAAGCACAATAATTTTGAAAATGAGGGGTGAATTTTTTTTTTCATTACTATTCTTCCCCTTGCTTTTTGATTTTTAACTAACAACACACCTTTTTTTTATTTTTTTTTATGAACACACTGACACTAAATAGCTACTAAAATTGGCCAAGCTAACCTTCAAAGTTTATCTTATGAAAATTTTCAGAAATGGATTTTGCTTCATTTACAACCATACTTCACATCAAATTAGCCAAGAAACAAACAATTCAGACAGTGTTACCTTTTCTGCTGATTTTTTTCAAATTTACCTCTCACAAGGAGAACATACTCCCCATTAAAATTTGCATGTCATGAAGTGAAGAGATGCCTCCTATCCTGTGCCTGGAACAATCACTTTCAAAAACAAGTAAGTTAATGGAAGTCCTCCTTGACTGTTCCTACACACTGTGAGAGATTAGTTAGCCATTAAAACCCAGGCCATTGTGGTTCTGGGTATACCTGAAGAGTCAGTGAAAGTTATCTCTTTTAAGCACATTCCCTCGGTAACATTAGGGATTGGGGTGTGGCAGCCTTGGTTTTGTGTTTTAAATGGTCGTCTTTGGGAACATCTTTGCTCTTGACTTTCCAGATTTGGTGATTCGATTTTTCTTTTTCCTGAGGACTTTTAGGTGGACTTTTCTTAACATTAATGTTTTCATTTTAGCATTTTGGAATTGTTTAGAATGTTTTTTATACACTCCTTTAGGCTGGTAATTTTGATTTACCACCTTTGAAACATTCCACCTATCCTCACACGGTGCACTTGTTTTTGAAAAACCAACTGATTTTGAAAACCTGGCAGATTTTGGAACACTGACCTGTTTGGGAAAACTGACTGGTTTTAGAATGGAGTGACGCACTCTATCAGTTTTAAAATCAGTTTTTGTTGGTTTCTGAGATTTCTTTGGCTTTTGATTCCCCTTCTGTACCTTTGGTTGTGGAGGTACAGACTTCTGCACCTTAGGGTTTGAAGGTGCAGACTTTTGTTTTGGGCCAACATGTGTGTGACCCTGATTCTGCAAACATTTCTTAGGGTAATAGGGCTCAAATGGTCTATGCAAGCAGTTTTGTTGGGCTATACTTTATGAGGCATGAACATTAGAGTGGGCTAACTTCAAATGGGCTTAGGAGGTTTACGATTAGGGCTTATTGGGCCGGTTACTTTTAATGGGTTTATGATCCAAATTTAGGGTTTTTGTAATGGGTACTATATAAACCCAAGTAGTTTATGATTCCACTAGTTTTTGATTTACAATTTGTGCTCCTCTCTTGTATTTACGATCGTGATCTTCAATCAAAGAAAGTATTTT
>JBCNJP010000012.1:34120153-34309227 GCA_039602395.1 Deinandra increscens subsp. villosa
TAAATAGTTAAACACATAACACATATGGACGGGTTCGGTGATCAACCAAAGGACGTGGACGTATTCGGCCTAGTTAAGCATTAGTTACTAAGTTAACACTTATAACGTAACTAACGGAATTGTCTAACGGAAGTAAACCTTGAAATTCTCGGATGTCACAGTGATGGTTGGAACATGAGGTCCATTGACGATCGACAACCATTGATTGTAATCGGTGTACAGAAAGAACGATTTCAGACATCGTTTCCAGTCTTCAAAATTGTCTCCGTTGATCAGCCTCGGTGGTCGGTTTGGAGCAATGCTTTCAGTGTCTGCAACATTGGTACCTGATGCCATCTCAAATCAGCCTGAAATAAGAAAGACATAAACAAACAAAGAACAAGACAATTTGGTTAGTTTCGCTGGGAGAAATAGTTTCGCCAGCAATTTCGCTCGGAAATCCTGATCAGATGAATAATTTCGCTGGAACTTATAGTTTCGCCAGCAGTTTCGCTTGGGAACACTGAACCAAGTCAGCAGTTTCGCCAACTAGTTTTGCTGTATGCACGGGCAGTACTGTCGCTCGGAAATACCCGATGACACATAGTTTCGCTAGCTAGATTCGCTGGAAACTGGTTTGAACTTTCGTTCAAAAATAATGTCAATAGTTTCGCTTCTCGGATTTAGGGCGAAAGAATAGTTTCGCTCAGTAGTTTCACAGAGAAACTACAAATTCGCTTGATAGTTTCGCTGTCTGAAGGCACAGTTTCGCTGAATAATCAGCAATTTCGCCCAGAACAGAAAACCCTCTTTTTGAAGAAGAAATGATCAAAAATCAACCCAAATCACTATGAAGTAATGATCAGTTGATTGCATAAGCTTCAGGACATCAAAACGCACAATATTCAGCCACTTTTCAATCCAAAACAATCAGATTACAGATCCAAATAGATTTTCAAAAGTTTTACCAAAAACACTCAAAAACACCAAAAATCAAGAGCACAAAGGCTCTGATACCATATTGTTGGTCCTCACTGATCTTAGTGCTAATGATGGTGTTTTGAGAAGAAAACCAATCAAACAACAATAGATGATGATTTCCAATAGCTAAAATGGGTTTCTAGTATTGAACAATCACAACATCAACCAAAAGAATGATAAGAGATGAACAAAAAGCTACAAAGATGTAATAGAATGCTCCTAGCCGTCACCAAACTTACCAAAAATGCCGAAATCTGTATTAGGGTTGAGAATGTTGCAAAAGTTACATAATGGTGCACAAAGGCTACTATTTATACACATCAGTAGACAGTTTCGCTGGTAGTTTCGCTGGCCAAGCGAAACTGTCACTGAGACCGACTAATCTAGATACCGAGCGAAACAACAGTTTCGCTCGGTAGTTTCGCTAACTACCAAAAAGACAAGATTACAATTAAGCTAATCTAAACAAGTAGTCTTAACAAAACTATGAATTCCTCCCTACATTGATCTTCAGGTATGTATTTCAGGTGATAACGATTTTTAAGGTAGCAAGGAAAGGGCTTTGGTAAGGACAGACTAGGTGGGCAAGCTATCAGGAAAGGACTCGGTAGTAGACTGGCAAAAGATATAGATAAGATCTAGTTGTTAGATTATGTTGTATCTTCCTTACTGTTGTATTTGGCTTATAAATAAATGAAAAGTTTTTAATTTCCGCTGCTTAGTTATCTCTGTCGTACCATGTGTTCATGAGTAAATCCGATGCGTGACCCCTCCTGGTGCCAAGTCTGGGAGTGGGCGTCACAAGTTGGTATCAGAGCCTTGGTTTAAGAGATTTAGATACTAGCGCGGTATCTAGACTTAAACTAGGACTCTTGGTAGACAAAGTAAGGTAAGATAAGAAATGTAAATGCCAGTCAGGATAGTTATGCCCATAGAAAAGAGGTTGCACAAGGAACATAGGAGGTACGACTTAAGGTATGCAAGTGCGGAGAATACCCGATTGCAATTAGCTACTGAAATTTGATATTACCCAAAATGAACATATCATAGGTTTTAACTGTTGTGTGGCTAAGTGCGGGGTGGGTCAACAGACAGTGAGATACGTGGTTAGTAACTCGTAAGAATGTCTAGAGAAAGGCAGTTTTAAAGGACCATTCTTTAGAATTACCGGTAAGGAATGAAAGGAAAGGTATGGACATTAAGGATGATTGCGATGAAAGTAACTGGGTTTTGAACGCATCATAATTATATAATTGTATAACGCTTGCACTTATCTAATTATCATGAATTCAAAATTTGGAGACTTCACGTCACATGAGTTCTGAAGTGTCAGGCTATTTTGATCATAGGATCAGAAGATGAATAGAGATCATAGTCATGATAGGAATGCAGGTAGAACATCCGATACTAATTCCGATGTCAGTAAAAATGTAAAGACGAGTACCTTCAACGATGAAATGAAAGCCACCATATTAGAAATAGTGGCAGAGGCATTGAAGGTTACGTTACATTGATTAACTTCCGGAGGCTTGGACAAGAATGATGTCCAATGAAGCTGCCACGAGTGGAGCTAGTACTGAAGAAGCCTCCCAGTAGAAATAGATTATCGATGAACGGCAAACGGAAGCAGTCTGAGGTTGAAGAAAGTATTGAAGACAATGACGGAAGACGCCACAAGAAGGCTAAGGGAGCTTCTGGAGAAATAAAACCGATATGCCAGATGTGCAAGAAACTTCATCATGAGGATTGCGTGTGGAGATCAAACCATTGTTACGACTATGGCCAGGATGATCACTTCTTCTGTATGTGTGCGGAGCTGAAGAATTAGGATATGAGAATTTAGGACAAAAAGGAGCGGACTGTCCTAGGAGGATGAAAGCTCAGGAATCGTTGAAGATGAAAATAAATGTTAACAAGCCCAATTGTCACACGTGTCATAACAACACCGAGGCCGATGGAGCACTCGAAGCTCTAGAGAATGGAGTCAAGACTCTTAGTATTGTAGGCACAGAACCTGAGGTTACATCCCCTGTAGTTCCATGTATGCGTACATCGATAACGTGCCCACGTATGTCTTATTAAGACTCCGATATTATATTACGTAGGCTATATGTATTTACGTACGAAGAGTTCCTTTTTAAACTGAAACGGCCTTAGGAAGAAATGTTACGATTGCGTAAATTACCTGTTAGGTTATTCACAATAACTTTAGGTAATTTTAAAAACGTTGAGATGAGAATAAATCGACTCACGGGATGCTACACACAAATCATTTGTAACAGAAGGAAGGCTCAACTTTGTATACAAGGGTCGTGATGGCTTAGCAGTAACGATACTTATGTAATTAACACGTGGAAATTCATGGGTCACGAGCTAAGTCGTACTCGATGTATGCCATTGAACCAAAGGAAACCAAGAACTTGAAGGACGTATCAGTAACGTGTCCGAACGAATTATCCAAAGGATCCAATGAGCAGCTCGTTTGATGAAGAAATGGAGTTTCAAAATCAAGTCAACGCCGGCAGCAACACCAGGAGCAACGCCAGAAGTAACAACATTGTACCAATTATCTCCATTAGAAGCAAGGAAATTTCTTTAGGTTAAGTACATCGCCTTAGGATGCTCTAGCATTTTCAAGAAAAAAGAAGGAGGCCAAGTTATGAAAAGACCGCAAGAAGATAAAGAAGTTGTCGGCAAGAAGATAAAGAAGTTGTCACTAAATCATTCAACCAGCTACAAGGAGCAAGACGATTCCCCAAAGATGATCTAAGATCAGATTAGCAACAGCTAATGAGTAAGAATGAGACTATAAGAGGATGGCTTTCCGGAAGCAAAATGATCATTACGAGTTATTAGTAGTATTGACTGCAATGTCGGACGCCCCTACAACCTAGAAATCTTGTGGCTAAGCATGCAGATAAATGACGTTCTAAAGCTCTCAAGAAAGAGGAAGAATTCATAAGGCATTGGAAGAAAATGCTAAAGATCAGAAGAAGGCTATATGTAAGATTCTGAAGCGTGCAGATTGGTAAAAAGGAAGTTCATATGATCAACGTGAGAATTACCCTAATAGATTAATTCGGAACAGAAATAGGAATACGTCGGAAGCCGCCAAGACTATTCCAAAGATCGTAATGCCATTAGGTTGACTAAAAAGATGTCAAGACCTTTTGGAATCCTAATCAGTAGCAGGAGAAAGTAATGAACGGATTAACTCAGGCATCGGTACAATCATTACCGATTAGGCCTAGTGGAAAAGGAATTTGCAGCAGTAGTATTTACACTCAAGAGATGAAAACATTAAATGAGGTTGTGCACAGGATGTCCAAGCTAGTTATCTTAAGTAAGTAATGAATAGTCATAAATTATGCTGATTTCGTTGTGGTTAGAATAGTAATTTCATCATACACCGGACTAGTAATAGTATGTCTCTAGTTGTATCAAGGGTGTGGTGGATATGCCGCCAGTACATCCTAAGTATATACACCTGAGATACAACAAGAAGTGGCACTAGGATTAGTCTCGTGCAAGTAGGTATTACGGGCCACCGTGGAAAATGAATCAGTAGCATTCATGAATATGTATCACTTACTAATGAACAAGTGAGGGACTGTTGATGTCCAGAAGTAAGTTCAGATCTTGCAGCAAGCGGATAAATATTTAACGTACGTATAAGGTTAAAGCAGAATGACAGAGGCTTCGCGATAAATTTCAACCTTGTGAAATTTCAACCGTATCCCGGTGAAATTCATAATCAAGCTACCATGTATATAGCTAAGAGATATAACACCACCTAGATAGTAACACCATCTAGATTGTTCATTAGAAAATTCTTGCCTAAAGAATTAGCATTTGACATAGAAATACGGTCCACATTCATAAGTGGAACGAAACTCTGTGGATAGAATAGTTAAAGTATTACCTTATAGGTAATATGGATAAATGATAGATTGTCATAGAGTTTGTTGCGATATTAAAATCATAACCTAGGAACCAGGTGGTTCATATGAAAAGGATGCATTAGATGCATGACAAAAGGTCCCGCATTAATCCTGGAAAGAAAGCTGAAAAGGTAAAGATCTCATTGTGAGTTAAATCATAGTTTGAGCAAGTTTCGAAGACAAAACCTTATTTAAGGGGGAGTAGAGTTGTAACACCCCAAAATTTTATGACTTTAGTTGTATACGTGTGTTATATGTGTTAAATAGCTAAAACGTATATTGATATGGTTTATGGGTTGATAGATGGGTAAAGGGTAACGATTTGCAAATGTAATACGTGTTTATGTTATAAATACATATGGTATATGTCTTAGATAGCTATACGTGACGAAACGTATGAAAAATGCATTTTTACCCATTAACGGGTAATGAATTGATAAAAGGTAGGGTTATATGAATAACACACGTGTTGATTGATGAAATAAAATAAATACATGTTTTATAACAAAATGAAATACGTGTTTAGAAGTTGATATGATAGAAATAAATGATAATCGAAGGAAAATACATTTACGATTGCATTATATTAGATATATGTGTAAGTATATATATATATATATTGTAATGACTTAAGTTCATGTGAAATATTCATGTGATGAATATATACGTGGGAATACGTGTTAGAATAGTTAAACACGTGAAAATAAATAAGAACATATCCTTACATTAAACGTATCGTTAAAAATAAATAAATACGTGACGTATACGAGTATTATACGTGTTTATATTATTTATACACGTCCCGAGGCTTAGAAATATATTCTAAGATGATTTGGAACATAAAATGATAAGTATATAAAAGTATGAGGGGCTAAAACGCAAAATAACAAAAGTATATATAAATATAAAATATATATATACGCATGTATATAAACGTTATCGAACGTATCCCGAGCCCTAAAAATATTAGAAATGTGCCCTATAATGTCTTGGTACATAAAATAATAAAACTATAGAAGTTCAGGGGGTTAAAGTGTAATTTATAGAAGTTGAAGTGCTAAAAATGAAAATAGTGGGCTGGAGAAGGCATGCGGGCCACATGCATGCACCCAAAGAACCATATGCTGAGTTTCTCTAACTCGTTTGACTCGTTTTTTAGCCACGTTTCTTAACTTGTTCTCCAAATTCCAGCTCCTATGCTTCGTTTTAGAGTGGCTAGTCACCATGGACACTTGGAGGGTGCTGAGACGAATCCAGGGACTATAAATAGAGCATCTAACATTCATTTTTATTCACAAATTCATCAAATCTTCTTCTTAAAAACCCACTTTGTTACCCGAACCTTCTTCTACGAAATTCGGCCAAACGACGAGGAGTTAGGAGCCCAAATTCAGCAATTCATCATCATCAAGTATGATTAAAAATAACCTATTTTTGATAATATTATGTCTAACTATTATTTCTAAAAATGTGTAAAAATTGGCTTCTTGAGCTTGTTTTCCTAAAATCGGGTGATCGGGTTGGAATTAGGGTTTGAAAATTTGTAGGTAATCCTAAAATAATGTATTTTAAGAAAGCCCTAAGTTTATTTCAGATTTGGAAAATGTTTGGTAAAGGTTTTGATAACGTGTCAAAATTAGGGTTTTCGTGATGTTGTTCTGCCCAAATTGAGTAAACGGTATTGAACTTGTCACACCCTCAAATTTCAACATGTGGGGTTTATACCGTGAGATGTGTGACAAACCAAGATCTGAGTCATTAGTTATATCAAACCATGCAAAAACTGTTTTAAAGGAATGCGAAAGCGTAAGTAAAAGCAATAAGAATGTTGCGCAAAACACGCCCTCAACCCAAATAAAAAAAATAAACCAATGAGGTTTTAAAAGTGTGTTGTAGACCCAATGCAAAGCATGCGTCCTAATCATGCTTCGGACCTAGATACCTGTGAAAGACATGTTATGTGGGTCAGCGCAAAGGCTGGTGACTTCATAAATAATGTAAGAATCAATGTTTGAACCAATGTTTGTACCAATGTTTGAACAATGTAATCATAATTGTATTTGTAGCTAGCTAGGCCAAAATCACTATCACTATGTGGTTCGCAACCGAAACGCGACTGTTTGTGTTTGTATTGCCTTTCCATCAATGTCTAACACGGACGATGATGATACTGTCTAGGCTATGTTACACCCGTTAGACATCCCGTCGAGTTAGAGCGACTTACGCGGGTGGGGTTTGTAAAACCCAGTAGTACTACTCAATATAGCCTCGCTTTCTCATAAATTAACGGCACGAAAATGTAAGGACTTGCAGTACGTGTTATGTCCGCGCATACGTGTATAGCTATACAATTATATTACTAAAAACTGTCTGAAGCATGTTTTTCTCTCTCAAGAAGGTACTTTCTAAGAATTACCTAAATAAGAGTTTGAAATCAAAAGGTATAAAGATGACTTTCTAAGAATTACCTAAATAAGAGTGCGTGTGAGATACCCGTGTATGAACACTTAGACTGACTCGATCGATCCTAACAACACGTTGGTGACACAATAAATGTTGCGTTTGTTTGTTTAGTTAAACTTTCCAGCCCTAAAAAGTTTCTATTTTAGGGAAGTTCCCATATATAACAAGTTTCTACACTTAATAAGTGCTAAATTTATTTCCTTTGATGTGTAAGTTTTTGTTTTTTTCCTTTTATTTTTTCTTTTTTTATATTTTATTTTTGGTCTAATCTTTAGACTTTCTTCTATTTGAGGTATGGTGGACCTCCTCCTTTTTAGACATCCGCAAATCATATGGGTGATTGGTGTTTCCCTGCTGACACATTTAAGTGTGATTGAATAATTCTTGTTGGGTCATTATAATGGTAACATTATGCTTTTCTATAAAAGGGTGTGCTTGGGTCTTTAGAAGGAGACATCAAGAAAGCAAATCAACCGTCACCTTCTCATCCCAAAACATTGGTTGCTTCCAACCAACTGCTGCTGATAGTATCTCCTTGTTGCTCGAAGTTCACCCCTGCAACTTAAAGTTGCAGGCTCTTTCATCTCTATAATCGATTACATCATAGCTTGGTGTTGAATCTGTGTTTTAACTATTGTTGCACAATATTAGGGTTCATACATCATTTGTGAAACCCATTTTTTCTAAGCATATTTGTAATCCCTTTTTAGTTTTATTCACTTTTGATTGTAATTTTTCCTTTAAACTTAGTTTTTTTAATATGGTATCAGAGCCACGATGCTCCTGATTCTGGAACCGACAATCAAAAGCGTTAAAGGAGAAGGAAAAAAACCCTTCTCTTTATTGATTTTGACCTTGTGTCCCTTTCTTTTTATTCTCTGTTAACCACGGCTCTTGAGTTAGGGTTGGAGATTGATACGGGTTTCCCGCGTAAACCTTCACTGTTGATCTCTATTTCTTTTGGTTGTAGGTTGTTGGTGTCATAAATTGAAGATCCCTAAAACGACTCGCTATTGAAAATTGGTTTGAGGTTCATCTCAATCTTCCGCTTGCACAAAACCGATTTAGGGCTTGAACATTAGATCCTAAAAGGCTGCTAAAACAAGAGGCTTTTGCTGGAATACCCTCTATGATATCATTTCATCTCTCTATTTTTTATCTTATTCTGATTGTTTTGCTAGTGTTTTTTATCATGGCTGGTTATGGTGATTCTGGTGCATCTAGTTCTTCTCTCATAAGTAACCTTGATTTTAGTGACCCTTTATACCTGCACCCGTCTGATACGAACAATATGTCTATTATAAACATTAAACTTTTGGGGACCGATAACTACTCTATTTGGGCTAGCTCTATGGAATTAGCACTTCTTGTCAAAAATAAAACTGGTTTTATCGATGGAACATGTACTAAGTCCATAGGCAATCCCACCCTTGCTAAGCAATGGGAAAGATGCAACTCTGCTGTTTTATCATGGATTCTTAATTCTATCAGTGAGGAGCTATATGTTGGTCAAATTTTCTCAAAAATTGCTTCTGAAGTATGGTCTGAATTAAAAGAAACTTATAGTAAGATTGATGGGTTTATAATTTATAACCACCACAAGCAGATTAACTCAATTGGTCAGAATGGGTCATCCATCTTTGACTACTATCATAAGTTAAACTGCATGTGGAGACAAAATATTATACCATTATTGATCTTCCTAAATGCACTTGTGAGGCTGCTACTAAAATGACAAGTTTTAACCAAAGAATCAAACTAATGCAGTTTTTGATGGGCCTTGATGATATCTATCAGCCCTTACGGTCACAAATATTATCTAAAGACCTCCTTCCCACTGTTAAAAATGCTTTTGCTACTATCTCCAATGAAGAATCTCACAGGTCTATAAATTCCTCAATAAAAACACATGCCACTTCCTTCGCTTCGAAAATCGCTGATTTAAAAAGGAAAAATAATAGAAAAAGGCCTTTGAGATGTAACCATTGTAATCTCAATGGGCACACCAATGACAAATATTTTAAACTTGTTGGGTATCCTCCTAATTACAAAAAGAAATCCAACTTATAATGGGCCCAACAAAGCTCAAACACTAATCATGAAAAAAACAAAACTGTGAACTCTGTTCAAAGTTTTCCCTTCACCCCAGAACAAGTCAACAAAATCATAACTATGATCTGTGACAAAGGAGAAGCTCCTACCGCAAACATGTCAGGCAAGTTTTTTTGCTCTGTTGGGTGGAATACCTTCTTGTGTCTAAATAGCTTTAAAAACTTAAATTTTTCTAACCATTGGATAGTTGATTCTGGGGCGAACCAACACATGGTCATCTCCGAGAAAGATTTAAGCAACTACACTGATGTTTCTGAACTTAACCTCACCGTTTTTCACCCAAATGGAACTCAAGCACATATAACAAAAATTGGAGATTTAAAATTATCAGATAATGTCATTTTAAAAGATGTGTTGGTAATCCCAAAATACAATGTAAATCTCCTATCTGTTAACAAAATGGACAAAGAAAACTAATTTTATAGCTTATTCACTGAATCCAATTGCTACATTCAGGATTATGCTCAACAGAAACTTCTGATGAGTGGTAGTGAAATAGGTGGCTTGTATCTTGTTAATAGAAATAAAGGTCAAGCTCTATGTGCTTCCATTTGTTCTAATTCGAAACTTTCTTCCGCTAAATTATGGCACAATAGGTTGGGGCATCCTAGTGAAAAGGTTCTCCTTGTCTTGAAAGATGATTTGTCTCTAAAAGAATGCAAGTTATCTGAATATAGTGAAATATGTCATCAAGCTAAACAAACAAGAACTACCTTTCAAGCTAAACAAACAAGAACTACCTTTACCTTAAGTCAACACAAATCCAATGATATTGGTGACCTTGTACACATGGATTTGTGGCGTCCCTTTAAGGTAAAAAGTAGTGAAGGTTACAAATACTTTCTAACTATTGTTGATGATCACATGCGTGCTGTGTGGACCTATCTTTTGAAATCTAAAGATGAGGTTTTTCAAAATATCATGATTTTTTACAAGCTCATTTAGACACAATTTCATGAAAGGATAAAAATTTGTCATACCGATAATGGGACATAATTTGTTAACAAACAACTCTAAACCTTTTTAGAACAAAGTGGAACCATTCATCAGACATCATGTGCCTATACACCTCAGCAGAATGGTATAGTTGAACGAAAGCACAGGCACCTTCTAAACTCTGCTAGATATCTAATGTTTCAGGGAGGATTGCCTCCTAATATGTGGACTGAGTGTGTTTTATCTGCAACTTATATCATAAACAGAACTCCTTCTTCTATTTTTGCTGGTAAGTCTCCATATGAGTTGCTTTTCAAAATAAAACCTCTTCTGCTACATCTCAAAAGCTTCGGGTGTCTTGCGTTTTGCACCAATTTAAACCCTTTAAACAAATTTGACTCTAGATCCAAAAAATGTGTCTTTATTGGTTACTCAAGTGAAAAAAGGGTTATAAACTGTGGGACTTGGAAAAAGAAACATCATTTTTTTCAAGAGATGTAAAATTCTATGAAGACGTTTTTTTCCTTCAAACAAAAAAATCAAATTCTGACCTTTTAGAAAATTTAAAACTATTTGACACTTGTTTTGAAAATAATGTGCAAACCTTGACACCCACAGCCGATGATGAGGGTACGTCAAATAATCATGAGGGGCAAAACAATAGCAATTGGCACCAGGAATCTCATACTCCCACTGCAGTCAATGAAAATGAAAATTTTGAGCGGTGGAATGGTGATCAACCCGATAGAAATCCAAAATTTACTACTGATCCAAATTCACCCGATAGAAACCCAAATTTTGCTGCTGATCCATGTTCGGAATTTTTGGCTCAACGACATGACAGTACCGTAAGGGGTTCCAAGGAAACCGACACTATTGTTCCCCCAATGAATGAGCCAACTGACCCTGAGGGTGTGACTGTTCCAAAAAAAATCCGCAGCTCTAAGGAGATCTACTAGAGAGTCCACTATTCTTAGGCATCTTGATCAGTATGTCATTGAAGGAAAGGTCAAATATGGGATTGAAAAGGTGGTAAATTACACCAACCTTTTGCCCGAAAACCTTTTCTTCGTAACATCCCTCAACAAAACAAATGAACTAAGATCCTATCAAGAGGCATCAAAAGATCCCTAATTGGGTTGAGGCCATGAACCTTGAAATGGAAGCCTTACTCCGAAATGGTACATGGACTTTAACTGATCTTCCTAAAGATAGAAAACCCATAGGATGTAAGTGGATATACAAAATAAAGTATAAATCCAACGGTGAGATAGATCGTTATAAAGCTCGGCTCGTTGCTAAGGGTTATAACCAACGTGAAGGCCTTGATTTTGAAGAAACATTCTCTCCCGTTGTGAAAAGGCCCACTGTTCGATGCGTTATTAGCATAGCCGTGCAAAAAGGTTGGCCTCTTTTTCAGTTAGGTATCAACAATGCCTTCCTTTATGGGTCCCTTAACGAGGAGATATACATGACACTCTCTGAAGGGTACTACAACAAGGCCGAAACCAAAGTCTGTAAGTTAAGCAAATCTCTCTATGGCCTAAAACAGGCCCCCAGGCAGTGGAATGAAAAATTAACCCAAACCTTGATCGAAATTGGTTTCACTCAAAGTAAGAACGACTATTCCTTGTTTGTTAAATCTGAAAATGGGTCTATGAGTGTTTTACTTGTTTATGTGGATGATATCATCCTTACTGGAAATAATGTTAGTGAACTTAAAAACATTAAATCCTATTTAATGGCAAAGTTTAAAATCAAAGACCTAGGGGACCTTAAGTTCTTTTTAGGGATTGAAGTCTTAAAAGTTAATCAAGACTTGGTGTTATGTCAAAGAAAATACTGCTTGGAGTTACTTGATGAGTTTGGTATGCTTGGGTCCAAACCTATTTCCAATCCAATTGAACAAAATGTTATCATTACTAATAAACAAAACTCTTTGAAAGAAGATAAGGAACTGACCAACATTACTGGCTACCAAAAACTCATTGGGAAACTAATATATTTAACGCTACCAAAAACTCATGCATAAACCTTTGGATTCTCATCTTAAAATTGCTATGAGACTTCTGAGGTATTTAAAAAATTCTCCTGGTAAGGGATGTTTATTTACTAAAAGTAATAATCTCAATCTCTCAGCCTTTGCCGACTCAGATTGGGGAAAATGTTTGGCCACTAGAAGGTCCATATCTGATTATCGTATATACATGGGGAACACCTTGATTTCTTGGAAAAGAAAAAAACAGCCCATCGTTTCCCAATCTTCAGCTGAAGCTGAATATAGGGCTATGGCCCTTGCTAGTTGCGAGGTTGTTTGGCTTAACAAACTTCTTGCTGATTTAAATGTTCAATGTGACCTTCCTATGTCTCTATACTGTGATAACAAGGCCGCAATTTTAATATCTTCCAATCCTGTCTTCCACGATCGCACGAAGCACTTTGAAATCGACCTGCACTTCATTCGTGAAAAAGTTATGGCCGGGGTCCTAAAGGTGGAAAAGATTGACACAACTGACCAACCAGCGGATATATTCACAAAAGGCCTCGGGACCACTCAGCATGACTATTTATGCAAAAAACTGAAGCTGGTTGATATCTTTACACCATCAAAGTGAGGGGACGTGTTAAATTTATTTCCTTTGATGTGTAAGTTTTTGTTTTTTTCCTTTTATTTTTTATTTTTTTATATTTTATTTTTGGTCTAATCTTTTGATTTTCTTCTATTTGAGGTATGGAGGACCTCCTCCTTTTTAGACATTCGCAAATCATATGAGTGATTGGTGTTTCCCTGCTGGCACATTTAAGTGTGATTGATGAATTCTTGCTGGGTCATTATAATGCTACCATTATGCTTTGCTATAAAAGGATGTGTTTGGGTCTTTAGAAGGAGACATCAAGAAAGCAAATCAACCGTCACCTTCTCATCCTAAAACATTTGTTGCTTCCAACCAACTGCTGCTGACAGTCTCTCCTTGTTGCTCGAAGTTCACCCTTGCAACTTAAAGTTGCAGGCTCTTTCATCTCTATAATCGATTACATCATAACTTGGTGTTGAATCTGTGTTTTAACTATTGTTGCACAAGATTAGGGTTCATACATCGTTTGTGAAACCCATTTTTTCTAAGCATATTTGTAATCCCTTTTTAGTTTTATTCACTTTTGATTGTAATTTTTCCTTTAAACTTAGTTTTTTAACAATAAGTAACCACACGTTATACATTTTCATCATGCATTTTAATTGCTTCAAAGCGGTAACAAGTAGCACATAAGGTTTTCACATAAAAAAATAATAATTGTGCTAACCAAGTACGCATGTTAATCAAAATAAATTACACCAATCATGTTTCATGCAAGATTTCCCATCTAAATATGTTAGATACGCACGTAACCTTTAATGATCTAACTTAACTAACAAGATTCTTAATATCACATACTTTCATGTTCTTTTTACATGCAATATACGTTATGGTGCCACTAGATCATTTAGTATAATAATTACGCAAATACAATCTCTAAAAGTGTAGTTATATAATTTGTGTGTCACTAACAAGACTCCTAAGATTATCCGACTTCATGACCTTCCACATAAGGATATACTCTCAAACTTGATATACAGATTCCTATATGTATCATGGTCACATTCCAAACATAGCCTCAATTAAATCATTGGTCTTTCATGATCAAATAAATTAAATTATCTTCATGTTCCCGAAAAATAGGGCTGATGTGCACTGTTTTTGTGATAGCAGAAAGCGGGTCGAAATATCTATGATCTGGAGTGCGACCACTTGGAAAAGAAAGCTAACACCTAAAAGTTTATTCTGAAAAAAGAATCGCATAATTCCGTTAAGAATTGAGTGAGTTATGGTGTCTCCAAGTTGACCAAAAAATCTGACAGCAAGCTGTCCAAAAACGTGATACGCTTAGGTTTGATTAGAATTCGTTCGATAGCTTATACACGACTTTTACGTTCTGAAAGTCATGGAATTGTTACCAACTCTACTAAACATCCATATAAATTACAGCTCAGGTTATAGACACCCTAAATCCTCATATAATTCATCATGTATTAATGAGTTCACATCTATACACGTAGAAAGAACGCATTAGGAAACATGGATTTCAAATTTCACTTTTGTTCCATCAAGATTTATAAAAAGATTCATGCATGCAGATAACATCCACCATTTGTAGGATCGTTATTAGTTATGAATAAACTAAAACTAAGCCCTTTACTTGCAAATATAACCCTGCGGAATTAAAGTTATATTTCACTTTACTAAAGCGATATTAAGCTCTTGTATAATGTAAATGCGTGATTTGCAGAATAGTAAAAACAACGATATATCGAATATTCGGCACTATTTGCATTAACTCAAAGCTACACTATTACAAGTGATGACCGTGTCTATAAACAAAGAGATTACATGCTATATATATAGTGCTGATGAGATCAATGACAGCCATTGATCTCATGCGATCTAATCTAGACCGTAAACATAAAAGTCAAATATAAACTACCAAAAGAATAAACATCGACAATCGGAATGACTTGCGTGTTGGCAGCAACAATCTACTTTAGGAGAGCGGCTTGAATCAGATTTAGAAGCATACGAGAAGCTTTTGCAGGATTGGACTTCTGAAAAGACTTCTCAGGAAAAGTCAGGTTGAACTCTTTATCTGGTGGATAAACGAGTTCACCCGGAATATTCGCTAAGTAACAAAACTGCTTCTTTCCGCTTGAATTGCCTGTTCCGCTTGAAGTATGAATTCCGCTTCAACTTCAACTTCAGCCGGAACTAGTAAAATTGGCATTTCAGCCGGAAATCTTCCAAGCTCTATTTTTCCTTACAATCTCCCCCTAAGCTGACGCTGTCAAATTATTCATTGTCTTCAATGTTTATCTTCAAAACTGACTTATACCCAAAAAAAAAAATTCTTCTCCACAACCTACTTGTTGGAAGATCCGATGCTGGCATCAAGATTTTGAGAAAGCTCTCTGGTGTTTGTTTTGGTTACCTTCACAGACTCAAAAGACTTCCAATCATTTTCACTCCATTCAGATTGAACTGAAATAGATTCGTGTGGAGTGAAAGTGCCATCGGCTCTGTGTATGTAGTAAAGCTTCTCATCTTCTTCCCAAATGATGAATTTAATCTCACTGGTAGGCTCTTCTTCTTCTCCAGCTGATTCATCATCTTCACCTCTTCTGCTGAGCACTCCACATTCTATCACTTTTGACTCTATGTGAAGCCTCAATAAGTGCTCAGCTCTAGAAGGACTTAGAATTTCTCTAAGCTTCAGAATGATGTCTCCCATTTGTAGTGCAGTGAGAAGTGAAGTGGCCTTGTGAGCATTAATCACCTGAGTTGTGCCATTTGCCAGTTGGAAAGTGAAGTCAAAGGTATCTTCATTTGCTGTCCACCCAACGATTTTGTTCTTTCTGGGTGGCCCTTTCCTTTTCTTGCTCTGATCTCTTTTATTTCTGGCATGCACCAACTTTCTCTTCTTAATTTCCCTCTCTTCATCAGAATCACCAGCAGATTCTTGCACAATGGGCCTTTTGCCTTTGGCAGAAGATGAAGAGGGACCTGGTTGAGTTTCAGTAGGTTTGGTGGTGGTAGAAGGAAGTTCTTTTATGGTGAGTGGAGGCAGGGTGGTTTTTGGAGGTGGTTCATTGGTTTCAGGAGTTGGGCTTGATGGTGGAGTAGGTGGAAAGATGTCAGAGAAGTCCATAGTTGGTGGAGGCTTCTTCTTAAAGGGAGTGATGGGTGTGAAGTTGTCTGATCTAAACTTGGGATTGGCAAGTTTAGCAGCAAGCTTCTTGGGGATGTGTGGAGGTTTGTAAGGTATGATTGGAAGTGACTGTAGAATGGATGAAGTTGTTGTATGCATTGGGTTTGGATCGTAAATAAATGAAGACGGAGGTGGTATATCTGCAATATCATCAATTTCAGGTTTAACATTAGCAGTTATAGTACCTGAGACCAGCTCTGATGGTGAAGGCATCACCAGGTTAGGATTGACAGCAGCAGTTTCTCCTTTTGGCTCATGAAATATTTTGTCAATCAAGCTGCAAAGTCCTTTAACCTGCATCTGAGCTAGCTCTTCCTCTTTCTTCAAATTTCTAATCACAAGAGCCCTCTTAATCTTTTTTAACAGATGGTAATTTTCATCATTCTTTACCAGCTTGGTAGGCAAGTGAGAGGCAATAGCAATTAACCTCTGCCTATTAGCTTCAGACATTGTATCCAAATCATAATCCTTTAACCTCCAGTTGAAAGACCTGGTCTTTGCTTCTTCAAGAAGGTTTTCAAACACATTGTTTTGCATGTATAGATCGAATTCTTCTTGGAGCTCCCTGGCTATTCTCTCATCCTCAGCAACCCTTCTGGCATCTTCAACCATTTTCACTATAGCCTCAGCTTCAGGAGTTTGAGTTACCTGTTGAAGGGTTCTAGCTATATCAGCTTGAACAGGTTCCTCAGTTTGAACTGTTTCTGAACTCCTTAACGCTATCAGTGATCTAGCCACATCCTCAGCTTCTTCATTTCTTTGCTCTTCCGGTTGAACCACAGGTGTTTCAACAGTCCCAAAAATTGAGGAGCTAGGACCTTGAACATCCACCTGGGTTGGTATTTGTTGTTCCGGTTGAACATTCAGATCTCCTTCACCTGGAACTACCGGTTGAACTTCCGGTTGAAGTTCCGCTTGAACTAGTAATTGACCATCAGTCACCACCTGAGGTTGGGTGACTTCAGGTTCTTTGTCAGTAATCTCCAGTACCTCGGTTCCTTCATCTTCACCAATCAAACTTTCTCCTTCTCCTTCAATCAAAGTACCAACTGCTGCAGTTGCAGTACTTTCTTCCATATCAACTGCTGCCTTGCTGGTGGAGGCAATGTTACCTACAACATGATCACTGGCTCTTTCAGCCGGAAAAATAACATCTGTTAGAAGTGTTGTGATCATGTTGATATGCTCAGGGAGAGCACCAGCAATCAGCATGGACGACTGAACAAGCTCGGTGAGGTTGGGGTCCTCAAAAGGAGAAATAGCAATCAGTTGACTGCACTTCATATTCACCCAGCTCTATTCCACAGAAAAAGGCTCAATGCCAATCTTTTGGCAAGCTGTGGCTCTTACTTCAGCCGGTATCCTTTCTACCTCTTCGATTTTAGTAATAGCAGGTTTTGACAGTAACTTCTCCCCCAATTTGACAGTATCAGCTTCATCAGTTACAAGAACTTCTTCAGCATCTCTGGTAGGGTTTGAAGGACCTGCTTCAGTTTGAGTAGGATCAGCTCGAACCAGTTTGGCAACAGTTGAGTTTAAAGCTTCAACCTGTGCTTGCAGAGAAAGGTACAGTTTCGTCAATTCAGGTAGTGTAAGACTATCCTCAACTGGCTTTTTGCCAGTATCCTTGGAAATAACCAAGCTATCAATCCTAGATTGATCAGCATTGGTACCCATGGCTTCTTGGCACCTGGGATTCTCTTCTGCTGTTTCAACAACCCTTGGTTCCAATGAAGGACTTCCGGGTGCTGATTCAGAGAAGATTGCCGCAGATTGGGTCTTATTAATGTTACTGCTGACACCAAGCTCCAGTTGGGATACTTGGGCAGCAGCAGCCCTTTCTGCATGAATCTCTTCAGACCCACTGAGATTCACCTCCGATGAGGAGTGGGGTTGCAGTGCTACAGTGTCCTGGCTTATCAGGATGTTCTCATGTAATATGGTAGGTGAGTTAATAACACCTTCATTTAAGCCGGGATTGAGAGCACTGTCACTCCTGGGTGACAGGGGTTGCAGGTGTGAAAAATGTTCAGATGGGGAAGCTACATCTGCTTCTAATGACTCCCCCTCAACAGAAGGTTCATCCCTAAGAGATAATCCCAAATTTACCAGTTTCCGTTTAGGCTTTTTGCCTTGAACGGGGTTTGAGGCTTCAGGTTGGTTGGTGGTGCTAGGTGGAGGAGACCTAGTAGCCACTTTTCTCTGTCTCTTGAAAATGACAGGAGGTGAGTTTGATGAGGAGGTGGCAGTGGAAGTGATTGTGGTAGCTTTCCTCTTTTTGGATTGAAAAACTATTAGTGAAGAGGAAGCTGGGACAGATGTGGGATCAGAAACTGTTAGGTCTACAGCTCTGTCATCTTGAGCAGGGAGCTCAGTTACTCCTACAATTTCCGGTTGAACCTCTACAGTAGCAGGTTCATCAGGAAATTGCCTTGGAATTGGTAAGGGGTGGTCAGTATCCCTTCCAAGAAATGGAGATTTGTTTAAAGCAAGATTTGAAAATGTTTTCTCATTCAGAAGTTTTTGGTGCAAAATTGTACCAAGCCATACTATATGGGGGTACTCTTCTTTGAGAATATATGTCAAAAATCTGGGATACAAGTATACATATTCAGAATGAACATTGGATTTTAGGGCTTGAAAAATTTGTTTTGAAAAATTGAAGTTCTCACCCTTTACCACAGCGTAGAAGGCAGAGGCTTGCTCACCGGAGAGCTCATCAAATCCTCCCTTCTTTGGAGATAAACACACCAGAAGTGTGTGTGCAAGAAATCTCCACTTGTATGGTAACTGCCCCTTCTTGATAGTTTTGCTGTGCAGGGAGCCACCATAACCAATGTTTCTGAATAGGCGGAGATATCTCTTCTGATTTATTTCTCCGTATCCACCTTCATCCCTCAGTTTCAACAGTCTTCGAACCTTCGCTTCATCAATCTCAACTTCCTTCCCTTGGACAGTTGACACAATTTTACCACTTCCGCTAGCCTCGTCGGTAACCCTAGCGTGAACCCAAAAATCTTCCATCACCTCTTCAAAGATTTCGGCTTCTACAGTAAGCGCATGATGGAGGTGAGAGCTTTTGATGAACTCGATCATTTCATTGTAGATTTCAGTCTTGGATGGTGGTTCCAGGTATGCCATCAAGTTGTGTTCTACCGGAAATTTTGAGTCACCAACTGGCTTTTTGCCACTGGCCTTTCCCTTCGGAGCCATTGTTGACGGAACTTGAGAATATTGACGATTTTGTGGGAGTTAATCGGAGATGGTTTGAGAGAGTTTTGGGAGTAATTTCTGAGTTGTGTTGCGAGAAATGGGGAAAATGACGGTAATTTAGGGCTTTTTACCTTTTCGGAGATGACGTGGAGGAGAGAGGTTGTAAATCGACGGTTCATTGACGGATGGGACAGGTGCTTTAGGGGTTATACAGTACAACTGGTTAAAGCATGCCCTTATCCAAAAGTTAATTTACTGAAACCTCGGAATTGAACAGTTAAAAAATTCAATGGGTAAAATAAATGAATATCCGCTTAGTAAATTGTGCATTCCGGGTAATTAAATGACTCATTGACTTTGTTGACCCGGAAGTTCAAGCGGAACTCATTTTCTCCTTTATTTTAAAAACCAAATTTCTTCCGTTTGAACGTCAAGCGGACAAGTTTTCCGCTTGGAAGAATTGTTTTCAAAAATAAGTTTCCACGTCAAATTTAAAGCATTTTTCCGGTTGAAGTTCACCCGGTGAATTTCAAAAGTTATTCTTTCAGGTTGAACCTGAACTTGAACCGGAAAATCCAAAACACATAAATTTTGAAAATTTGTGTCAATTTTTCATAGTTTTAACAGCAGCTATTGACTATGAACTGAAGCATTCTTCAATTAACACAAGAGATTTTCTTTTTCTTTTTCTTTTTGTATCAAGAGACGGACTCTTTGAGCACATTTCTTTCTTTTATTAAAGTTGTGAAAATTTTTATTCAAAGTTCATCATCCCAATGGCTGTAATGAGGTAGAAAAATCTTGCCTCATCGAAAGCTTTTGTAAACAAATCTGCCAGTTGATGATCAGTGTGAACTTTAAATAATTTGATTAAATTCTTTTCAGCACAATCTCTAATAAAGTGATACCTTATGTCAATGTGTTTGGTCTTGGAGTGCTTCACTGGATTGTTAACAATGGAAATGGCACTGTTGTTGTCTGCAAGAATAGGAGTCTCCATGAATGTGATTCCATAATCAAGCATCTGATTTTGGATCCAAAGGACTTGGCTGCAACAACTTGAGGCAGCAATGTACTCAGCCTCTGCAGTTGAAGTAGAAACACATGTTTGCTTCTTGCATTGCCAAGAGACAAGCCTTTCTCCTAGAAATTGACATCCTCCTGATGTTGATTTCTTATCTATATCACATCCTCCATAATCACTGTCTGTGTATGCTTTGAAAGAGAAGTCAGAGTTCTTGGGATACCACAAACCCAGTTTGGGTTGCCCTTTTAGGTACTTGAAAATTCTCTTAACAGCGAGCATGTGTGACTCTTTTGGAGAAGATTGATATCTAGCACATAAGCAAACACTGAACATGATGTCAGGTCTACTAGCTGTGAGATACATCAGAGAGCCTATCATTGCTCTATACATGTGCACGTCCACTGGCTTTCCACTTAAGTCATTAGTTAACTTGTGGGAAGTGGAGATTGGAGTCTTGGCACTTGAGCAAGATATCATGTCGAATCTCTTCCGCATGTCTTGGATGTACTTTGATTGATTCAGAAAGATTCCGTCTGCAGTTTGCTTTACTTGAAGCCCTAGGAAGAAGGTTAGTTCTCCCATGGAGCTCATTTCAAATTTTGACTGCATCAAAGTTTCAAACTCCTTGCACAACAAAGTGTTAGATGAACCAAAAATAATATCATCAACATAAATTTGTACCATTAGCATGTCATTACCAACAGTTTTAACAAAAAGAGTTTTGTCAATTGCTCCTCTCTTGTAGCCATTTACTAGAAGGTAGTTAGAAAGAGTTTCATACCAGGTTCTAGGGGCTTGTTTGAGACCATACAAAGCTTTGATTAGCTTGCATACCTTGTTTGGATGGTGAGGGTCTTCAAAACCAGGAGGTTGATTGACATAAACTTCGTGTTCCAGGAGGCCATACAGGAAAGCACTTTTCACATCCATTTGATATACTTGGAAGTCTTTAAATGCAGCATAGGCTAGGAAGATTCTGATTGCTTCCAACCTGGCTACTGGTGCAAAGACTTCATCATAATCAATGCCTTCCTCCTGTACATAGCCTTGCACAACCAGTCTTGCTTTATTCTTGATAACAATTCCCCTGTCATCTTTCTTGTTTCTGAATACCCATTTTGTTCCAATTGGTTCTGCTCCATCAGGCAGATCCACCAATTCCCAAACCTTTTGCTTGTTTATCTGAAATAGTTCTTCTTGCATTGCCTCTACCCAGCTGTTGTCTTCTAAGGCATCTGCTACCTTCTTGGGTACTTCTTGAGACAAAAATGCAGCATGCAAACAGATATTTGCATTTGCAGATCTACTTCTTGTCAGCACTGGAGCTGAAGCTTCTCCAATAATATTTCCCGCTGGATGATCTCTGTTGATTCTTCTATCAATGAACATAGGAAATCCATGGCTTCTTCCATTTGAGGGTATGTTGAGCTGAGGAAGTCTGTGATCAGACTCAACATTTTCAAGTTGTGACGTAGGATCTGAAACTCCAACTGATTCAAGAGAATTGGTATCTGAATTGTAGATCAGATGATCTAAATTGAGCTCATTTGATGTGTTATCATGTGAGTTTCCAGCTTCATTTGACTCTGATTCAGTATTCTCTTCAGTTTCTGAAATTTGATTTTCCGGTTGAACTTGAACCGGAGAAATATGTTCAGCTTGAACTTCAAGCGGAACAATTTCTTCTTCAATTTGAATTATTTCAGTCAGTTTCTTGTTATTTCTTGGGAAAACAGGTTCAGAACTCATTGAAGAGAAGAAGATTGACTTCTCATTAACAGTTTGATTTTTCTTCCAATGCTCATCAGCAGACCTGTTAAAGTTTTGTTCCCGCACTAGAGAGCTCACAGGCTTATCAACAGTTATGTTGAAAGCAGTGGTTAGTGCATCAATATCAAATAACCAGCTTGGCTGAGACTTAAAATTGTTGGCAGATTTTTCATTGAAAGATACGTTTATGGTTTCCTCAACAATTTTAGTTCTCTTGTTGTATACTCTAAATGCCTTTGACACACCAGAGTATCCAACAAAATAACCTTCATCTGCCTTTTCAGCAAACTTAGGCAAAGATTCACTGGTTATTAAAATAGTGACAGGACAACCGAATGGCTTAAAGAAATGAATGTTTGGCTTCCTTTTTCTCCAAAGCTCATAGGGTGTTTTATTCTTTCCCTTGACAATTAAGATCCTGTTTTGGACATAGCAGGCAGTGTTAACTGCTTCAGCCCAAAATATCACAGGGAGCTTAGAGTCTGCCAACATTGACCTGGCAGCTTCAATTAATGTCCTATTTCTCCTTTCAGCAACACCGTTTTGCTGTGGAGTTCTAGGAGCACTAAATTGCCTCAAAATTCCCTTTTCCTCACAGAATGAATTCAGAACATGATTTTTGAATTTTGTGCCATTGTCACATCTGATTGTTTTGACTTTAAGATTGGATTGATTTTCTAAATTAATGACAAGAGTTTTCAACAATTCAGCAGTTTCATCTTTTGTTTTGAGAAAGAAAACCCAAGTATATCTAGAAAAATCATCAATTATAACAAAGCAGTATGACCTTTTTCCTAGACTCATTACTCTAGTTGGGCCAAATAAGTCCATGTGCAAAAGCTCTAGAGGTTTTGAGATTGAAGATTCAACTTTTGGCCTGAAAGAGGTTCTGTGTTGCTTGCCCTTGAGACATGGCACACAGTTTTCAGAACAGATAAAGTGCTTGTTAGGAAGACCCTTAACCAAGCCTAAATTTACAATTCTGTTCATGTTCTTGTAGTTCACATGACCTAACCTCCTATGCCAAAGATCAGATTCGTCAACTGAGGCCTTGGATACAAAGCAAGCAGTGCCACATGAAGGTGTAGCCACTGACATATCCAGAATGTATAGTCCATCTCTCCTAGGTGCCTTAAGCATTATCAATTCATCAGGAATTTTAACACCAGGTTTGAGAACTATTGCCTCTTTCTCATTAAACATTAAATTCAAATTCTTGTCACACATTTGTGAGACACTAAGCAAATTAAAATTCAATGTATCAACAAAATTGACTTTGTCAAATTTTACCAGTCCATTTGTCACATCACCTTGTGCTGTGATATGGCCTTTTGTGCTTCCAAAGGCAACTGGTCCTCCATTGATTCTTTTTTTATTTTCCAGAATGTGCTTATTTCCTGTCATGTGGCAAGTGCAACCACTGTCAACTACCCATAGGCTATTCTGGCCTTTATTTTGCACCTGCACATATCAGAAATGATTAATTTCTATGGGGGACCCAAGCCTGAGTGGTCTTGGGTCTGCCATAAGCATCATTATACCTATACTCTTTGAGTACTAGAGTATTAACAACTGGAGCTTCATTTAACAGATCATCATTGTCCAAACTGAAGTTCTCATACTGAGCACTTGTTTGACTAGACCTTTCATCTTTGGTGTTCCTTTTTGCAGCAATTTTTCTATCTCTATATTCTTTGAACTTTCTTTGCTTGTTAGTTAGTTTCTTAAGTTTTTCACTTTCTTGATTAACTGACTTAGTTCTTTCAGGTGATTTTGAAAATCTTTGGGGAAAATGTTTGTTTTGATTTAAACTCCCCCCCTGAAGTGGAACATAATGGTTTCCACTTGAACCATTTGCAAATACAGTTTCAAATTGATTGGGTTTGCTGTTTCTTGAAAAATTTTCTCTAGAGGTGACCTTTCCTCTGGAGGGGTTTCTTCTTCCTTGAGCTTCAAAATGTTCAAACCCATCAGCAAAATGAACTTGAGGTCTCTGCTTTGGAGCAGTAGCTGATCTGGGTTGAAATTTATTTTCCGGTTGAACATGAGTTCGAGCGGAAGAATGTTCCGCTTGAACTTCAGCCGGAAAACGATTTTGCTTTAAAACGGTGAAACTACCATTTCTATCATTACCAACTAAAACTCTGTTGGATTCAGATCCAAAATGCTTCAAAGTGTGATTTTTCACATGTGAGATTCTTCCTGTGAGCTTCTTTTGAAAATCGGCTTTTGGTTTCAAAACAGGTTTTGGCTTTTGAAATGGTCTGACTTTACTCATTGGGTTAAACTGACAAACAGCAGCTAGGTGACCTTGTTCACCACAGCACATGCACTCAACAATTTTGGTTTCAAATTTTCTGGGAGACTCAATTTTGGTTACTTGATTAAAATTTACTTGACCAAACCTTTGAGTTTGACTTCCCTTTGGTTGCTCAGGTTGCTTTCCTCCAACTTTTGAATCCTTAGGTTCATAAACAGTTGGTGGAGGAATAGCAATTGATGGTTTCAAAATGTTTAATTGATCAGCTGAAGCAGATGTGCTGGCAGCAGTGACATCAATTTTATTAGACTCAACAGTGTTTTCAGAACTGGATTGTGATGAAATGTCATCAACTGTGAGACTAACTTTGCATTCTGATTTTAAAGCTTCAATTGGTTTGATTACAGGTGAGTATTCAATTGGTGGCTCAACAGAGTTATAGCCAACACCAGCTTTACCATACATCCCTCCCATCCACAGTTTTTCAGCCTTTTTGTTTGCTGTTTGAAATTTATCACAAGTAAACAAAGCATCTTTCAGCTTGATCTCAAGAACATCAACCTCAGCCTTAGCATTTTTGGTTTCATTTCTTGATTTTTCAAGTTTTGACAGCAAGTCATCAAGCTGTGTTTCAAGCACTGAGTTGGTTTGTTTTAACTGTTCATACTCTTTGGTTAAGTTTTCAATTTTTGAAATGTATGATGATTCAGTTTTCTTAAAACATTCCTTTAACTCATTTAAGTTTGAAACTTCATCAATCAAATCAGTGTTGTGATTTCGATATTTTGCCACTTGTTCTATGCAGGCAGGACTGCATAGATTCTCTAATACCTTTTCAGGGATAGAATTTACCTGATCTGTGATGGAGTCCTGTTTGGCCATTAAAGCATAGTTAATGGGTTCAAACTCAGCAGCGAAATCTTCCCATTCAACACATGATGTTTGATTTGCTACAGCAGCTACCACGTTCTGATGGTTTTGACTTCCGGTTGGCTTTGGTGGGGAGGGGTGTGAACCTGAGTTGTTTCCAGAATTGTTGTTGTTTGAGTTGCTTCCTCCATGATTTTTCCCTTGAGCATGGTTCTGGTTCTGTCCTTCTCTTCTTGGTTGAGAGCATTCTCTTGCAAAGTGACCAAGTTGGTGACAGTTGTAGCATTTGACTTTGCTTTTGTCAAGGCCTATGTGAGCACCTTTTGCTCCCTTGTAGGTTCTACCTGTCCTTTTGTAAAACCTTTGAGCTCTTACAGAAACCATGGCAAGTTGGGTCATTATATCCATTTCTTCTAAATCATCAACACCTATACATTCAAGATCTTCAGGTATGAAACCTTGATAGGAGTCAGCTGCTACATGAGCATTGTGAGAACTTTCAAAAGAGTTTGAAAAGTTCTCTTGACACCTTGGTGTCTCAGGGAAACTGACTATAGGTGAGGAGTATGATGATGAGTTAGATGATCTTTGACTGTTAAAATCAGTGGTTACTAGTGCAGATGAGAACAGTTGAGTTGATTCAGAAGATGAGCTTTGTTTAAGATCTAGTTCCATTTCATAAGCACTGAGTATGCCATGAAGTTCACTGAGTCTCATCTTTTTCAAATTCTTGCATTCCCTGATGCTTACTGTGTAAACTGTCCACACAGAACGCAGGGAACGTAGGAATTTTCTGTTCACATCTACTTGTTCTAGTTTAACATCCACTTTTTGGAGTTCATCAAGCAATGAGACAAATCTCAAGTACTGGTTTGTCATTGTTTCACCAGATTTAAAAGTAAAGTTTTCATATTTTTGTTTTAAAACATCTTTCTTGTTTTCTTTTACTTCACTGGTTCCTTCATACATTTCACTTAAGGCATTCCACAGGTCAAATGCAGTTTTATATCCTTTAAACCCACTTAAAATGGAATTAGGAAGTGCAGCCTGTAGAGTCCAGTATGCCTTATGGTCAAATTCAAGAGCAGTGTAGTCAGATTCAACATATTTATCTAATGGCTTAGGTATTTTGACTTCTGCATCACCAGCAGATGAAACCATTGGTGAGTAGGGTCCTTCAGTGAAAGATTTCCAAATACGACGGTCCAAAATCCTAACAAAACCTTCCATCCTGAGTTTCCAGGTACCAAAGTCATCAGGAGTGAACATTGGTGGTTTGTTGGAGGAGCCATTTGGGCAACTTAAACTGAAATCACTCATTTTGAAAAACTTTTAGAAAGATAAAACAACGAAGCTTGTAAAGTAAGCAAGTAAAGTATCGACTTTGAAGCACAGAAAGTCTTCAAAGTGAGAGCCAAAGCTCTGATACCAATTGTAGGATCGTTATTAGTTATGAATAAACTAAAACTAAGCCCTTTACTTGCAAATATAACCCTGCGGAATTAAAGTTATATTTCACTTTACTTAAGCGATATTAAGCTCTTGTATAATGTAAATGCTTGATTTGCAGAATAGTAAAAACAACGATATATCGAATATTCGGCACTATTTGCATTAACTCAAAGCTACACTATTACAAGTGATGACCGTGTCTATAAACAAAGAGATTACATGCTATATATATAGTGCTGATGAGATCAATGACAGCCATTGATCTCATGCGATCTAATCTAGACCGTAAACATAAAAGTCAAATATAAACTACCAAAAGAATAAACATCGACAATCGGAATGACTTGCGTGTTGGCAGCAACAATCTACTTTAGGAGAGCGGCTTGAATCAGATTTAGAAGCATACGAGAAGCTTTTGCAGGATTGGACTTCTGAAAAGACTTCTCAGGAAAAGTCAGGTTGAACTCTTTATCTGGTGGATAAACGAGTTCACCCGGAATATTCGCTAAGTAACAAAACTGCTTCTTTCCGCTTGAATTGCCTGTTCCGCTTGAAGTATGAATTCCGCTTCAACTTCAACTTCAGCCGGAACTAGTAAAATTGGCATTTCAGTCGGAAATCTTCCAAGCTCTATTTTTCCTTACACCATTTATTCATTGCAATTACACATAAGGAGTATAGAAAATCAACGGTATGAACCATCTAGAGTTTTCGGAAAACATGGAAGCCGGGAGAGGTTTACCTTTGGTAATTCTCGGTTGATTGCGGTCTTTGGTGTTGGCTCGATGTTACCGTTCACGCAGCAGCCTCCGTGGCCTCCCAAGTCGTGTGAGACAGCATGAAGAAGCAGCGATGATTGAAGGGGAGGGGAATAATTCACGTCGCAGTTTATGAGAAAAAGGAGGGGGTTTAGTTTAGGGTTGTTGGTTCTATCTTTTGAATTCACGGTGATAAGATTTAGAGAGCAAGTTTTCTTTTGAATAGAGATTTAGCAAGGACCCATGCCCCCTTTTTGAATTCGGTTGGGCCAAGGAGAGCCGAAACTTTGTTATTTATTTACTTATTTAATTACTTTTATTTTTATTCAATAAACGAGGGACTTGGATATGCAAGTAGCATTCATGCATGTCATCCATGCAATACTATTAACTAGGGGTGTTCACGGTCCGGTTTGTCCGGGTTTAATGATATTTTCGAACCAAACCGCAAGACACGGGTTTAAATTTTTTTAACTCAAACCGAACGTTTGGTTCGGGTTTAGCGGATTAGAATAACCCGGTTCAACCGGGTTGGGTTACGGGTTTGAAGGGGTTGTGGGTCATTTTAATGTGGGCCTATTATTTATTTAACTTTTTTTTGCCATTTTAATGTAGGCTTTATTCCCATTTTATTATTTTTTACGGCCTGCTTTTTCCCATTATATTTATGTCATTCAAGTTTGAAGTAAAACTTTGTTTCTGTATCCTTATTTTTCATGCGAACATAAATGTGTGACCAAGATACAATTCTTCATGTATCCTTTATTTTCATGCGAACATAAATGTATGATCATTTTAATTAAAAAAAACATCCCTTTCAAAATGCTATGTAGTATTACGGTATTACGGCTTTTTAAATAATATTATTAAATATTTAATAATATTACATATTACAAGTTTTACGGGTCGGTCTGGGTTGAACCGGACACACGAAACCCAAACCCGTGACCTGGACCGTTAGCCCCGGGTTTTGAAAATCTGACTCGTGACCCAGCCCATTTGAAAAAATAGTAACCCAAACCGTATTTTTTATCCGGTTTAAGCGGGTTGGGTCGGTTTTCCGGATTTATGAACACCCCTACTATTAACATGCAATGAAATTATACCATCATATAAAACACGTTTGAAGGGGAAGGGGGTGTTCTAAGTCATGCATTTCATAATCACCAATTGTCATGTTACAAAATTAGTTAACACCTAGGTTCACTTAAAATCACAAGATTTATGTGTTAAACAAGTTATATACGTTCGTTTGCGTTTTAATAATTAGCAACCAACGATTAGGATCGACTCTTGTGTGAATGCATGTGGACTCGAAAACACATCTAAAATCCTATTAGATCTATGAATTCATGTACGTTTGATGTAAATACTTGTTCGTGTTTGTACCGAATTACCTAAATTTGTCGGGTGTCACAGAACTAAGCTTTGATATTTTAAAGTATATTATAAAATATTATAATAGATAATACCCTAAGTTGGTTTTGAATAAAAATGAGTTTTGATAAAGAAATAAAAAAACGGGAAACTAGGGTTTTAAAATAAGATTATTTAATATAAAATAAACCGGAGGGTATGGGGATTTGATTTTTGGTATAATACAATGCTTACATAGAATAAGTACATATGAAGTTAAAATGGATAAATAATAAAGTAATAAAGATACCGAGTTAATCGGATATTTAGAAGTTTGTGCGGATCAGAAGGGTAAGCGCCTGTACACTGGGGTTTCTGGCAAAGCGAGGTCGCATAAATCCCAACTAGGACCTGGCATACCTCACTGGGCGATCCCGGAGTGAGCGTTTACTTATAGGAATGCGCGTCTTCGTATTATCGTTAAAAGAAAAAGATAACAGCCTAAAGGGCATTTTGGTCATTTTGACCTTTAAAAGGAATGAACTTAATAATTGAATATTATTAAGATAATAAGATGTTAAAACAAAAATATGGAGTGTTTATTATATTAAACCTTGCATTAACGCCATACAATACGCGATTAGGTTTAACTAGAAGGCACAGCAGAGGTTTTGCCTGAACTAACTGCTTCAGAGAATAAGGTGAGTTCTATGAGCCCACTCTTAAATGTTCTAAATGTTTTCGGTCTGATATACATACAAATGTTATGAAAATATGTTCAACTGGTTTATAACTGAAATATTGCCTATTTTAACTGTTAGAATTGTTAAAAGGTTTTTGACTGATATATACGTGAAAGATTATGGAAATGTTATGAAAATGATTAATAATGAAATGTCTTACAATATTGAACTGTTAAATGGTTGTTGACTTGAAATATACGTGAAAAGGTTGTGATAGTAGTTACGGGTGAAATGTCTTAAACTGTTAAACTCCTAAATTGCTTTAGGAATGATATATATGAGAAATGTTAAGGAAATGTTTTAAAATGCCTTTTACATGTTTTGTGCCGATACAAATACGTGAAATGTTTCAAGGCCTATAACTGTTATAAATGATGATTACCTGTTATAAACTATTTTTGGAAGGTTATAATGAACGGGTAATAGAAAGGATGAAACTTTTAAATAAAGTTTTGAGAAATGGAAAATGTAAAGGTTTGTTCTAAGCTTGCGTATGTAAATAAGTGTCGGGTAAATATAATCTTATTGGCCTTGTTGTGATTGTAAGATGTAATCAATACTGAAATGATCCTATATCATATCCATTTGTATCTAAGGTGTGGTGGATACGCTGCAGTACTTCCTATATATAAACACACGTATTACAAAAGGACATGTTATAGATTCAGTCCAGTATAGGTTTCACTGAAGTTTAATAAGACCAATAACATTATATTTATAAAACGCTTATTCCATATACGGGTGATGGACTGGTGTTAAAAAGTTTATGAGTCCAAATACAAAGGTTATTTAAATGGACTTTTGAAAATGTTAAAAACGTTTAAAAGGTTGAAAAGGTTGTTAGGACCGATTTCATATCAAGAATCTCGACGTTGAGCAAGAACGAAGATGGGACGTTGAGACGGGATGATGAGAATCTAGGATAATCTATAACAAGAAATAATAAATCAAACGATTCATTGATTATTACTGAATGATTACAACGAACCGAATGATTACAGACTCGTCATAGGAAATCCACGGTCACATTGGGTTGAGCTCAAACCTAATGTGAGACTCTCTCTCTAGAAATGATAGCTCACATCACTCTAAGAATCATCTCTTATTCATCTTATTCTCTCTTATTCTAAATGAAGCTATCACCCCTATATATAGGAGAGCCCATGTGCTCACTAGCCCACTAACTAGCAAGACACAAATAAAATGCACAAATAAATAACTAAAGTAAATTATTAATTAAATCAAAGTTGATTTAATTAATATGAAGCTTGACTCGCTCGAACCGATCTTCCGTTGACTTTTACGTTGACCGTTGACTCGAAGAGTTGACTTTTCAAGAAAACGTCTTCGGTCCAAACTTGCAATCTTTGATAATCACAACCCGCGTCTGTGAATCATTTCATAATGGATTCTTCAGCAAAATTATTCGAGAATAGATTTGATGGCGTCGGTCACACTTATTATTAGTTCTAATAATTCCCCCTTGACTAACGCTGTCAAATCTGTCATACTGGTGAAGAACCGCTCTGTCATACATCTTCGAAGAATAACTGATAAACCAGAATCTTTCTGTTGTAAAGATTCCCCCTTTTAATAAGCTTCTTCTGTTCTTGTTTCTCCAGTTGAGAGCCAAGTGCTGCAGCTCACTCGGTTCACACGGTCGGGTACAATACTAAGAATGCTGAACATTGGAGTCAAAATCACAACAAACCGAATCAGATAAACCAATCAATCACTGAAAATGCTCCAACTTCTGATAATCGACCCGATAATCCAAATCCATAATGGTTCCCCCTTTTCTCTAGATCCCTCTGAAAACATCCGATGCGGAAGCGGAAAATCAGATGCAGAGAGTGGAACCGTTCCGCTCAGTTCCATAGAGAAAACGATACTGAAATCCTGAAATCGGACAATCTAATGAAAACCAGAAGCCGGATACTGACAGTTGTGAATGATCCATAAATACTGAACTTGTTCCGCGTGACTGGGTTGGATGCAAGAATAAAGTGTCAAATCGATGAAAGACTGAGATCCCGAGCATAAACGCAAAATTTATTCATAAACGGAGTCTTCATAATTTTAGGTCTTGAAAAACGAGCTCGGAAAAATATTCCGTGAAGAATTCTGAGTCAAACGGTGTAATCTGGAATAAATCTGAGAAAACCGTTAATTTTATTCAAGTAACGGTCATTCCGTTAGAGATTTAACGGAATATTCCAATATTTAACTGAGATTCCAGTTAATTCGGTTAGATGACATCAGCACTGCATCAGCTAAACAACTTGGAGTGAGATGTAACGGAAAAGTCACAAACTTAACCGAGAAGCGAAACCATCCATTAATGGTCGTTAGCTAACGTGTTCTTGACGTCAACAAAAACTAGAAATCCGGTCGAAATATGGCGGAATAAATCCATGACCAATAAAATATTTTCACAATGGCGTTATCCCATTTGTCTCGTAAAAGACTTATTAGAAAATGCCCACATTTAATGCTAAAAATATTTATTGGTGGTAAAAATCTCTCAAAGAAACACATGATCCGTGTGCTCCTTAGTCAGCCAATCAGATTTGAGGATCATAAATAATCCACGGTTGAAAATAAGGTGATCCATCGGCTAAACAAGGCTGATCCGTGTGAGGGTGGAGATAGCCAATGAGATGGCGACAACATGTTACCATTCAACGACTCTTTATTCAGCAAGGGACCCACGCGCCTTTGTTTTCCACCAGTGACAGTGCATCAGCCTAGAACAATTCAGCGGTTCTATTAGGATGGCTGGGTCCCACTAGAGTTTATTTACAGCCAATTAAATATAGACAGCCTAGGAAGCATTCAACATTTCTTTTATTCAGGTTCGGTCCCACGTGAAAATTTCAACCAATGGCAGGTCAACAACGCGACGGTAATGTCTGGTCATTCGAAAAAGAGAGAAAAGAACATTCCCTAGCAGCCAATACCGACGCGCCATGTCAGCGTCTTGTTCATGAGAGCGTACCAGCTCCGTAAACCTTAATCAGTCGCCGGACTTATGAAAACCCCACTGGAAAAACGTGGTTACCCCATAACTCACATAATATCCAACTGTTTTCGATGAAATTTATATGTCTGAACTCGTAATCGCATCCCCTACAATCCTGTACGACCAAATATCCACGAAATGACCTCGAGCAAAAACCCAGATGCCAAGATCAGTCGAGATCACCAAGGTGATCGAGGTCGCCAAGGCCATACGAGGTCGCTAAGCCTAGATCGCCAAGGTTATTCACTAGATCGCCATGGTTAGGCTTAAATCCCCAAGGCAACAACGAGATCGCAAAGAACAATTACGAAGTCGCCAAGACATGACGAAATCGCCAAGAACAAGCTCGAAGTCGCCAAGTACATCTTCAAGCGCAGTGAAGTCGCTAAGAACATCTTCAACAAAACTCAGAAAAATGATGAACATTTATGATGAACACAACACTTCGATCCTTGAATCTGACCCGAAAATGAATGGAATAAAGTCATTCTTGACACAAACCTGTTGTAGAACATGTTATGGTCACTCACACATCCCATACAGCTGCAAGAATCGATTGAATCTGTCACAAATTCTGGAAATCCTCAAGAACACGAAGAACACCGCAAAACACACACTAGTGTGTGTTTTTCCAGATCTATAAAATCTGATGCGAATCAGGCATAACCGATGCTTCCAATGGATCCGGAGCGCGTTTTCCATCAAGATTCATACTTTATTTCATCCAAAAACACCAAGTATAGCACCAAAAACTTAGAATCAAAGCTCAAAAAATCTTCAAAACCCCAAAAACGGTAAAACTCTAACAGTGTCATTTGTTCTGCTCGGATCTCACATTTCTTCACTTATTTGAGCGATTGGAGCATGAAATCACTTCCATATGAAACCAATAACATGAATACATCATCAGATTCATCCAAAATTCATCAAACAGCTCCAAAAATGCAGAAAAATAGAATTATTCATCTATAAGTGGGTTTTCCAATCTGCACTTCATTCTAGCTCAAAATCAAGATTCGAGTGATCAGATTCGTCGTGAGACGAGATCTGATTGCTACCCGCTCTGATACCATTTGTCAGGACCGATTTCACATCAAGAATCTCGACCTTGAGCAAGAAAGGAGATTAGATGAGGAGACGGGATGATGAGAATCTAGGATAATCTATAACAATAAATAAGAAATCAAACGATTCATTAATTATTACTGAATGATTACAACGAACCAAATGATTACAGACTCGTCATAGGAAATCCACGGTCACATTGGGTTGAGCTCAAACCCAATGTGAGACTCTCTCTCTAGAAATGATAGCTCACATCACTCTAAGAATCATCTCTTATTCATCTTATTCTCTCTTATTCTAAATGAAGCTATCACCCCTATATATAGGAGAGCCCATGTGCTCACTAGCTCACTAACTAGCAAGACACAAATAAAATAAGCAAATAAACAACTAAAGTAAATTATTAATTAAATCAAAGTTGATTTAATTAATATGAAGCTTGATTCGCTCGAACCGGTCTTCCGTTGACTTTTACGTTGACCGTTGACTCGAACAGTTGACTTTTCAAGAAAACGTCTTCGGTCTAAACTTGCAAGCCTCGATTATCACAACCCGTGTCTCTGAATCATTTCACAATGGATTCTTCAGCCGAATTATTCGAGAATAGATTTGATGGCGTCAATCACACTTATTATTCGTTCCAAAAAAGGTTTTAATCTAAGCAGATATTGTCTAGTGAAAAGGGAAATGTTGGTTGTACAACTAAAAGCAGGGAATGATGGTTCTCCGGGGTAGCGTGGTTGCTTTAATCTTGAAATGGTATTCGGGTGGCGACGGTTGCCCGAGGAACTAACGTGGTTTCAATAGACAATGCTTAGTAAATAAATGACCGCTTATAATATTTCGTATAACTCTTTTATGTTTTATACGTAATGATTATTTGCACAAGAGAGGGTCTAGGAGACCCAAAGTACTTTAAGTACTAAATGGTTTTTATTATGATTTAAATGTTATGTCTTGGTATAATACTGTTATGTTTATATTTGTTAAATGGCTAAATGGTGAATGGTTAAATAGTTAAATGGTTAACAATTAAATGGTTAAATGGTTAAAGGGTGAATGGATAAATCGTTGAATAGTTAAATGGTTAAATGTTTTGGTATAATTATGTTATACCTGATAAATGTTTAAAGGTTATGTTTTGGTATAATTCTGTTAAGTCTTAGACCTGATGAATGTTTAAAGGTTATATTTTGGTATAATGCTGTTATGTTTTATACTTAATAAATGGTTGATAAAAAGGGGGCCGTTAGGCCCAAGCGTTGGAATAAACTTTCGAGACAAAGTTAACGCTTTTTGAAAAACGTAGAACTCACCAGCGTAAGCTGACCTTTCTAAAAACATATGTATGTCAGGTGATGACAATATTTAAGGTAGCAAGGAAAGGGCTTTGGTGAGGACCGACTAGGTGGGCAAGCTATCAAGAAAGGACTCGGTAGTAGACTGGAAATAGACATAGATAAGATTTAGTTGTTAGATTATGTTGTATCTTCCTTATTGTTGTACATGGCTTATAAATAAATGAAAAGTTTTTAATTTCCGCTGCTTAGTTATCTCTCTCATACCATCTGTTCATGAGTAAATCCGACGCGTGACCCCTCCTAGTGCCAAGTCTGGGAGTGGCGTCACATGACATCAAGAGAGTTAGCCTCTCATAGCTAAACTAAAGAAAATAGAAACTGAAATGTAAGTAAACATAATCGTAAGCGCAAACCAAAGTCGATCTATACCCGAAACTTCGAATAATTTGATATCACGATCGATTGAATGCTTCTTGGCTTTGAAATCTTCGACTTCTAGCTTTTGTACTCTTCTGGAACCGAACTCTATTGCACTCAATCGTGTAACCACTTTAAATGACCAAATGGTTGGGTATTTATAGTGAATGATAGGGTTTTGGAAGTCGGGCGTAACGATTAGGGTTTTGGAAGTCGGGTGTAACGACTCGTTACACTTGTTGGGATTTCGACAGTGGTATACGGGTGCCCGGTGACGTAAAAAAAACTTTTTAGGTTTAACTAAAACATTACCGACCGGGTTTAGTTAATAAGGAGTAATAAAACAGATTAATCGGTAATCCTTTACGAAGCGGAATTAATAATTTAACTAATTTTAGATACGTAAACCGTTGGTGTCGAAATCGTGTCAACAGGATCACGATCACCAAAATAATCACGCAAACACCATTTCACGTTAACCCGTTTAATGCGAAAACATTAACGATTACACAATCGAAATTAAACTTCTAAACTAAAACTGAGTTTAGATATAACTTCGTTAGAGACACCGAGGAACAATGGGATGACGCTAGGGTTTCACGGAAAACCGATCCGACCACTTGGATCAAATCGTTTCGCTAATCGTAAAAGCGTCTTAAAACCGATTCACTGTAAACTGCAATGATTCGGTTTATGGTGGCGACAAGCGAGCACCAAATGTATCAAGACGGTGACGGTGGCTAGGGTTTTAGCTAGGGCAATTATAACGATTACGGAGACGAAGGCTCGCACTCACAAAATCGTGACGACGACAATTGTCAAATGAGTGGTAAAGGGCGTCGTGTTGAAACAGAGACACGCTAGGTCGCGACAATGACCTAGTGTTTAGTGGCGACGACCCTAAAAGGGGGTCGGCGGTGGTGGCGGCGGCGGTCAAGGGGACGGCGACGACGGCAGTGGAGATTTTCTCGGATAATGATGGCGATAATTCAACAATGATTGTTTGCAAGAAACGACTAGACGATCTCCTATGGCTAGGGCTTCCGCGAGGAAGGATGCAAGGTGATCGTCACGCGAGAGAGAGAGAGAGTTCGAGAAGGAGGGGGTGGCGACGTCTCAAGAGAGGCGCAAAGGGGAGGAACCCCAAACCTAATCCCTCGATGCTTATTTATAAGCAACTAATTTCCTTTTAGGCCCCTCGTAAATCTCTTTAATCGAATCGGTCCATGTTAGAGCATATTCATATGCTACCGTGTGTCTCGTGTATTGTATCTAGACTAGAGCCTTTGTGTAAGTCAGACAGTCATCTTACCATTGGAGTCGTACCATATGGTCCGCCGTACCAGTTGGTACGGGCATACCAACTGGTACGTGGGTGGTACGCTGCATTTAATGGTAAGTATAAATAGTTCGTGTTAGAGAAAGTTAGCTAGTTCTGTCAATCTTCATCTTCTTAACTATGTGTTCTGAGTGTGTTTCTCTCTCTAGCTTGTAATTCTTAGTGAATCAATAAAGAAAAGCTTTATTTACAGCGTGTTTATTCTCGATTTATCAAATCATGCGTGTCAGAGCAATTGGTTGCTCTACTGTTGTGATTAGGTTAATTTCGGATTCTAGAGTGAGAAACTTTGGTGTTTCTTCGTTTTTTCATCATTTCTGTGCAATTCCGAGTGATTTTGAGCTTAAAACTGATTTCTAAAGTGTTTTCGAGTCTACTGCTGCGAATTACAGTTCAAATCGTCCATTTTCTCAAAATTCAATCGAATTTAGTGTGGTACGCCGTTGATACGCTCGAAGAACAGCTGGTACGCCTTTTGTACGCTCTGTGGTACGCAAGGCAATCTTCAAGGATTATGGTACGTTGGTTTTTGGTATGGAAGACAATCTTCAACAGTGGTCCGGAGCGGTTACTTTCTGGTACGCTGGCAGTTACGCGTACCAAATTGGTACGCTGCTTGATCTGGTACGCTGAGACTAGTTTTGTACGTTGGCAGAAAAGTGGTGCTCACTCAAATTGACGTAACTTGAGAACCGTTAAGAGTTACGGGAGTTAATACCAGCCAAAACGTTCGTCTCGACAAGATATATACATTTATTGGCCTAACGGCTAGTACCCTTCGGGTTGACCCCCAAAATCCGCTTGGAAGACGTCCATTTTTTAGTTCGAAGTTTTTGACGATCGATTTTTAACTTCAAAATGAGCGATTATCGAGCATTTTTGGCTGTTCAAACATCGATGCAAGCCTTTTTGAACTATGATAATGAGATAGGAACAACTCAGAAAGTTCCTAAGTTGCTTCGGTTGGAAGATTATCACAATTAGAGAAGTCGGTTTGAATCCTACATTTATTCTCAAGATATTGATAGATGGATTCCGATTGAGAATGAATATGAGTATCCGATGATAGGTCCCAACAAGCCGAAGATGATTTGTAGTTTTGATGCGGACGAACGAAAATTTTTTGCCAGAGAAAAGAAAACATATAGTTATCTTACGATGGCCTTACCAAAAGATCTAATGCATCAATTTAAGCAATATACAACGGCTAAGGAATTGTGGGATGCGATTGCAGAAAGGTGTGAGGGTAATGATCAATATAAAAACACTCGAAAGAAAGTTTTGAAGGAGTTTGATAATTTCGGGCACTGCGAGAATGAGAAAATTCCAGATTTGATTGCAAAATTTTCACATTTGATAAATGAACTTGATGTTGTAGGTATCAAGAAAAATAATGATGAATTGAAAGAGAAAATTATGGAAGCTTTACCCGAAAAGTGGGAAAATTATGTGATGAAGTTGACTAATGATCCAAGTTATTCAAACTGGACATTCAATCCATTAACTAGCAAGTTACAAGCTCGGGAAATGGAATTGATGGTAAAGAAGTCAACATCTCCCTCGATTCAAAATCCTGAATTGTATTTCGGAGCAAATTTTTGCTACCGTGCATGCTAAAGCAAAATCACATTCTATTTCAAGTAGTAATCCACCATCAACAGCTTTTCTTGCTTACAAGTCTGAAAATCCTGGTTATTCTTCAGGTTGCAGTTTTACAATTCCTGATAGATCATCAACTAAGTCTAATCCTGCTCAAGCAACCAAAGATCTAGCTGCTTTATTATCTGCTTTCATATCATCTTCGGCTGGATTAGTTTTTAGTCAAATCGTTCAATCTATTTGTTTGGAGACGATTTTAGATCAGTTGGATGAAGATCAATTGAATAAACTCGATCTGGAATGGCAGTTTGCTATGGTAGTGGAGACAGGAAGGAGATTCATGAAGAAACATGGCAAGACATCTAATCTTCAAGGCGGAAAGCTTGGTTTGGATAAACGAACGATTAAATGTTTTAAATGTGACAAATATGGACATTTTGCTCGGTATTGTCCTCAATCGTCATCTGACAAGGGTAATTCTGATAAGAATGTTCACAATAAAGAAGCTAAAGCTATGATATCTCAAACTGATGAAGGTTATGATTGGTCTAAATATTTTCCGGATGAATCTACATTTTTAGTTCACTCTCCAGAAAATTATGGAATGATGGCAAATATTGAAGTTGAATCAAGTGATTCTGAATCTCAAACAAGTGAGTCTGAAACAAGTGATTCTGAAGTTAATGGTTATGAGTCAACATGTGAATCTTGTGCTCAAAAAGATAGAAAGATTCGAGCATTGATTCAAGAGAAAGAAGGATTGGTTGTTTGTATGAAGGCAAAGGAAGAAGAATTAGAAAGTCTCAATAAGAAGATTGAAGATTCTGATGAGATTCTCAAGATAATTGAGAAATTAGTCAAAGAAAATAATGTCTTGATGGAAGAGTTTGTTGAGCTTCAGACTAAATTGGATGAGTTGGTTAGTGCAGATAAAGAACAGATTGTGAAGTTGGAAATTGAGAATGAAGAATTGCTTAAAAATGCTGCAAAGTGGGGAAAGTGAAGCAAAAGATGTCATTGGTTATTTTGATGCTTTAATAGAGCTTCGGAGCAATTGATTGATTCTGAAAAAGCATTGGGTGAAGCTTGAAAAAAATATCTGATTTAAGTGTTGAAGTGTTGGATCTTAAAAGGCAATTGAACAATTTGAAGAATTCACATTCTTTCACCAGTTACTTATGCAAAGATGAGAATTTGAAGAAGGTGTTTGGAAGCGAAGAGCATAATCAAATTCCACATCTAGTTATTCAATCTGATGCTCTTGCTGATATTAATGTTTCTGCTATAACTGGAGATTATTTTGAATTTGTGTCTGGTAAATCTAAGAAGAAGAAATCCAAGGTTTCAAACAAGAAAGTGGAAAAAGAGGAAAGTTTGCTTGATAAATCTACATCAAAGTTTGTTTCTAGTGGGTTTATTTCTGATGAGGGAGTTGTTTCTGTTGGCAAGAAGATTGAAAAAGATGAAGAGCAGTTGAATGAAGAAATTATTGCTGCAAAGTTAGTCGAAGCTAACAATTTAAAAGATATTAAAGCTTCATTCAATCAAGCTGCTAAAGCTGGTCCTTCTAGTTCTCAAGTTGAATTATCAAAGCTACCAGGTTACAGACAGTCTGGTTTGGGTAGTGAGAACAAGAAATTTAAAAAGCAGATCAAGAAGAACATGTCCAAGAAAGCTCCAAAGGAAAAGAAAGACACAAGTCTGGAACAAATCTATCATTTGGCCCAGGTATTCATTTCAACTATGGAGAAGGGATTTGGGGGAAAGCAAAATAAGAAGGATTCATCTGAAAGTTCTCCGAAAGAATCTTCTTCATCTAGTTCAAATGCTACACCTCAAAGTCCTACATCTAAATGGGTTCATTCTAACCGATTTCAAATTTTTGATGATATATCTGATGACTATGAGTCTAATGAAAGGTGTCATCTAGTTCAGGACAAACCACACTCTAAACGATCTTATCGTTTGTGCTATCAATGTCGCCGAAAGGGACATATGGCACAGGATTGTCCTGTAACTGTCAAAAGAACATTTTCAAACAAATCTGCCATATTTATGGATGAATTGGGCAGAATTTTTACTGAGCCTCCATCTTCCAAAACTAACTCTAAAAAGAAATCATTTTTCAAATTTGATTCAAGTGTTGGTGGGTCATCTCAGGATGATGATTCAGTAAAAACTGAAAATGCAAAAATGTAGTGGCGACCTAAAGTGGTCACAAAGGCTGCAAATGATTTTATGGAAGACACTGGTCGACTAGAAGCTGTGTGCTTCGGGTCCTTTGAATACTAATCTTTAAATCCAGTATGCAGGTTTCTTCAAGAAGACCTGTCGGTGTTTGCGAAGTTCAAGCTTCAAAGAAGTTACTGATAGTGGAGTCTCCTGCTTAATTTAAAATGAATGATCCATATTTCTAAACTGAAAGTTTTTCTGAAAGCTTAAACTGAAAGGTATCAGTATCGATTGGTCAATTTTCTTTCTTTTACATTCTGTATGTAGTTTAGGGGGAGAAAATTGAAAAACTAAAAATAGTGTCTTTGTGTTTTTGTTAAAATGAAAATCCAAAAATAGAGTTTTCATTTTAAGGGGGAAAAAATGGAAAAATACAAAAACATTGAAATACAGAAAATATAAAAACATTGAAAAACAGAAAATATCATCAAAAATTTGAAATCGGTTGTTATTGTATTGATTAGATTGCATTGACCAGTGTACCCCACACTATCAGACATGCTCAGATATGTATTTGCTTATCACACTTTGTGATTTCATTTGTGATTTAACACATAATGATTGTATTCATGATCTAGTCAACTGTGTTTCATGCAAAAAGAAATAAGAACGTTAAATCATCTACCTTAAGGTCGATCTTTCGATACGCAGACAAGGTCTCAAATTTAACAAAATAAGAAAATAAAACAAGTTGAAATTGTATATCCCAACAACAATTACCAGACTCACTTGTGCTTTTTACGATAACCGTCCCTTCCACATCCCTAATTTAAAGCGACAACCGCTAACCTAAAACTCACGATTCCATAAATTAACTTCACGCAGTTAATCACCATCACTCTCATATACTTCCAAACATTCACTTTTTTCCACTACCTACTCATACTTTTCCGATTCTGTTCATCTTCAAACTAACATCAACAAATGGCACCTAAATCAAAGAAAGGGGAATCGTCTTCAGATGTAAATGCTTTGTTTCATGCTGACCACAACACAGTGGAACTACTGTCAAAAACAGAGAAAAGCTATGTATTCAATGAAATGATTGACTTTCTAAAAGCATCACACATTTGCTACGCTCTTACAGTTTACCTAAACATTTGCAAAGTTGTGATTACAGAATTTTGGAAAATGCTTCAAGAACAAAGACTGCTGAAGAGTGTATAAAGTACGCTCAAAAGTTCAAGGTCACAAGGTAACAATCACTGAAGAAGTCCTAAGAACACATCTAGAGTTTAATGACCAAGGAGGCTTCAAAGAAGTGCCCTCCTTTGAGTATCTTGCAACCTTAAGGGCTGTAGGGTATGGAGGATCTGATAAGAAAATCAAGAAGTCACAACTGTCATTAAAATGGAGATTTTTGGCTCATGTGATATTGGCAAATCTATCCTCAAAGAAGAGTGTTCATGAACTCTCATTAGTACAAGCCTTAGCTTTTCATGGATTGGTACAAGGTCAAAATTTCAATTTTTCTAGAATGGTGCTGGATGGGATGGTGGATAATTTAAAACTAAACAATGTTTACTTCTTTTCATATGTATCCAAGATTGTTGCAGCACATTCTAAGGTGTTTGATGCCCAAATTAAAAATCTCAGATAAAATTTATCAGTTAAGGGTACCAAATGAAAAATTATTCTCCTATTTTTCAAGCAATGAAAAGAACAAAGGGTATGCAGGCATGGACACTGACCATCCCATACTTGTGCCTAGACTACCAGTGAGTGCACCAATGGTGCAATCACAATCCACACCCAAGCCTAATGCTCCAGTTGACAACCCTGTGTTACCAGCAGAGGTTGAACCCCCAACTGCCAATCCTTCCTCTTCCATACCAGTACCACCTAAAAAGAGGAAGAGACACTCAAAATTTGTCAGCATTTCAACTATTTCATCCCCCACCAACGATACAGAAAATCATGAAAAGGAGGGTGCAATGTGTACTCCACCTATGCAACCCATAGCCACCCAAACTTCAAACCCTGCCAAGGACAAAGTCCTTAGGCAGAAAATAGCTAAAAGGGATAGCCAAGAAAAAAGGTGAATCTCCAAAAGGAGATGATCCTATAGGGTTGAATGTACATCCCTCATTCACTAGCAAAACTCCAACAAGACCAAGCCGGTTTACACCTAAAAGTGAAAGTGATGACATTTTTTGTACTTCTTATGATACACTATGTGACAATCCGGCCCTTCGGGTGGGACCCGAGCCTTAGAAACGGATAAAACTGATGAAACCGGCAAAACCGAGAGTCGCGTATATAGGCGTAGTGTGCCAATTAAGGTATTAGAAGAGTTTATTAGCCTTAAAACACTTCACAAACATCACACACAAGTCGGAGTCTCGAAACATTGGTGAAAAACTAAAAACTGCTTAGTGTGATAAGTCAAATTGGTTATGAGTATACATGTATACAAGTCCTAAGTATCCTACCTCGGTTGGGATGACAAGACTTTGTGCGGTTTCCCCGTTTATCGTACATCGCATATGCGGAATAATGTCGTAAGTAACTGTGACGCATTATGTTTAACAAGGTACAATGTATTGTGTATGTGAAACATGTTAGGTTATGTGTAGAAAACCTAAATTCAATCACCAATGTGTAATCGAGTCCACCTTTCGGTAGTCTGTGCGTGGTCGGACGGTTGGTCAAACTTAGTCAACACTCACACGGTTATGTGTCATAGGTGAAGTCTAGGAGGTCTTCACTACTTCTTGGTGGTTGGTTGGTTTGGAATAGCTTACTTGCACCCTAAGGTGAGTTCATACCCCTCTTTTTACTGTTTTAAAGTTTTTGGTGGAGAAGACATACGGTAACTTTACTTTTACGATTCGATTGATGTTGTATACCAAATTATTTTATAAACCATGGAGGAAACGTTTGCGTTAAGTCCTTCCACAAGGTGAACCATGAATAGTTTGTAACGGGAAATTATAAGGTAGATCTACTGGGCTTGACAAACCCCACTCGACTGCTTGGAGCAGGGCGGGTATTATATTGTCTCTAGCGTGGTCAAACTTGCAAACAGTTTGGCTGGAAGGCATGCGTTATTGTTAGTAATGGTGTCACGAATCCTATGTGGTTATAAAAAGTCTTCTGGGTTTGCTACCCACGGGTATATAAATCTGTCGCTTTTCAGGGCGGTCCCTACTTAGGTTATGTTCTTCAGGGGTAACTTACTAATTAACTGTTTTATGATAAATGTTGTTTATCTACTCAAACTTATGAACTCACCAACCTAGCGTTGACACTTTTTAGTATGTTCTTCTCAGGTTCTTAGGAGGTCAGCTAAGGACGCACGTTAGGATCATCATTTAATGGTCTGCATGGTTTGTAAACACTCTAATTACAATTCTCGCAATGGCGAAGGGATTTACTTAAACTGTTTTTATGCTTTTCGCTTCCGCAAACGTAAAGTTAATACGCAAATTTTCTGCACTATTTTAGAAATAAGTTAACTCTGATAAACTGTTTTGGAAAACCTGAAATGGTCTTGTGTTGAGCATATAGAATGTTTGATGTGTCTGACGACTCAGATCCTAGTCTTGCTCGCACGCCCGTCCTGGGCTCCCGTGGCGGTTGGCACCGGTGGCCTGGGGCGGGGTGTGACACACTATTACCAGAAACCTTATTTATAGGAGATGTGTTGAAGAGTCTCAAAGAAAAATCACCCCAAACACACTTTGGTAAGGAGTTCAGCCATAGGAGTAAAGACATGGCTGATGTGAAAAGGGTTGCCACTACACTTAAATCCCCATTGGATCCAATGGACAGTGGTAACATCAGTAAGACCCAATTCATGGCAACTAGACCATTTTCTAACCCAAAGGTACCTTTAGTGGTGCCTGAGGTAAAAGAGGACGTGACTAGGAATCCTAGGAGCCAAGACAACCAGGGTGAGGAACATGATCAAGCTAGGCTTGATGGTTCTTCTGTGCTCAAGGATATTGGTTTTAAACCAATGGAGAGAAAGCTTTAACTAAATGAATCAATGGTCTTGTACCAAAATTTAGAAACACATTTCACTTTGCTTTCACACACTGTGAAATTGCAGGGTGAAGAATTGAAGCAAGTCAAGCATCAACAGGTAAAAGAAAATGTTACCAGGTCTACTGACTCTAAATCTAAAGCCACCACTCCACCATAAGAACTTGGTACAAATAAAGATGATTCTACCAAAATGGAGGGTATAGGGCCTACAAAGAAGAAGATTTTACTGAGTATGTTTGGTACACAAGAGTACCCAAGGAGATTAGATTGAAGTTGTTTCAATCTATGGGAAGAGAGCCATTTACAATTGAAAAAGCATGGAAGAAGGTTTCAATAACAAACATCCTTGTTGTGGCCCCACATAAAGATAACCTGAAGGAACTATTTCTCTTCACTATGATAGTTGCAAGAGCTCTTCCTGCTTCTATCTGAGAAATTCAGCAAGTTATAGAAAGAGATATTATTACCAATGAAATGAGGGAAATTGCTGAAGAAGAAGGAGTTGATCTTGATGATAAGACAGAAGTGATGGATGAAGATGATGATGATAATGATGATGACAATAATAATGGTGATGGAAAGAAAGATGATGAGGAAGTTTAAAGTGTGTTGAAAGAAGAAACTTCTGAGAAAGATCAGAATATTCAAGAAATCAACAAAAATGTGTACAAGATTGATATGGATATTGCTGATGAACAAAGGATTACAGAGATCTGATTGTGTGACAACCCGTCTGAAAAATCAGGTCAAACCCTACCCGTTGACTATATTTACATACGTACATATCAGTGTTTGACTTGAACTAGTAGTAACATTAGTAAACACTGTGCATAAAAATGTCCATCCTTGAAAAATTCCCATGTTTGTAGAGAAAAACATACTCATGATAAACAGAAAGGTTCACCATGTAATCGGTGGAACTTCAATAATAAAAATATATATAAAAAGTAACTTTTATATTTTCCCAAACGGTGTCACGAGAAATCACACCGACACTCGGCAACGTTTAGGCGAATATTTCAATTAAAACTATTACCGGTTTAAATCATGAAATATTCGAGCATAAAAGTAGAAAGGACAAACTATTTATTTTCCTCACACGGTTCCGCACACCACCATCGCACCAACTATTCCTCCTTCCTCTCCCTCCCGTCGCAACCCTGGAACCACCACCGCCACCTTTCATCATCATCGTCATCCGTCATCACCACCACCTTCATCATCCGTCGCCATCGCCATAACCATCATCCTCCTCGTCATCCCTCATCATCACCACCACCGTAAACCATCATCATCGCCATCACCATCACACCCTCTCTCACTCTCGGCAGTCGATCACCACCACCGTCACCTTCATCTCCATCGTCCACCACCACCGTAGCCACCCTAATTGTCCTCTCCCGACACCTCCACTATCGTCCCCACCCTCAACAGTCATCATCATCATCGTCAACTGCCGCCGCCACCGCCAATAGTCGCCGCCACCGGTTCCGGTCACCGCCAACACTAGGACTTGCTCATTGTATGCTCCTAACCCCATTTCCTTTACATTTTCTACATAAAATGTTGCACCAATGAAACCCCTGAGTCTTGATGATCTAGCTTTCCCCTAGGGTTAAAAACCCACATGAAATTATAAGCTTTCCTTTCTTTCTTTGAACATTCCATGGACCAAACTACATTGTGATGCCCTTGGGGCTTAATCTTGTCACAATTATGGGTCTTGAGTTAAAGAAACCGAGTGATGAGCCGAATGGCATACCCGGGAGTAATTACACTCGAGATTAAGACATGAAATGATACTTCTTGTATTTTTTTTGGTTCATAATCATGAAACCCTAAAATGGGTATAAAACACCAAATGATCATAAGTTATGCTAACTTAAGTTTATTTATATTCAAAAACTTTTAACGATCGGGTAAAAAGAAACCCATCAACAAGATCTTAACATGTTCTAGATGGAAACCACGTAATGTGTGGAAACATATCCTAAACTATCGGACTAATGACTTGAAAATGGTAAGAGAACCATGGACAAACAAGTGGTGACCAAGGGTCGGACCTATCTCGAGTTTTAGAAAAACAAAGACTAACAAAGGACTTTTTTTATAAAAAAATGAATGCCTTATGACACATATGTTTGTCTAAATATTCAACTAAACTTTTAATAAACAACTAAACTAGTTTGGCCATTTCAAATTACTTAAGGACGTAGCATAATCCGATACGAATAATATCGGTTAAAGACTCAAAATTTTATAATAATAACGACTATTATTATTATCCAATTCATTTTAAACAAATGAAACCTTTTGTATTTATTCTTCAATGTTTAAGGATAGACCTAAAATAAACATATTTCTTTGAGATAAATTCATTTATGTTTACTTTTAATTATAAATTCACTCGCAGTCCGGCACACCATGGTTAACCAAACTCACATTCAAAATCCTTTTACCAAACAAATTCCAACTACAAGTTGCGATTTAAAGAAACGTCGAAATGAATAATACACCTTATTATTTATCACAACGAATGAGGAAAATGCTATAAATATATATATATATATATATATATATATATATATATATATATATATATATAGCCGTGTGCCCGCGCGTTGCGGCGGCGACAGTGTATAGCGTGTTATTCGTTTTTCGGTTCGCTTGTTATTGCGGCACAACAATTTACATCGAGATATTCGTTTTTTTAGAACTCAAACAAATAACAACAAACACTCGAATTGAAATATATATTGGTCACAAACATAGAAATTTAAAACCAAATGAGTTGTAAAATAGAAGTCATCAACATAGTTTTAAGATATCGGTAATAACATAATACTTTTTAAATCAAAATCCGAGGGTCAATGAATTCCATAGTGAAGAAGTCAATCCGTGTCGTACGCCATGCAATCAGTCATAAACAGTGTTTTAAGTTGAATTCATGAACATAATAGTTTTGATGAGGTCACATTATGTTTATGCGTTGCGGCGGGCGACAGTTTATAGCGCAATTATTTGTTTTATGTTCGTTTGTTTGGCGGCAGCGATAATTTATTAGCTAACATGGTATATGTTTTCTGTAATTATCTCATGATATATTGTATTATACGTCTGTTAATTTCCAAGTGATAAAAATAGAAAGGGTCAAGCAGGAAGCAAAATGTATTCGTACAAAAGTTGTAAAAACAATATTAATTCTTTTAGTTGTTATCTCCTTGAAAAAAAAAACATTTCTAAATAAAAGATCATAAAATATGTATTCAAAAGTTTTTGTTTTACAACAGGAATTATATTATTATAATGTTATGAAACGAAAACATTTTAACTGTAAAAAAACTATGCCTAATGTTCTTTAATAAGTGGGGTGATCCGCACTTCATGTCAACAACTTTACATGTCCAATATGTTAATTTTGATAAAAAAAAATAAACATAATAAAACCGACAAAACAAAATCATAAAAATTTATGAAAATTTAAATATACACTATGGACTTAAGTGCATATAATGACCACAGTTAGAGCTTTCAGAGGCCTCATGTGCATTCATGCCTCCGTCAATGACATGAATTACAACTAATTCATATATCTATATTGTAATATATTCAAAACACCTCTATTTGAGCATTGATTTTTATTATATTCATAGGCGTTTTTAACAAAGCCACAAAAAACACGAAAAAGGACAGCAATACCAAGATAATCTATGCTAAGAACCTAACTCTTTAGAATGAATAGAACAATAAGGACTTAAAACCATTCTGATTCACCAAGAGCCTCCTCCTCTTGTGTTTAAAACCATTCTGATTCACCAAAAGTGTTCTCATCAGGTCCCACACCATAGACAATCCCATTGATGATCGCATCATATGCATGAAAAAAATCCCAATGATCCTTCCAAAATCCAATATTTCAACAACTCAGTGGTGCAAAAGATGTTTTCTTCCTGGCTTAACACCAACTGAGTACAGAAAATGGAGCCACACATACCTCAGTCCATCCGAATTGAACTTTCAAGCCAACCTTATTGAACTATGCACCTAAAATTCCTTTTATTTCTTCTATGGTTCACTACACAAAATTATTTAACCCATTTCTTATTTCCTGGTTCCACTGATAGTTTCAGTCAACAGCATCCAGTCTTCATACAAATCAGAAAAAAAATGTAGATGAACGATATACCTTAGAACAGATACATGTAGCAAAGATGGATATTAAATGATTTAGATATATATATATCTTATACATCCTTCACATACCTAATCACATGCAGATCCTAGATGACAAACTCTTTTTAAAAGGCACTAAAATTTGTATACAGATACCCAAAGACAAAACTGAGATTCTCTAAATGCAGTGGAGATTAATATTCAAATACCTAGAAATATTAGTCTAATACAGCACACACACATACAAGAACAGAGGCAGAGCTAAGATGAGCAACATAACCTCAATCAAGTGAAAGGGTCAAGCTTAGATAATGAAGCCAAAAAGAAATAAGAGTCGATCAAAAACTTTATTTAAAATGTTCATAAATCAAACAGTGAGAAAGTTTACTTATTCATTGTAGTTCATAGCAAACCAAAACAGTGCGAACAGCTACAAAAGAACGATATGCAAATGACAACGCATACTATTTCAAAAGAGCACAAAATGAAGCATTACGTAAGATTATACAAAAAAAACATGTTAACAATCAAAACATGGCGATTATACAAAACAAAAAAAAGGTGCAGTTTTACATAACATGATTCCATCATAGCAATCTACCCTACCTTACCATACTGGGTGCAAGTGCAGTGTTATAGACCTTTCATTTACTACAAAGGGGTCACAATAATAGCAGAATAAAACAAAGTCAACATAGGTAGATAGACAACCAGAAACAAAAACAAATCAGTAACATAGACAACCACAAACAAAATGGGTCGGTAATGAAGTTAACAACTGGTAGCATTTTTAACTCATTTGCTTAATAAGTTAACAACTGGTAGCATTTCAATGTTCAACGCCCCACCATGTGAACTCATTTTTAACTCATTTGCTTAATGAGTTAACAACTACACAATCTCAGAAATTAACAAACAGATATTGGGCCTTAGGCTACCAATTCCAATCAGAAATTAGTTGCATACATTGTCTAATAATCAATATTTTATGTGAATCATATTGTTTGTGAATATTAAAATATCAAATCATAGTTTAGATACTGTTAGCATATACTTCAATTTTGAACCCAATAATAGAATATACTTCAGTTTTGAACCCAATAATATTTATCAGGAAAGTGTAATCAGACATGAAAAGGGGATTATGTAATAACCTGAACTGGTAGCAGGAAACAATCATAAAATGCCCACACAACAATAAGGTAATGCTAAGAAAAATAACACTATAAGAAGATTATCGGCACCCTAAAAATGATGAAGTCTGCATTAGAGTCGGTTTAAAAGTCTTTATCTCAAATTAGTTTTAGTAATATAAATGGAACAAAATTACCTGATTCACTTTTTTCACTCGATTGGGCGTTCTCCTCTTGAGAAGCAATGGATGCTCTCCTGCAAATGGTTGGTGTCTTCAAACCAGTAAGTTAAGAAACACTCATGTTAAAATAATTTAAAACATACAACATGATTTCACTTTGCGATTAATGGATCCTCAAAAGATATGAACTAAAGTTGGAAAGAAAATAAAACTTTTATGCATAGTGGAGCTTGTTAATCATATCTAAAGTACTTATAACAACTTCTTTAGTTCAGATAAAATCTTTTAGCTTTCAAAGCTTTTATCTAACAAAGCTGGTAACCAGCAGATGATACACATAACTTTTTAATACCATAACTTTTAGCTACCAGGTTTTCATCCAACAAAAATAAAACAAAGCTGATCTTCACCTCTGGATCTGGAACCTTAACATAATTTTCAACCTGAACTCCATCAAAGTTCAATCTCAAAAGGTCCAGCTACTGTCAAGAGACCGACTCAGAACCGACATGGGATTTAACCAGAAATCAAAATCATTTAATGTAATTCAAAACTACAATTGTTGTAAATTTATAAGCAAGAACCAAAAAGTTTTGGCAACAATTAGAACTTACATATAGACTCTTAATGAGAAGACTTCCACATTTTAAACCGTAACTTTTGTCCGCTCCGCAATGAAGTTTATCAAAATTAAAGAAAGCACAAAATATAAGTTTTACCAAGCGTACGTAAGGAGAGATATCACCACAACACAGCAAAGGAAACTCTCAACTATAATCTGCACAAAGATAGAGTCCTTTTAGGCTTACGACCAGTTATTCAATACCCGTAATTGCATAAATTCAGAAACTATGGCCTGCAAGTACATGATCATCAAGAACAGTGAACCTACCAATTCAACCAGAATCTCATCACCTAGAGGTTGGGATCCATCAATAGGCTTACAACCAGTTATGAACTCCAAGGCCACCATCCTTTATGAGAAAACATCTGATTTTTCAGTCAACTTCCAGCTTGAAGCATACTAAAGAGCCATATATCTAAGCAAATCAAGAAAATGCCATTTTGTCAATTGTACAAAAGGATTAAGTAGACGAATAACATCCATGGTGTAAACAAGATGAGGCAGCTCACAGATATGGAAACAAATAGTGGAAGATCAATTACCTCCTTCAAAGACCAGTTAAGTTATAAACCACCAGCATCTTCAGCACCAGCGGAACCCCATGGGATCTCTTCTGGGTTCCTAATAGTACAAAATAAACAAAATCTCAGATTAAGTGGAACAATTTAATCATAAAATTTTAAAGCTATGCGTATGCTTTAAAGAGCTAATCAAATAATCACCTGCTAGTCCACCGCTGCATTCACTGGTTCAAAATCCTAGGAAGTCACAACCATCATCAAAGAAATAACAAAATACAATTACTAATTAACTTTCTTAAAATGGATTGAACGGGTTAAAGCTCACCTCAAGATCCGGGTTAGGACCGGTCGACTTAAAAGCAACAACATGATGGGTTAAAATATGAATCCGTTAAAAAAAATACATATATATGAGTCCATTTTATTAAAATTACATAAGCAATCCAAATAACTACAAACTCAAACAACACAGATGAAGACCAATTTCATAGTTGTGGATGTAAACGCAGAATGATGAGTCAACATGAACGTCATCCTCACTTTTACTTCGGAAGAAAATATAGCCTCGTTCCATAAACAACCTGATGACCAGGGTTAACCCAGGTTTCTTCTATGCATATATGCAGCTAAACATATCCTGTATACAACACTATAAATACATCATGAAAGCAAGTAAATTGACAATACATAGGGGTAAATTATGTTCTAACCTCTGGATTAATTTGAGTTGAGAAAATAACAGATCTGGTCAAATAACAGCTCAGTAGTGATAGACACACGAAATAAACTACAATGCTCTTAAAACTTCATGAGTTCCGGACATAACCACCTGCATAAAGAATGCTTTGTATCTTTTCAGCAAGACCAAAAACATCACAAATCAATGCATACTTACCTGAAATTAGTTGTTTTTTGGCTACAAAAACTATTTGTTGTACCAACATCACCACATGTAGAAAATTTCATACCTTCCTTAGTCACAGAAATTTTTTAAGTTTGTGAAACACCACAACAACATAAGACTACCAGAATCCACAAAGATCAAACCCGTTAATATTTCAAAACTATTTAGATCAGCTCAAATATCCAAAGGAAAACAAAAAAATAAATACACGCCTGCAAGCCATCAACTATATCCATCAAAGGCAACACGAAATATAGGTTGTTTCCTAACTTTACATCACAAAGATCAAACCTGTAATTTTACAAACCTGACCTACAAACCTGTAAACGGATTTTCATTAGCTAAATGGAGCTTTTTCTCCGTTATGAAAAAGCAGAGATGAACAACAGCCACCTGCCCGTTTGCCCTTATTCACCATTTCTACATGTACCAACAAAACCCCAAGCCCTAAGAATAAAACCTGCATAAAGTACCCGAACAAAAATACGTTGACTGTAGCATAGAAAATTTAGCTTCATAATTCGAACAGTTGTTTTACAAATCCAATTTCATCTCTCTATTGGAACTCTACATGCTTTAAAACACCATATCAGAAAGAAATCACATACCTTGCCAAACTATTATCACATAATCAAAACATATTTAAGCCTAATAATCTCAATAATTTCATATCTTATATAAAACACGTGAATTTTTTTATAGCTTAGAGATTACCTGATAAACTCAAATGAAATTTCTGTTGTTGCAATCAGGAGAACGGGTCAGGAAAGAAACCCAACTGGATTTGAGTTTGAGAGAGAGACGATTTGTAAACTGTGTACCTCAAATACCCAATCGGTGGTTTGGTTACAGGCCTTTAAATTAAGATTTGAATTCACATTTGAATTGGGCGCCATTTTACAATTACCAAATTCATGTATGCCTGCAACTTTGCAAAGAATCCAAGAACCTTTGGTCTGGGTTTTGCCCATAATTGAAATCTCAAATTGACGTTTTCCCGATTAGGGTTGGCGTGGACCTCAAAGATGAAAAGCAATTGCAGATCTATCTGAAAGAGAAGATTCTCTGGCTTCTTTTGGTACGCTATCAGAAAATGCGAGATGCTTTTGCTCCGATTCTTGGTCGCCGTTCAAAAATTGTCGCATCCTTGGGTCTGCCTTCAAAACTGCCGCACACTTTCAAAGAGAACCATATCAGGGAATGAAAAGAGATGGTAACATGGATGGAAGTTGAGAACCCTGATGTAAATGGAATGCGTCTTAAAATTAAGACGCCTTGAATTACCAAAATGCCATTTTCATCAATACTCATTATATAGTAGTATAGATATATATCATCACCTAACAAACGATCAATCAACTTAGAACTCACCCTTATCATATGTCTAAGCACTATCTAAACACAAATATTTATTTTGAATAAATATTCCCAAACGGGTTTTCCAAACGTACGAATGAGAATAAATTATCAAGACTCGACCAGGATCATTGGTTAACTAAAACGTTATCCAATTGAATCAAGACCGAAGCCTTATTCTACTATTATTGATATTAGGACATCAGTTGAGCACAGCTCGTATCAGCTATCCAATCATTCACCTTGAAGAGGTGAGTTTCACGGCCCCTTTCTTTTAAAACGGTTTACATACTTTGGGGGAGAAATCATGATCAAACAAATCTTTTTACTTGATATTATGGTACAATTGTTACGCCTTATTGATTATACGTTTTTTCATACCCCTTCATAGTAATTTGTTATACAACATATTGCTAAAAATCCCACCAACTATTGATTTCAATTAGTTCCTGTAACGAAATGGTACTAGTGAATAGATCTATTTGGGTTGACAACCTTGCCCTAATTGGTAGCTCCAATTCTGACTCCACAGTAATTGTCACGGGGTACATGTCAGTTATTCCATGCCATTAGTATTTCTTAGGGGAAGTTACCATAGGTGGGTAAATCTGTTAGTGTTTGAAATCAAGACGGGTAAACCATTATAATATCTTGTATATCATCAACTGTTTTACAAATACATTTTTGTAGAGTCCTAAATCTGTGAACTCACCAACATTGCGTTGACCCTTATAAACTCATGTATTTCTCAGGTAACTAAGAATCGCTCTCGGTGTGCAAATGGGAAGTCTATCAACTACTAGGGCCTGCATTAGGGATGGAGTTATGGTCACCCCTTTTCTATTTAAATAAATCATGAACACTCGTAATTTCTATCGAAATGTTATCGTTTTAAATTTGTAAGACAATGTTATCTTTTATGAAATCCGCTGCCACTTTGATAACTATTTGGTTTTTCAAACGTAAACGAAATTGATAAAGGTCATTCCTTGTATCCATGACTATGACCCCATGACGTCACATGCCCACGTAATTGGTAACATCGGGGTGTGACAGATTGATCCCGAGTTAAATAATGAAATTACCTCAGAAGCTGAAGAAGTTATCTCAAGAGAACATATTTCTCTGGGTGAACAATTTACCTCGGATTAGAATGTTATCTCGGAAGATTAAATTATCTCGGATCGTGCTATTGTTGCTGTTGCTGATCAAGTTACCTCGAAGCAAACACTTACTTTGGAGGATGAAAGTAACTCTCTAATGTTCTTTTTAGTAGACAACGAACAGCCAATCAGGTGTGAATTCACCCAGGCAAACATATGGGAAGAAGCAGAGAAACTAGTATGGTGTCTGCAAGAAAAATCTATCAAGGAATCAATGTTTCTTGGTTAACTTATATTCCTCCTCCTCTTGTGGAACCTGAACAAATTCTTCAGATTCAAGCTCCTCCAATAGATTTGGGAGGTGTTAGAGATGAAAGAGGGTATCTCATGGAGTTTGGACCCTATTACCCACCAACAAAAGACTATTTAGAAATTGTTCCTGTGGCTCAGTCAACTCCTATAGAAGAAATTGAAAGAAACATTTTGGCCAACTACTAGGCCAAATATAAGCCACGAACAGGTGAGGTAAAGGTCAATCCACTGCCACCATTTTTCAAGAGGGTTGCCATCATTGACAAAGTCATAACCTACCCCACTGACAATCCAAATCTTGGGAAAGGAAAGAAAAAGATGACAAACGATTAAGCCCTACAGGAAAATTATGAGAAAAGATTCAAACCTACTTACAAGAATGTTGCTTCTCCTGAAAACAAAACAGACTGTTCAAGAATAGTATTCATTCCTATTCTTGACAAGTATGTTGAATAATATCGGTTAAAGACTCAAAATTTTATAATAATAATGACTATTATTATTATTATCCAATTCTTATAAACAAATGAAACCTTTTGAATTTATTCTTCAATGTTTATGGATAGACCTAAAATAAACATATTTCCTTGAGATAAATTCAATTATGTTTACTTTTAATTATAAATTCACTCGCGGTCCGGCACACCATGGTTAACCAAATTCACATTCGAAATCCTTTTACGAAACAAATTCCAACTACAAGTTGTGATTTAAAGAAACGTCGAAGTGAATAATACACCTTATTATTTATCACGACGAATGAGGAAAATGCTATAAATATATATAGGCATAATATATATATATATATATAGGCATAATATATATATATATATATATATATATATATATATATATCATACCTAACAAACGATCAATCAACTTAGAACTCACCCTTATCATATGTCTAACCACTATTAAAACACAAATATTTATTTTGAATAAATATTTCCAAACGGGTTTTCCAAATGTACGAACGAGAATAAATTGTCAAGACTCGACCAGGATCATTGGTTAACTAAAACGTTATCCAATTGAATCAAGACCTAAGCCTTGTTCTACTATTATTGATATTAGGACATCAGTTGCTCACAGCTCGTATCAGCTATCCAATCATTCACCTTGAAGAGGTGAATTTCACGGCACCTTTCTTTTAAAACTGTTTAAATACTATTGGGAGAAATCATGATCAAAAAAATCTTTTTACTTGATATTATGGTACAACTGTTACGCCTTATTGATTATTCGTTCTTTCATACCCCTTCATAGAAATTTGTTATACAACATATTGCTACAAATCCCACCAACAATTGATTTCAATTAGTTCCTGTAACGAAACAGTAACTAGTGAATAGATCTATTTGGGTTGACAACCCTGCCCTAATTGGTAGCTCCAATTCTGACTCAGCAGTAACTGTCACGGGGTACATGTCAGTTATTCCATGCCATTAGTATTTCTTAGGGGAAGTTACCATAGGTGGGTAAATCTGTTAGTGTTTGAAATCAAGGTATAGGTAGATCAATGCAACGACGGGTAAACCATTATAATATCTTGTATATCATCAACTGTTTTACAAATACATTTTTGTAGAGTCCTAAACCTGTGAACTCACCAACATTGCGTTGACCCTTTTAAACTCATGTATTTCTCAGGTATACTAAGAATCGCTCTCGGTGTGCAAATGGGAAGTCTATCAGCTACTAGGGCCTGCATTAGGGATGGAGTCATGGTCACCCCTTTTCTATTTAAATAAATCATGAACACTCATAATTTCTATCGAAATGTTATCGTTTTAAATTTGTAAGACAATGTTATCTTTTATGAAATCCGCTGCCATCTTGATAACTATTTGGTTTTTCAAACGTAAACGAAACTGATAAAGGTCGTTCCTTGTATCCACGACTATGAGCCCATGACGTCACATGCCCACATAATTGGTAACATCGGGGTGTCACAGATTGATCCCGAGTTAAATAATGAAATTACCTCGGAAGCTGTAGAAGTTATCTCAAGAGAACATATTACTCTGGGTGAACAATTTACCTCGGATTAGAATGAATCTCGGAAGATGAAATTATCTCGGATCTTGCTATTTTTGCTGCTGCTAATCAAGTTACCTCGGAGTAAACACTTACTTTGGAGGATGAAACTAACTCTCTAATGTTCTTCTAAGTAGACACGGAACAGCCAATCAGGTGTGAATTCACTCAGGAAAACATATGGGAAGAAGCAGAGAAACTAGCCATGCTGTCTGCAAGAAAAATCTATTAAGGAATCAACTTTTCTTGGTTAACTTCTGTTCCTCCTCCTCCTGTGGAACCTAAACAAATTCTTCAGATTGAAGCTCCTATAATAGATTTGGGAGTTGTTAGAGATGAAAGAGGGTATCTCATGGAGTTTGGACCTTTAACCCACCAACAAAAGACTATTCAAAAAATGTTCCTGTGGCTCCTTCAACTCTTGTAGAAGAAATTGTAAGAAACATTTTAGCCAAATACTGGGCCAAATATAAGCCATGAACAGGTGAGGTAAAGTTCAATCCATTGCCACCATTTGTCAAAAGGGCTACCATCATTGACAAAGTCATAACCTACCCCACTAACAATCCAAATCTTGGGAAAGGAAAGAAAAATATGACAGATGATGAAGCCTTACAGGAAAATTATGAGAAAATATTCAAACCTGTTTACAAGAATGTTGATTCTCCTGAAAACAAAACAGACTGTTCAAGAATAGTATTCATTCTTATTCTTGAAAAGTATGGTGAATAATATCGGTTAAAGACTCAAAATGTTATAACAATAACGACTATTATTATTATCCAATTCATTATAAACAAATGAAACCTTTTGTATTTATTCTTCAATGTTTAAGGATAGACCTAAAATAAATATATTTCTTTGAGAGAAATTCATTTATGTTTATTTTAATTATAAATTCACTCGCGGTCCGGCACACCATGGTTAACCAAACTCACATTCGAAATCCTTTTACCAAACAAATTCCAACTACAAGTTGTGATATAAAGAAACGTCGAAATGAATAATACACCTTATTATTTATCACGACAAATGAGGAAAATACTATATATATATATATATATATATATATATATATCATCACCTAACAAACAATCAATCAACTTAGAACCACACCCTTATCATATGTCTAAACACTATTAAAACACAAATATTTATTTTGAATAAATATTTCCAAACGGGTTTTCCAAATGTACGAATGGGAATAAATTCTCAAGACTTGACCCGGATCATTGGTTAACTAAAACGTTATCCAACTGAATCAAGACCTAAACCTTGTTCTACTATTATTGATATTAGGACATCAGTTGCTCACAGCTCGTATCAGCTATCCAATCATTCACCTTGAAGAGATGAGTTTCACGGCCCCTTTCTTTTAAAACTGTTTAAATACTATGGGGGAGAAATCATGATCAAAAAAATCTTTTTACTTGATATTATGGTACAACTGTTACGCCTTATTGATTATTCGTTCTTTCATACCCGTTCATAGTATTTTGTTATACAACATATTGCTACAAATACCACCAACAATTGATTTCAATTAGTTCCTGTAACGAAATGGTACTAGTGAATAGATCTATTTGGGTTGACAACCCTGCCCTAATTGGTAGCTCCAATTCTGACTCAGCAGTAACTGTCACGGGGTACATGTCAGTTATTCCATGCCATTAGTATTTCTTAGGGGAAGTTACCATAGGTGGGTAAATCTGTTAGTGTTTGAAATCAAGGTATAGGTAGATCAATGCAACGACGGGTAAACCATTATAATATCTTGTATATCATCAACTTTTTTACAAATACATTTTTGTAGAGTCCTAAACCTGTGAACTCACCAACATTGCGTTGACCCTTTTAAACTCATGTATTTCTCAGGAAATTATGAATCGCTCACGGTGTGCAAATGGGAAGTCTATCAGCTACTAGGGCCTGCATTAGGGATGGAGTCATGGTCACCCCTTTTCTATTTAAATAAATCATGAACACTCGTAATTTCTATCGAAATGTTATCGTTTTAAATTTGTAAGACAATGTTATATTTTATGAAATTCGCTGCCATCTTGATAACTATTTGGTTTTTCAAACGTAAACGAAACTGATAAAGGTCGTTCCTTGTATCCACGACTATGACCCCATGTGTAACGCCCGAACCGTTAAAAGACTTGTTTTAACGTGTGTAAAGACGTCCCATAAAATTTCATTAATTAAACGTGCTTATCATTCAAAAGGCTACCCGTTTAACCACTCGTTACGTTCATATTCATACACATCATTCTTGTAAATCAGAGTACACAGTTAAATATTCGTAGAAGACATAATTAAACAAGTTACGCCTCCCAAAATAGATGAGATGTTCGGTTCATCGTGCTCGAGCTCCGCCATGACCCGTCCTCTTTCCCACTTGTTTCCTGTCACCAATACTAGTAACGTATTAGTATTAATGGCATAATAGTAACCAATCAGCACGAAACATAATTTCTTTAAAAAAAGACAGCTTGCAAAATCCGTAGGCTACCCTGATTTCGTAGCCTACAAATCACCATCTCAAAAAAGACAGCTTTCAAAATTCGTAGGCTGCCTTGATTCGTAGCCTACGAATCACAGATTCTGCCCCCTTCCTTCCAAGCTTCCATAAAAAGACAGCTTTCAAGATTCGTAGGCTGCCCTGATTCGTAGCCTACGAATCACAGATTCTGCCCCCTTTACCCCAAACTTCCATAAATCTCAATTTCCACCACATCTTTAGATGTCATACCATCATGAAATCATTCTATAAGATAGACTTCAATTTCCATTTGCACTAAGTGTCAAATAACAAGTTGGAAAGTGTTAGTGAACCCGTTCCAACCCGTTTGACCCATTACCCCCACTAGTAACAAGGAAATCATCAATTCCTTCACCCACCTTGTTCCCCACCTATTACCCATTGCAATGTAACAAATAGTTGCAATCTAGTAACTTACCTACACCCCAAGGGGTTTATACTTGGAATCGTATTCAATACGATTCCCGTCTTACCTGAAGGTCGTACTTATTGGATCTTAAATCCGTTTTGTTTTCTTACCCAACCGGATTAGAAATCTCCACTTTCCAAAGCGGATCATAAAACCTACTTTACATAAACATTCGTTGGTCTACCCATCTTACCCAAACGGGTTTTATTATACACTTTGTATAACACACATGGGTGTTATCCATCCTTACCCAAATGGGTCATTTTACACAATTTGTATAACACACATAGGTTCTACTCCATCTTACCCAAGCGGGTCATAATACACATTTTGTATAACACACATTGCTGTCATTCCATCTTCACATAAACGGATCACCTTACACAACTTACGTGATCATACTATAATTTATCCATTTTTACTCAATGGTCAACTTACACACTTAACTAAACACACCTTAATTTATTCATCTTAACCCAAACGAGTTCATTCAACATACACTATATTAGCGTACTTTGGCTCATACATCCTACCCAACCGGGTCATTTCAGCCATCTTTACCCAAACGAGTCAATATCTACATCTTACCCAAACGGGTCAATATCTACGTCTTACCCAAATGAGTCAATATCCACATGTTACCCAAACGGGTCAATATCTGCATCTTACACAAACGGGTCAATATCCACATCTTACCCAAACGGGTTAATATCCACATCTTACCCAAACGGGTCAATATCCACATCTTACCCAAACGGGTCAATATCCACATCTTACCCAAACGGGTCAATATCTACATCTTACCCAAACGGGTCAATATCTACATCTTACCCAAACGGGTCAATATCTACATCTAACCCAAACGGGTCAATATCCACATCTTACCCAAACGGGTCAATATCCACATCTTACCCAAACGGGTCAATATCTACATCTTACTCAAACGAGTCAATATCTACGTCTTACCCCTAATGAGTCAATATCTACATCTTTTTATAACCACACTAAAACCTCGGGAGTTCACCCCGACCCACCTTCTTTATCTAACATAATATATGGTTTATAGATAACCAGAACCATACTTGCTAATTAGGATAAGATTACTCACATTTTATCATGAAAAATCAAAACACATCTTACGATACCTCAAAAGTGTAGGCTTTAGATTTTTTTTTCTTCTTTTCCTTCCCGTTGGTGACTTGAGCTTCCACATTCTTCACCTATAATTATTTAGATGTTTAGGATATAATTTCGCAATATGAATTACCCTAAACATTCACAACCCAATACTCCCCAACTTTACACAAAAATCCGTTAATTTCAATTCAATTATTCTCATAGGCATTTTATCAAACACCTAGAGTGCATACTTAATATCCATTCACCAATCATCATATTACTAATTAGGTTAACCCAACCTAAGTTTCATGACATAAACATACACTTGGTTCCCACCAAATATCCTCTTGATTCAAGACATCAATTCATCCAACCGATTTGAAACAACATAAACCCATGTGTACATACTTAATTTCGAAAATCCCATTCCCATGGGTTTAAACCTCCATCTCAACTCAACACATACAAGGAAATCATATATAATCAAGCATGCAACAAAGTCTTATGTAATAGTTGGACTACTACATCCATACACAACTAATTTTCCCCAACAATTTGACCTCTAGATGAAGTTCACAAAATTATACAACTTATTAGGCAACTTACTTGACAATGAAACCAAGATTTGAGAGGAATTTCGTGATCTAGGAAGCCCCTTATATCATATTTCGGCCTCCCCCTCATCAAATCCGCCATCAACAAGCTTAATTTCGTGAATTGCTCAAGAACTAGGGCTCACCCTTCTCTTCCTTTCCTTGGTCGCGATTCTTGTGTCTGGGATAAATTCCCAGACTTGTTTTACTTGGCAAAGTACACTAGTGCTCCTCTTAGTTTCTAGCTTTTATTATTTTTGCCACAAATAATAATATACATCCAACCCCCTTTACTTCCATGGTTAATTCATTGCCCACCCAAACCTTGGTCACTAATACCATTCCAACTAACCATGTCGGGTGATTTTTACGGCGCACACTTACCCATAATATTCTACTCAACCGAGTTAAATAAGACCGACTAAATAGGTTTTTGGGACGTTACAACTCCACCCCCCTTAAAGGGAGTTTCGTCCCCGAAACTATTCATACCCGTAATTCCGATGGGGGTACTTTCGCGGACCATTAATCCACAACATGCATACCTTTATATTTTGGTCTTTCCCCCATTTCATAATACCATTCAACCTTGTGTGAAGCTTCCGTTACACACACTTCATACTTATTCCCCATGAAATTCAAAACTTACACGTACATTCATTAAATTATACGTGTCACCCATAATTCACTACATTTTTATACAATTTATAGATTCAATGGAATTAAGATTCCAAACTATACCTCCTTGTCCTTTTTCATAACTCCATTCACTTTTGCCTATCTATGGTTCGTTCGTCACATAGGGCCTATTCGTCCCCTTTCGTTTCGGTACCTAGATACCCAATTTTTTTTCCAACTAGTCACGAGGGTGACTATCATAATATCAGTCAACCCATGAGTTTCATTCAACCTCCTACTTTAATACATGCTTAGAAATCAGGCATGCTTTATACATCATGTCGTTATCACCTACTAAAACTCATGTCTTCCTCCACTTAAGAGCACACATATACCCTTGCTCCAGTTTGTTTATTTAGAATTTAGACTTTTCACCACGAATTACAACATTTACTTTTCTACTTGTATACACAAAGTAGAATTCTCTACTTACTACGTATAGCTTGATCCCTACTTGTTATCCCCAAATAGATTTTCCTTCCACATAGTCTATCCGCTTATATTATTCCATTTTTCAATCATCAAACGAAATTTCACCACCATTATTTCCTCATCCCTGCAACCGGGGTCAATTACAACTAATGATCACTTATGCTTTTGACAATCTTTTGTATGCCCCTCTACTCAATTAACACAAGATAGAGGTCTTGCACAAGAATCATATGCGTGCTTAATCCTACATCGTTAACTCGAGTAGAATCTCACCACTTGGTTCTTACATCGCACTTTTTCTTTTCTACATGTTAATACATGTATAGCCCTACAACCTTTTCAACTCACTTCGGCTTTGTTATATGAGTTGCTATTCTAATTCGGAATTACGTTTCATCCACTTGACACCATGTGTCGTTTATCAACCTTGTGACATCATCCACTTGACACCATGTGCCGTTTATCAACTTGGTGACATCTTAATTAGCTGAAATCACAATTTCTCACCTCGGCACATCATGCCACTTTACAATTCAATAGCTTCTTTTTTTTTCTTTCCAGGACTTACATTTCCTCCACTCGGCAGTTCGTGCCATCTAAGAATCTAGTGATTTCTTATTTAACTAGAAAATCACATTTCTTCAACTTGAATCATGCAACTTATATTTTCTCTGTTTGTTAACGCCAAACAGGATTTTCCCCACTTATATTACTCCACTTAGTTAATGCAAAGTAGAGGTTCACCACTTCTAGTATAGTCATGCTTGGTTCTACTAAGTTATACTAGTAGAATTTTCTCCACGTTTATCATTCACACACTTATTTCTACATAAGTAGAATTTCACAACCTCTTAATATTTCCCCCCTTTCTCCACGTTGTTATTACAAGTAGAGCCTCAACAGTCCCCACTTTACTCTAGTTGTTACAACTAGAGTATTAACATGTTGTCATACTTTATTACATTAAGTCATGTAACACACCGGATTCTATATTGCCAACATAAATAGAATTTATCCACTTTAAATCATAACATACTTCTATTCTGTATTGTTAACTCAATAAGAATTTAGCCACTTAACCACATAACATTCTTTATCTTACACATTTCATGTATGTAAGACTTCACCATGCCTAACCGCATACCATACTTTTATTCTACGTTGTTAATCATCAAGTAGAATTGCACCACTTAACCACATAACATTCAATATTTTATATTTTTCATACATGTAAAATTTCACCACACCATCCACATATAATACTTTTATTCTACAGTGTAAAACACAAGTAGAATCACATTACTTAACCACATAACACACTCTTTATCTTACACATTATTCACGCATATAAGATTTCTTCTTTTACATACTTACTCTTCTTAATATTATATGTAAAGTTCATCCCTTGCTTTGTCTACACACGCGGGTATGGTGTCTCAAACACCAACCTTCGTGTGGATTTCTCCACCTTTTTAAACATTCCTATTCGGGTTGTACGTATCATGTACACTCGAACTTACAGTAGATTAGTTCAACCACAACCATTTGTATATCTTCATGTTAAAATAATCTAACATAACTACCCTATTTGTTATCTCAAATAGGTTACTTCCACCATAATTATTTAATTCATGATTATCCTTCATTGTTTAAACAATGTAGGATTCCCTCACTTTCACATATTGCTTGTTCCCCTTAAGCCCATCCGGCCCATTCTTTGTCTAGACTCGAGGGTATAGTATCATAAACACTCACCCTTATGCTTGACATTCCCCCTTATTAAACATTCTTACTCCTTTCATACGTATAACGTATGCTCAAGTCTACTCCCTTAGACCCATCGGGCCCCCTTTTCTTTGTCTACGCACTCAGGTACGGTGTCGTTAACACCAACCCTTGTGCTTGACTTCTCCCCTTATTAAACATTCTTACTCGAGTCATACGTATAATGTACGCTCAAGTTCACTCCCCCTTTGTATACAATCTTACTTGAGTCGTACATATCGTGTACGCTCAAGTTCACTCCCCTGTTGGTTATTAAGTTAAAAATAAAAACAACGAAAACATTTAAATCACTTACCGGGTCATGCGATTGAGCCTCGAACCGAACATCTCTTCACCCCCTTTCACTAACCAAGAGCTTTCGGTTTGAGTTCAAGTGTCCCCTCAACACTTGAATCTCTCAAACCTCGGCTCTGATACCAACTTGTAACGCCCGAACCGTTAAAAGACTTGTTTTAACGTGTGTAAAGACGTCCCATAAAATTTCATTAATTAAACGTGCTTATCATTCAAAAGGCTACCCGTTTAACCACTCGTTACGTTCATATTCATACACATCATTCTTGTAAATCAGAGTACACAGTTAAATATTCGTAGAAGACATAATTAAACAAGTTACACCTCCCAAAATAGATGAGATGTTCGGTTCATCGTGCTCGAGCTCCGCCATGACCCGTCCTCTTTCCTACTTGTTTCCTGTCACCAATACTAGTAACGTATTAGTATTAATGGCATAATAGTAACCAATCAGCACGAAACATAATTTCTTTAAAAAAAGACAGCTTGCAAAATCCGTAGGCTACCCTGATTTCGTAGCCTACAAATCACCATCTCAAAAAAGACAGCTTTCAAAATTCGTAGGCTGCCCTGATTCGTAGCCTACGAATCACAGATTCTGCCCCTTTCCTTCCAAGCTTCCATAAAAAGACAGCTTTCAAGATTCATAGGCTGCCCTGATTCGTAGCCTACGAATCACAGATTCTGCCCCCTTTACCCCAGACTTCCATAAATCTCAATTTCCACCACATCTTTAGATGTCATACCATCATGAAATCATTCTATAAGATAGACATCAATTTCCATTTGCACTAAGTGTCAAATAACAAGTTGGAAAGTGTTAGTGAACCCGTTCCAACCCGTTTGACCCATTACCCCCACTAGTAACAAGGAAATCATCAATTCCTTCACCCACCTTGTTCCCCACCTATTACCCATTGCAATGTAACAAATAGTTGCAATCTAGTAACTTACCTACACCCCAAGGGGTTTATACTTGGAATCGTATTCAATACGATTCCCGTCTTACCTGAAGGTCGTACTTATTGGATCTTAAATCCGTTTTGTTTTCTTACCCAACCGGATTAGAAATCTCCACTTTCCAAAGCGGATCATAAAACCTACTTTACATAAACATTCGTTGGTCTACCCATCTTACCCAAACGGGTTTTATTATACACTTTGTATAACACACATGGGTGTTATCCATCCTTACCCAAATGGGTCATTTTACACAATTTGTATAACACACATAGGTTCTACTCCATCTTACCCAAGCGGGTCATAATACACATTTTGTATAACACACATTGCTGTCATTCCATCTTCACATAAACGGATCACCTTACACAACTTACGTGATCATACTATAATTTATCCATTTTTACTCAATGGTCAACTTACACACTTAACTAAACACACCTTAATTTATTCATCTTAACCCAAACGAGTTCATTCAACATACACTATATTAGCGTACTTTGGCTCATACATCCTACCCAACCGGGTCATTTCAGCCATCTTTACCCAAACGAGTCAATATCTACATCTTACCCAAACGGGTCAATATCTACGTCTTACCCAAATGAGTCAATATCCACATGTTACCCAAACGGGTCAATATCTGCATCTTACACAAAACGGGTCAATATCCACATCTTACCCAAACGGGTCAATATCCACATCTTACCCAAACGGGTCAATATCCACATCTTACCCAAACGGGTCAATATCCACATCTTACCCAAACGGGTCAATATCTACATCTTACCCAAACGGGTCAATATCTACATCTTACCCAAACGGGTCAATATCTACATCTTACCCAAACGGGTCAATATCCACATCTTACCCAAACGGGTCAATATCCACATCTTACCCAAACGGGTCAATATCTACATCTTACTCAAACGAGTCAATATCTACGTCTTACCCCTAATGAGTCAATATCTACATCTTTTTATAACCACACTAAAACCTCGGGAGTTCACCCCGACCCACCTTCTTTATCTAACATAATATATGGTTTATAGATAACCAGAACCATACTTGCTAATTAGGATAAGATTACTCACATTTTATCATGAAAAATCAAAACACATCTTACGATACCTCAAAAGTGTAGGCTTTAGATTTTTTTTCTTCTTTTCCTTCCCGTTGGTGACTTGAGCTTCCACATTCTTCACCTATAATTATTTAGATGTTTAGGATATAATTTCGCAAAATGAATTACCCTAAACATTCACAACCCAATACTCCCCAACTTTACACAAAAATCCGTTAATTTCAATTCAATTATTCTCATAGGCATTTTATCAAACACCTAGAGTGCATACTTAATATCCATTCACCAATCATCATATTACTAATTAGGTTAACCCAACCTAAGTTTCATGACATAAACATACACTTGGTTCCCACCAAATATCCTCTTGATTCAAGACATCAATTCATCCAACCGATTTGAAACAACATAAACCCATGTGTACATACTTAATTTCGAAAATCCCATTCCCATGGGTTTAAACCTCCATCTCAACTCAACACATACAAGGAAATCATATATAATCAAGCATGCAACAAAGTCTTATGTAATACTTGGACTACTACATCCATACACAACTAATTTTCCCCAACAATTTGACCTCTAGATGAAGTTCACAAAATTATACAACCTTATTAGGCAACTTACTTGACAATGAAACCAAGATTTGAGAGGAATTTCGTGATCTAGGAAGCCCCTTATATCATATTTCGGCCTCCCCCTTCATCAAATCCGCCATCAACAAGCTTAATTTCGTGAATTGCTCAAGAACTAGGGCTCACCCTTCTCTTCCTTTCCTTGGTCGCGATTCTTGTGTCTGGGATAAATTCCCAGACTTGTTTTACTTGGCAAATTACACTAGTGCTCCTCTTAGTTTCTAGCTTTTATTATTTTTGCCACAAATAATAATATACATCCAACCCCCTTTACTTCCATGGTTAATTCATTGCCCACCCAAACCTTGGTCACTAATACCATTCCAACTAACCATGTCGGGTGATTTTTACGGCGCACACTTACCCATAATATTCTACTCAACCGAGTTAAATAAGACCGACTAAATAGGTTTTTGGGACGTTACACCATGACGTCACATGCCCACATAATTGGTAACATCGGGGTGTGACAGATTGATCTCGAGTTAAATAATGAAATTACCTCGGAAGCTGTAGAGTTATCTCAAGAGAACTGTTGCTATATTTTAAAGGCATGAACATTAGATTTGTGGGCTTGTGTGTTGGGCTAGGTGATTACGATTTGGGCCATGTGGGCCAGTTATTTTGAGTTTATGATTAAGATTCTAGGGCTTTGTAATGGGTAGTATATAAACCCTTGTGTTTATGATTAAACAAGCTTTTTGATTCCGATTTCCATCTATCTTGTATTTACGATCAGTTTCAACTTGCTCAAGAAAGTTTGTGTTTCATTCAAGATTTGATCTTTATTGTTTATCAAATATCTTTCATCTACTTTCTTCTCGAATCAATCACTTACGAGGATTCCGCACTCGTTTGAAATAGCAATATCGTGACTTGGGAGATTTTCTGGACCTACAATTGGTATCAGAGCTAAGAATCACTGATTCGAGGCTCTCACGGTATTGGATTCGAGGTTTTCTGGAAAAAGGTTCGAGTTTTTTTGAAGATTTGAAGGTGTTCTTCGGGTTTACGATTGGTTTGCAGCTGGGTTTGTGTGTTTACGACATTTTTCTGGGTTGTATTGGGTGTTTACGACTGCAAGTTCTTGAAGTTCTTCATCGGAAACGAGTTTACGAGTTCAAGCTGCGATTTTTAAGTGTTTACGACATTTTCTGATCGGAATCGTGTGTTTACGACTTTTCTTTGCCGGAATCATCTATCGTAATCGGTATTTACGATTTTCTCAGCCGGAATCGACGTTTACGATTATCTTTCATCGTAATCAGTGTTTACGACTGGAGTTTACGATCCGGAGTTATTTGTTATCGTAATCAGGTGTTTACGACTTAGCTGTGATCGTAATCGGGTGTTTACGATCGTAATCTCTCTCTTTGGACATTTGGACCTTAGATTTAAGTTTTCCTAAGCTTGCGTTATGGATTTCGAACCAAGCATGTATCAGAAGTTGGATTTTGAGATTGGATCCATCACTCGTCCACCAAGACTCACATCGGCGGATAATTTTCTGGAGTGGAAATATAGGTTTGAAAATCACTTGAAGAATGTTGATCTAAGACTATGGGGAGCACTAATGCATGGGCCACACACGCCTACACACGCAGAAGGAGTTAATGCGGGAAAGGCTAAAAAGGAAGACGAGTTTGATGATGATGATTGGGAAAGATGCAACAAAGCTGAAATGGCATTTGCTATTATGACTATGGCTCTAACACCTGATATTGCACAAGGATTTAAGCACTGCAAGACTGCAAAGCAACTCTGGAATGCTTTGGTAGTAGCATATGAAGGAAATCCAGACATAAAAGCAAGCGGTAAGCAAATGCTGAAGCAGAAATTCAATCTCTTCAACCACATTCAAGGAGAATCCTTTGATGCATAGGTGCAAAGGTTCGTGTCTCTGATGGCAGAAATGTCAAGCTACAATGTTGAACCACATCTGGAAGATAAGAATCTAAAACTGCTGAATAGCTTGCCCAAATCCTGGAATACCAACATCTCCATCATTAAGGACAACAACAAGCTGAGTGAGCTATCTCTTGATGAGATGATCAACAAACTGAAGTCAAAACTTATTGATGACAAGCAGAGAGAATTGAACCATACAAGCTCTCTGAGTTTGGCGGGAAAATTGAATCAAGCACTGTTGTTAAAAGAAATGGATTCTAAGCAAGATGGAAAGTCGACTGGGAGTGGACCGAGCTCTGTCACAAAGTCAACTGCTTTTGTGGCACAACCTCAATCAAGTTTAGGAGGAGGTGTCAACCCTGATGCTACAAGTGATCCTAACTTTGCCCTCGGAATGGGCTTGATGAACAGCTATCATGCTCTTATGGCAGGAACTTTAGTGCCTACTGAGATGCTGTCGGGGGAGCTAAACCAGATAAATCCTGAAGAGGTAGAGATGTTAGATGTTTCTTGGCAGATGGAAATGGCTGTTTTCAGAGCAAAGAAGTTCATGGCAAAGACTGGGAGAAATGTGTGGAAGAACCAAGATAAAATCAGGATGGGGTTCGACAAGAGCAAGCTGAGGTGCTACAACTGTGACGAGTACGGGCATTTCGCAAGAGAGTGCACCAAGCCGAGGAGAGAAAGAACAGAAGAAAGGAAAGCAGGTGATAGCAAAGGAAAGGCAGAGTCAAGTGCTTTGGTTGTGCAGGAAGGAGGTGGATATGACTAGACTCCTCAGTTAAAAGAGTTTAGCCTGTCACATGCAATGATTGCTGCTATGGAAAGGGATGATGAGGAAGAGCATGCATTTGTTGTAACTGATGAGAAACCTGAAGAGATTCCGATGGAAGACAAGGAAGCCTTTGCTGCTGAGGTTGATAACATCAAGGTATGTCCTGATCCCACTTGTGCTCGTATAATTCCTGGACTTAGGCAAATCTGTAAAAATTATCAGATAGAATTGTTTGAGATAAAATGCGAGAGGAGTTCTTTTAAGGGTAGATGGCAAAAGAATGAGGAGAAGGTAAAAGCTCAGAAACTTGACATTGTGAAATATCAAAAACTTGCTACTGAGAAAACTCTGTTGTATGACAATGCTAAGTTAGAAATAGCTGAACTGAGTAAGCAGATAGATGAACTTAAGCATAAGAACAATGAATTACAAGTAAAACTTGATATGAATCATATGAGAAGCAAAAGAATGCTAGAGGCTAGTAAGTCTTTGAACACCTGCATAACTGATGTTAGAATGGGTAAGGACAAAGGTGGAATAGGAATTAGCTTCTCAGACAAAAACAAGAATGATGTTCCTCAAGATAAGACTAGAGACATAATAGGAATAATCTTTGAGGAGGATCAGGTTGATAGATCTAAAACAGGAACACATGAGATAGGACCTCCTTTAGATAGTGTTCTAGTAGGAGTGACACCTATGACTGATCAGGAATTTGAAAATGAGAAACACATGATCTATGGGTTGGGTAATCAGAACGAAACAATGGCATCCACAAGAAAATCGGGTCCGTCCCAGGAGTCATTAAACAATAGTGTTGAACCTGCTGATGGCTTTGTTTCATGTGCAGATGAAGTAGGTATTGAAGATGTGTCTGGGGAGGATGCTGAATGTTTGAAAGTCAATGAATGTCATGTGCCTAATAGTTTAATGTCTGATTTACCCAAGGACGATGTTCTGGCATCTGTGTCAGAACTTAATACGTCCAAGTCAAAACAATTAGTTGTATCTTTGTTATCAAAACATCTTTCTAATTCCAATGAAAAAGTTGATGGTTTTAAAATTCGCGTGTCTAACACTAAAGTAGGTTGTGAGACTAAGCCCAAAGACTTTGTTGCTTATCCCCAGGTTGTGTCGACTTTCAATAGAACAAACAAGTCTAAATCAGAACAATTTTGTTTAATCACACAACCAGAAAAAGCCACAAAACATGTTATACACAAATGGGATGATAAGCCAGAGTGGAAGCCGTCTTACCCAAGACGTTCATACCTCTGTAGTCATGTCAATGGGCCTAGGCTTATGAACTGTTTTCAATGTGGAAAACCAGGACACTTTGCTGCTAATTGTGTGAATAGACCATTTCAACCATACTATCCGCAAAACCCACGGACTAGTATGTTGGAGAAGTTGATGGTAGGAGAAAAGCAAAAGAAAAAGCAACCAGCTTTGTCTCAGGGGAAGTAGTGTTTGAAACTCATGAAGACTCAACAGTCTAAGGTTTCAAACACAAAGGCACCAGTGACAAAGCCGGTTGTGGAAAAGTGGAATGTGGCCAAAACTCCAAAACCAACTTATGTATCTAAAGGAGTTTACAAAAGAAATGATAAGATAAAACCAGAATTTGTTGAGAAACAAGTGGCTAAGGTCAAAAGAGTTAATAAACCTAATAGCAAAGCGAAGGTTGAGCAACAGGTTTTAAAACAAAAAGATGTCACTAAAACAAAACAACTGGTTTACACAAAACTGAAACTTGAGTGGACACCTGTTAAAAAGCCATCTGGTAAAAAGGCCACATCTCCGCAAAAGAAACATGTGCCTGTCAAGAACTCATCAAATGTGTTTAAACCACAGAAAAACACCACCTGGAAACCAAAAGTCAACATTCAAAATGTGAATGTACTTGAATCAAAGCCAGAAATGACCCTCCAATTAGTTAATTACATTGATTCCAAAGGTGTGCCCAGATCTGTTATGGCATGGCTACCTAAATCTCACTGATCTCTGATTTGTGTAGGGACAGCCAAGAAGATCTATCAACAATCTCTGGTACGTTGATAGCGGTTGCTCCCGACATATGACCGGAGACTTATCCCTTTTGGAAGATGTGGAAGACTTCAATGGCGGAGGTGTATCATTTGCAGGTGGTGTAGGTGGAAGAATAAGCAAGAAAGGAGTGGTGAGAAGTGGAAGTTTGACATTCTCTGATGTGCACTATGTGGAGGAATTATCTCACAGTTTGCTCAGTGTGTCACAAATCTGTGATAGGGAATACTCAGTCTTGTTCAACCGCAAGGAATGCATCATACTCAAGCCAGGTGTCAAAATTCCAGAGGAGTGCATCTTGGTGCATACTACGAGAAGAGCAAATTCTTATCAGCTTAATATGGGTCAACCTCCAACCTCAGAAGTAGCCTGTCTTATATCCAAACAAAATGAGAACTTAGCTCTACTATGGCATAGGCGTCTGGGGCATGCTAACATGAAGAATTTGACCAAGCTTGCAAAGGGAGAACATGTGAGAAAATTGCCTATCAAAGATTTCTCTACTGTAGAAAAATGTGTGGCTTGTGCAAAGGGGAAGCAGCACAAGTTGCCGCACCGTCCGAAGATAGCAAATTCAATGTCATCCGTTTTACAACTTCTTCACATGGATTTATTTGGGCCAATGCAAGTGCAAAGCATCAGCAAATTCTCTTACTGTCTCGTGATTGTGGATGACTACTCACGATTCACTTGGGTCTTCTTTTTATCAAACAAGTATGAAACTCCGATCTTAGTGAAACAGTTTGTCACGCTTATAGAGAATTAGCTGAACAAGAAGGTCAAGGCTATTAGAACAGACAACGGAACATAATTTAAAAATGCTGAGTTAAATATGTTCTGTGGAGAGAAGGGGATAGAGAGACAGTTCAGTGCACCCTACACTCCACAACATAATGGAGTCGTTGAGAGAAGAAACAGGACACTCATTAAAGCAGCAAGGACAATGATGTGTGAAGCTAAATTGCCAATCTTCTTCTGGGCTGAAGCGGTCAACACGGCTTGCTACGTACAGAATCGTGTTCTTTTAAACAAGCGTCATGAGAAGACTCCGTATGAGATTGTTTATAAAGAGAAGCCAACGGTGGGATATTTCAAGACATTCGGGTGTCCATGCACGGTTCTGATTCAATCCGATGTGGGGAAATTCGAAGCTAAGGCTGATGAGTGTTATTTTGTGGGCTATTCGGCAAATAGTGCTTATCGTGTTTTCAACAAAACCACCAAAATTATCATTGAGGCATATAACGTAGACTGGCTTGAAGACAATCCTACAGATGCAGGGAGTGGACCAGATTGGATTTTTTACTATGGGTCGCTGTTTGAAGGGTTCAATTTTTCAAATGTTTTCCATCATTTAGGTGAAGAAGAAGACATTATTGCTCAATCATCTGAATCAAGACCTCATGTTGAAAAAGTTAGTGAGAAAGCACCAGATTCAGTTCCCACAAATATCAATGCAGATGCTCCAGGATCTTCGGGAACTCATGATGATTCAGAAAGTTCTCAAAACCAAGGTATGAATGATAATATTGTTAATTCTAACCTGCCTGTTTCTGTTTCTGTGCCAGATGTTCAAGTATCAAGAATCAACAAAGACCATCCGATTAGCAATAAACTTGGACCAGTTTCAGCAGGTGTTACCACTAAAAGCCACACGGGGGACATTAATTTCTGCATGTATTCGTGCTTCATATCCCAGATTGAGCCTCCTAATGTGATGGTTTCTCTCAGAGATCCAAGTTGGATAAAGGCCAGGCACAATGAACTAAATCAGTTTTCTAAGCTGGGAGTGTGGCGCCTAGTGGAAAGGCCAGAGAACAAGAAGGTTATACCCACACGTTGGTTATACAAGAACAAGAAGGATGACACGGGTATAATTGTCAGAAACAAGGCAAGGTTGATTGTTCAGGGCCACAGACAAATTCATGGAATTGACTATGATGAGGTGTATGCACCCGTGGCCACGATTGGAGGCTATCCGGATATTCCTTGCAGTTGCATCATATCTAAACTTCACAGTTCGCCAGATGGATGTTAAGACGGCATTTTTATATGCTGAAATGAATGAGGAGGTATATGTGACTCAACCACCAGGATTCATAGATGAGGAGTATCTAGATCATGTTTATCTTCTGGATAAAGCTTTGTATGGACTACATCAAGCTCCACGCACGTGGTATGAGACACTATCAACTCATCTGGTGGAGAATGGATACTTAAGAGGAGTGGTTGATCAGACTCTGTTTAGGAAGAGGGTGAAGGATGACATCATCATGGTGCAGGTTTATGTAGATGACATCATCTACGGGTCAACAAACGAAGAATTATGCACTGAGTTTGAAGAAATAATGAGAAGGAAATTTGAAATGAGTGATCAAGGAGAGATAAGCTTCTTCCTAGCCTTGCAAGTGAAACAGGATGAATCTGGGATTCTTATTCACCAAGCAAAATATGTGAACGAGATTCTAGAAAAATTCAAAATGCAAGATTCCAAGCCAATCTCAACTCCCATGGCGTCCCGACCTCTACTGACAGCAGATGCAGATGGGGAGCCAGTGAGTGAATTCATGTATCGTTCGATGATTGGATCACTTATGTATTTGATAGCAAGCAGGCCCGATATTATGCATGCAGTGTGTCTGTGTGCCCGCTATCAGGCTAATCCTAAACTTTCACATTTAATTGTTGTTAAACGTATCTTTAGGTATCTGAAGGGCAGGCCTAGGCTTGGACTTTGGTACCCAAAGAACACTGATTTCCAATTGTTTGCATTTACTGACAGTGATTATGGAGGTAGTGATCTTGACAGGAAATCAACAACTGGTGGATGTCAGTATCTGGGAGACAGACTCATTTCTTGGCAGAGCAAAAAGCAGCATACCGTCTCAAAGTCAACTGCAGAAGCTGAATATGTGGCAGCATCCGCTGGATGCTCACAGGTAGTATGGATACAAAATCAGCTCACTGATTACGGTATGGAATTTGTTAACACTCCTATCTTTTGTGATAACGCTGCTGCTCTAGAAATTGTGAAAAACCCCGTTCATCATTCAAAAACAAAGCACATAGACATCAAGGTACATTTTATTCGTGATTGTTATGATCGGGAGTTAATTCAGCTCCAAAAGGTGAGCACAGACCAGAATGTGTCTGATATTTTCACAAAACCCCTACCTCGTCCCAATTTTGAAATGTGTGTCGAAGGCCTAAGGATGATTGCCTTCGAGGAATGATCTGATCAAAATTTCTTGTATATATCTTTTAAGAAAATTAAAAAAAAATAATATGTGTTTATCTTTCAAAAGCCTCATAAAAACAGGGGAAGAAATATCGTTGTTTCAGAAAATCTAAAAAATATCTATTTGAGGTTTTTATGATGTCTTTTGTTTGCCTTGAGTTGGTAGGAAGTGATATAAATTTCCAAGACAATCGGAGACTGACACGTGTAAGGCAGAAGTAAAAGACGTCTCAAAGATGATGTTCGGTAAGCTAAATCAAAAACTATGATCATCCATGTAAGTGCAGTAAACTTAACTTCTATATATGTTTAGTTTTCCATCCTGGTTTACATAGTTTAAAAGACTGAGTCCCAACAAAAACGGGTTGAGAGTGGTATTCACCTAGTATTCACTCTCTCACACGCCATGTTTCTGCTAATTATCACATCACCACAGAAAAATGAAAAGAAAAGAAAAATAAAAAGAAAAGGAAAATGAAAAGAAAAAGAAAAATAAAAAATGTTGATAAAAATTCATAAAATAATTGTATTTGGTCTTCTCTGCGTGCTTATGCGGCTGACCTGATCACCAACTGATAATTAAGAATAAGTGGTAGTCATAGTAGTGGTGCATGGTTCCTCAAGTTGGGGGTTTGTGAATCCTCGATAAACTCTGAGGTTGGGTAGGTTTTGCTATGAACGATTGGGTGTGGGGACGGTTAAACATGACGGTAATTATGTACCACAATTAAGCACTTAAATTTTTTATCTGGATGTGAGTTTATATGATTTAAAAATATTTTGAGCAATCGTCTAGAGCGTCGAGTAACGGAAGCTAAAAAGGGTTCTTCAGTCAAAGATTTGTCTGGTTTGATCCAAGAATTTAGATCAGCTTCGAGGCAAGTGAATTTTTAATTTTTGCAATTAGGTTTTAATTGTTTTATGATTTATCTTATCTTTCAAGTTTTTAAATGTTTAAATTTTTCATAATTTTTATGATCAAGATCAGATACTCGGGGTTTGAGTCTGAGGGGAAGCTTCGTAAATTCTCAAATTCTTTAAAGTTAACATTTTTAAGAGAATTATCATTTTTAGAGGTTTGGGAGTATTTTTTATGTTTTCAAAACTTGAGGGGGCCAAAATGAAATTTTTTTTAACAACAAAACCCTCATTTACGATTTCACTCTCTCATTTCTGATCCAAACACTCCACTTTCTCTCTCGGTTTACGACCGCCACCGAACAAACCCTAACCGTCGCTCAAGCTCGCCGGAAAATCTAGTCCGACCACCTACGGGTAACCCGAGCACTCTAACACCTTCGCAATCCATTTCCGACCACGAAACCCCTGTCAATCGACTGTTTTGTCGGTGTATTCATAGTTTTTGTGAGCTCGGTGACTTTTCTCGGTTTTTGTGTCTACTACTCGAGATTTGGAACCGATTCTGTGGTTGAAACTCTTACAAGGTAGTTCGTGGTGTTTATTATGCTTAAATGAGGTGTATTCACGTGTTTACGAGTTTGTTGCAGGTTCAAAAATGGAGGTTTTGGGCGTTTACGACCTTCGCGTTGGAGAAGATGACGATTGGTGTTTACGACCGTCGATTACGATCCGAGTTTACGATCTCGTGTTTACGACTCCATTTACGATCGGGCTTAGGGTTTCCTCGAGAGATTACGATTGGGCCCGTTTGTTGCCGACAGGACTTAGGTTGATCCGATCGTGAACACACTTTCGGATCTTAAACCCGAACAGTGTATCGAAAACCCTGATAATGGATCGTAAACCCGATGCTCGAGTCGTAAACTGATGTTTTTAATCATAAACACTTAATTTGACACTTCAGCTTTTTAGAATCTTATCAAACTTAATCATTTTTAAGTTAAAATTAATGGTGTTTGTCAATTTGTGACTCAAAATCAAATATTTTTCTTGAAAGTTTAAATTGATATTTTCTGATCTTAACAAGTTAAATGTGATGATCAATTGTACTTCAAAATGATGTTGGCTAACAGAATTGCTCATTGATGTTTAAGACTGATGCACTTGTCTCAGCTTTTCAGATGGCAGAAGATATGCTTGATGAAGAGATTCATTTTGAGAGAGATCATTGCATCCCGGCTTATCTTGATGACCCTCCTGAGAGGCACATGGAGTTATTCTACTCTCCGGTGGCAGGATTAAATGTCTGCAAAATTAATCATGCTCTTCGGACAAGCGTGCTGATCGATGAACAACTTATCAGAGAATTCTGGGGAACTGCAAGAGCAAGTGCAGATAAAACAAGGATCACTGCTTATATGGAGGTTCTTGATTCTTCTCCAAGTAGCAACAACTCATGGAATATGATGAAGGAGATTCTGCAATGTGGAGTGAATTTTAAGAATGTTCATAATGATCGACGGGTTGTGCTTTATTTGAAAGATTGTGATTATGGGAAGGACCATTGTCGTGAGAAAGCAGCATATAAGGTTAAAAAAAATGTTGTTCAAAAAAATATATATATATATATATATATATATATATATATATATAAGGTTAAAAATCATCTGCGAAAAGTCCGCTTTAAGGACGTGGCTGTGGAACTTTTAATAGAATATAGAAGACAGCAAGGAACAACTGATGCTGTAACAAATGATGCTGGGCTTGTTGGTCATGTTCATCTTAACAAGACACTGTTGAAGGATTCAATCTGTCCTGGAACAGCAACCCGAACAGTGAAGCACGAGTGGTGGTCAAGCAATGCGCATACATTCAGATTTGATTTGCATCTTCCTTAGACTCTCTAATGGTTCATGCCTAGGGGAAGATTATTGGGCTATATTTTAAAGGCATGAACATTAGATTTGTGGGCTTGTGTGTTGGGCTAGGTGATTACGATTTGGGCCATGTGGGCCGGTTATTTTGAGTTTATGATTAAGATTCTAGGGCTTTGTAATGGGTAGTATATAAACCCTTGTGTTTATGATTAAACAAGCTTTTTGATTCCGATTTCCATCTATCTTGTATTTACGATCAGTTTCATCTTGCTCAAGAAAGTTTGTGTTTCATTCAAGATTTGATCTTTATTGTTTATCAAATCTCTTTCATCTACTTTCTTCTCGAATCAATCACTTACGAGGATTCCGCACTCGTTTGTAATAGCAATATCGTGACTTGGGAGATTTTCTGGACCTACAAGAACATATTACTCTGGGTGAACAATTTACCTCGGATTAGAATGAATCTCGGAAGATGAAATTATCTCGGATCTTGCTATTTTTGCTGCTGCTAATCAAGTTACCTCGGAGTAAACACTTACTTTGGAGGATGAAACTAACTCTCTAATTTTCTTCTAAGTAGACACGGAACAGCCAATCAGGTGTGAATTCACCCAGGCAAACATATGGGAAGAAGCAGAGAAACTAGCCATGCTGTCTGCAAGAAAAATCTATTAAGGAATCAACTTTTCTTGGTTAACTTCTGTTCCTCCTCCTCCTCCTGTGGAACCTAAACAAATTCTTCAGATTGAAGCTCATCCAATAGATTTGGGAGGTGTTAGAGATGAAAGAGGGTATCTCATGGAGTTTGGACCCTTAACCCACCAACAAAAGACTATTCAGAAATTGTTCCTGTGGCTCCTTCAACTACTGTAGAAGAAATTGTAAGAAACATTTTGGCCAACTACTTGGCCAAATATAAGCCATGAACAGGCGAGGTAAAGGTCAATCCATTGCCACCATTCGTCTAGAGGGCTACCATCATTGACAAAGTCATAACCTACCCCACTGACAATCCAAATCTTAGGAAAGGAAAGAAAAATATGACAGATGATGAAGCCTTACAGGAAAATTATGAGAAAATATTCAAACCTGCTTACAAGAATGTTGCTTCTCCTGAAAACAAAACAGACTGTTCAAGAATAGTATTCATTCCTATTCTTGACAAGTATGGTGAAGATCGTGATGGGAGAAGATAATGTGACAAAGCAGTAAGCAGAGAATTAAATTCAAGAATGATGAGTCACATGGCTCAACTAAAAGAGTTCAATGATATGAAAAGAGGAAGTAGAGAAGGTGTGAAGATTCCTGCAAAACTGTTTGAATCAGAGAACGCAAAAGCCACAGAACCTACAAAGCTTTCTAGATAGGCAAGAAACCACCTTACTTGCTAGTGAAGTAAGTATTATAAACTCTGTACTTGTAGCTGATTTAATTGAAAGAATGGAAAAGGAAAGGATAGACAAAGAAGTTGCAGGGGTATTTTGCTTCAAGACAACTTGAATATTTATCAGAACAATGAAGAAGTGTTTGATATTTTAAAAGAAGAAAAAAGAAGGTCTATGGAAGAAAGAAGGAAGAAGCTAGACCAAGCCAAAGAAAAGAGGCATCAATCATTTGCTAAAGAGACCAGGATTGATGTAAATAAAGAAAAGGAACAAATTAGGCTAGATGCAAATGATGCTAACTAGGAGTTATTAAAAATATGGAGAGACATTATCTAAGCCAGAGGATGGGTCACCCTTGAAGACATTAGCTTGACCTCTGCTAATGATTTATGTGATTTAATGTTAATCGTAGTAGAAGAAGAAGAAGGAAATTTGAGGCTTAGTCAAAGACTTGAAGCTGATAATATCATTCATGAGCACTTGAAGACTGAGGAAACACAGAAAATTGTTAAGGCTCCTCTTACAAAAGCAGAGGAGACAAGAGCACTAAAAAGGTACTTCAAAGAGATTTTAGGAGAGGAAAAAAACACAATCAATACTTGTTCTTTGAATACTCTAAGAGACAAGTATGATGAGATAAGAAAGGAGCAATCAAGGATATTAGAAAGAACAAAAATTTCTAGGCCTCCAGGAGCTTTCTCAGGTACACCTTCTCTTCCTCCTAAAGCTATGAGTCTCATTGACTTACTTCTTGGAATTACACCCTCTACTCGACCTACTACTACACAAATCTCCATCATTCCTACCAAAAGAAACCCACCCAGGGCCAGCAAACCTCAATTCACAAAGCTACCCACCAAAAAGTCCAAACCTAGCAAACCCATTCCACCAAAATTCAAAGCTGATAATTTCACACCAATTGAACCTCTCAACAAACCCAAAGCAAAACCCACAACAGAATCATCTCAAACTCCTTCAATCCAATAATCAACTCACCATTCCACACAACCACCTTCTGCACAACCAACATCAGCACCCACTAAATCACCTAACCTTGTGAACCCACCATAGCCAACAACAGGTACCTCAAGGAGAAAGAAATCAATGGCAAAAAGGAAAAGATCACAAGTTATTTCCTCCAGTTCTGACTCATCTTCAGACAAGAAAGAACCTGAAGATCTACATACTGATAGAAGAAGAATTCTCTCCTGGAAATTTGATGAAGACTCAAGTTTCTACTTGTTCACTACCAACACCAATGAAGTTCTAAAACTCAGAAGCAATGAAGCTCTCACAACTTCATCTGATTTTGAGCTTGGTGATGTGAGAAGTGCAGCTGGTGATGGAAAAAGACTAAGTGCTCAAGAACAGTCCTTGATGATGAAGATAAGGATGCACTTTGACACAACAAAAGGGAAACTTCATCTGCTGAACCTATCAGAACTGACTGCCCTGTCACTCATGTGGAATTGGATCTAGCTATTGCCAAATACATTGTATACAGAGTTGATGGATCATTCACACGACATAGAGAGATAACTCCAGCTGAATGGAACTTTAATGATCAGAAAACATTACTGGATTGCATGCTCACAAACCGACTGTTCAGTTGTGACATGACAAATAATCAGTAGAAGAAGTCAGCTTTGCTGAAGAAGTTAGTTGTTTTTGTTCAAGACAGTTTCAACCGTTTTGTTTATCATTTAGTATGATATTCGGAAGATTTTGGAAGCATCATCTTAGGGGGAGATTGTAAGGAATTATTTCTCCTGAAGAAATGATGTTGATCGGCTAAAACATGTTATCTAGGAAGAATATAAGGCCCGAGATAAGTTACCTCGGAAGAACAGACTGCCCGAGATAACTTACAGTTACCTCCGAAGGTCATTTTACCTCGGAAAGCTATTTTATCTAGGAAGCACAGTTTTATCTCGGACAGTGGAGACGCCCGAAATAACTCAAGTTACCTCAGTAAGGCGAGTTATCTCGGACATCAACTTGACATGCTCCACTTGTCTCTGACATATCTAATCCAGTTTCCCACCTTTCTCCTGACATGAACCTGGCACTTTTATCTTCTAGACTTGTTTCATATTATTCTAGTTCATGTATCTTTACTCGGTGGTCTAGATGATCGTTAGAGGAATCAAAGGTTCTCCTGATTCCTTAGGGCACTATATATAGACACTTGTAACCTGCTTTAAACAAGAAAGTGTAAATCACTCTGATATGTACTTCGAATCATCAAGTTATAATACAGTGCTCAATTTTATTCAAATTATTTTTATACTTGTCTTGTATTCGATTTCATATTACTCTACTTCAAACAGAGCATAAGAATTAACTTGTTTCCACCTGGTTAGTTCTAAGTAAAACCTTGTAACTGGTTAAACTCTGTAATCAGATTTCGATCCTACATTACATTTTGGATGTTTTTAGCTTTTAATGGTGTTTGATTTTGAAGGTAATCTTGTGAAATTATCTCTGTTTCTCAAGTTAAAAATGATTTTTTAGTTAGTATTACATGAGTTGTTTTTCTTCTTGATTTTGTTTTCTGTGTTGATTTCCAAAATATAGAATTCAACTTTCATGAATATGTGGGTCTTGCTAAATTTTATGTGAGTTTCTTTTTATTTATTTAAATATTCTAAAGTAATATTCTTTTATCCCTAAGGATTTATCAAGAAATTTAGTATTTTAATTTAGTTTATTACATATGGAAAAATAATTTAACAGCTTCACAATTTCATTATATTTTCCTATTGTAACATATGTAATATGTTAGCGATATCACCTTTGTAACATGTTTACATCTTATTATCTATTTGAATTTACCTATGTAGTTTTCGATGTATCTGTATCTGTAATCCCCTTATACTTTCAACTAGAAACTAATTTATGTAACCTTTTCAACCACCAACTAAAATTTTACATTAGAATTCATTACGAGTCTTTATTTTTTGATGTTATATATGTAAACTCTTTATTAAAAAAAATTAATTCATTACGAGTTCTTTATTTTTAATTCATTAAGACCCTTAAAAATGATGTTACATATGTAAATTTATTTATGTAAAATGCGTAAATAAATCTAATGTTATGTATGTAAAGTTACTTGTGGTGTAAAATTCCACATGTATTTACATATGTAAATTTACTTATGTAAATACAATGTGTTTTCTAGGTATGTTATATATATAACATCTTATGCTACATATGTAAAATCTAATGTTATGTATGTAAAGTTACTTGTGGTGTAAAATTCCACATGTATTTACATATGTAAATTTACTTACGTAAAATGTGTAAATTTACATATGTTATGTTTAATTATCTAATTAAAGTTACATGTCTAATGTGTAATGTTACGAATGTAAATTTACTTATGTATCAAATGTTGCTCACAATTAATTTGTTTCTTGATTATATGTCTATATAGCATGTGTAATGTTTACGTATATGAACTCATTAACTTGTTTTCTTTGTAGGTGAAGGGATTTTTGTGTCAAAGATAAAGATAATTATCAAGAATGAAGCATAATTAGCTTTTAAAATGTTTTTGTTAGGTTGTTATATTTTATGTTAGGTTTTTATATTTTTTGATAATTATTTTTAAATATTTCAGTCTGTATGAAATAAAACATTCTGTGTAACGTTACACGTGTTATTAGATTTTTATAAGTCTACTTATGTCAATTTCTATATTAATAATGGATAACATGAAATTTAAAGATGTGTATCATCCCCTTGGATATTTCTGTTTAGTTTAATGTTTTTTAATAATGTTACGTATGTAAATTTAATAATGTTACGTATGTAATTTATACATGTTACATAGGGGTGTGCATGGGTCAGTTTGGGTCGATTTTGGCCCTTCACCGTAACAATAACCGAATTTTTTGTTAACCAAGAAACCTTAACCATAACCATCGGTTAAGTCGGTTTCATGTACTAGTGTGGGTCGGTTATTGGCCGGTTAACCAACTTTTCAAAATTTAAACTTCTCATTAAATTAAAGCCTAAATACTTGTTTGGACTCCTAACCATACGAGTTGAATAATTCTAGCTAGTGGGCTGCTAACTTTATAAGTCAAGTTTCACTTAAACTTTCCAATGTCTAACAATATGGGATTGGAATTTAATTTTTATGAGTAGGGGTCACTACAAGTTTCTTTTAGGACGAAATGTGAGAGTAGTGTGGGACTGTCCTAATTTAATTCAAGAGGCTTAACACTTGTAAGCTTAATCAGAGACAATTTCGGGTGGAATATTACTTGAAAATGTTAGTTTTGATGCCATATTTCTTGACGAGGAATACAATGCAAGAATTGTTGATTTTAGATCGGCTACATTTTTTACTTCCTCTTCTGGTCAACCAAATTAGATTAGTTGTTGATTAGGTTGAGTATTCAAGCACTATGGAAATTAGTGTTCTTATATGAATTGTTCCTTGTCTTGTATGCAATAGGTCATCATTTCAAGCCCTAGGAGCCAAAATCTTTATTTTACCACAACTATTAATGTACCATAGCAAAATATATAGTTATATATAGAATCGGTTCGGTTCGGTTATTCTCGGTTATTGTGTGACGCCCACTCCCAGACTTGGCTCTAGAAGGGGTCACGAATCGGATTTACTCATGAACACAAGGCATTAACAGAGATAACTAAGCAGCGGAAATTTTGAAATTTTATTTAATTGCCAAGTACTACAAAGTAAGAGATAATTTACATAAGGAAATACTATCTGTCACTACGTTTTATTGCTATAACTATGCCAGCTTGCCAACACCCTCCTTCCGTCCGATAGCTTGCCCATCTAATCCCTTATTACTAGGGCCTTCTCATAACTAGTCGAAGCCTCACCCTGACCTGACATACATACGTTTTTGGAAAAGGTCAGCTTACGCTGGTGAGTTCTATATTTTAAAAGCTTTACCTCGGTGTGAGGTTTAAAACCCTTGGACCTGCAAGATCCCTTTTTCACAGACAATTATCAAGTATAATATATATCACAATTATACAATACACAATATTCCTTAACAGGAAATACCCCCTATAAAACCATTAATCCCGTTATCCCTTCCTACAACCCTAACAATTATTACTAGTGTAAACCCTGCTAATGTATAAGCAGAGAAATAATCTTTGCCGATTGTCGAGTTTACCCCTCTAGGGTATTCTCTATAACGGTCAGTTGCCCCGTTTTCCCTTATTTGCTAACTGCCGAGTTTACCCTTCTAGGGCATTCCCTGTAACGGACAGTTGCCCCGTTTCCCCTTATTTGCTAACTGCCGAGTTTACCCTTCTAGAGTATTCCTTATAACGGACAGTAGCCTTTTTCCTCCTTTCTATTTGTAGTGGTCTCTAATCCCATTGAGCAACACTACCGCCTAACTCCCTTGTACTACTACCCTCCCTTAGTTAAATACCCAAGTGACTTAAGATTATTAGTAAACAGTGATAAGGTCGTCATATACTGCAACAAGTGGGCATTTCCCAATTTACCGTTGGTGTATGTATACAGGGCGTATCCTCCACACTTCTGATATACTGGGTAACTAATATTATTATGTATATATATAGGAAGTACCAGCGGCGTATCCACCACATAATAATAAAGCAAATGCATCACATGTTCTCATATTATCGTACATATTCACTATAACGTTTACTAATAGTTCCTTTATCACTTGACTATCTAATTTTGAAGCAAACATAGCACATATCATATAACACGTACAAATGATTTAATATCATTTTCATAACATATCATATATATATATATTTATCTATATATATTATCCAAAAAGCCTTTTAACAATTTATCAATTCAAGATATTTCACGTATATGCATTTCCATAACAGTTCACATATATATATATCAATCCAACAATAACTTAATAGTTCAATATATTCATTTATCAATTAGCACCTTGGCAATCTGATATATATTTACTCAAAGGTAATTCAATAGTTCAGATAAGCAACATTTCAGTTATAAATTATTTAGATGCATATTATAACATTTGTATGTATATCAGCCCGAAAACATTTATAACATTTAAAATATTTAAGAGTGGGCTCATAGAACTCACCTTATCTCTTTAACCGGTTACTTGGACAGAACTCCCGCTACGATTCCCGATTCAACCTAATTTGCGTATCATATGGCATTAACGCAAGGCTTTATATAATAAACACTTCTTATGTTTATTTTAATATCGTATTATCTTAATAATATTCAGTTATTAAGTTTTTCCCTTATTAAAGGTCAAAATGACCAAAATGCCCTTTAGGCAGTTATCCTTTTCTTTTAACGATAATATGAAGACGCGCATTCCTATAAGTAAACGCTCACCCCGGGATCGCCCAGTGAGGTATGCCAGGTCCCAGTTGGAATTTATGCGACACCCCCGCTTTTGCCAGAAACCCCAGAGTACAGGCGCTTACCGTGCCAAAAATTAACTCGGTATCTTTAATACTTTATTCTTTATCCATTTTAAACCCATATATGTTTATTATATATATAAACATGTTACCATGCCAAAAATTCAAGTCCTCATACCCTTCGGATTATTTTATATTAAATAATCATATTTAGAAACCCTAATTTCATGAATTTCTCGTTTTATTATCAAAACTCATTTTTATTTCAAACCAACTTAGGGTTTTATCCATTATAACATTTTATAATATCCTTTAAAAGCTCAAAGCTTAATTCAACATCGTTTAGTCAATTTGGGCAGAATAACGTTATGAAAACCCTAATTTTGACCCGTTTACAAAACCTTAACCAAACCTTTTTCAATTATGAAATAAACTTAGGGCTTTCTTAAAACACATTAAATTAGGATTACCTACAAAAATTCAGACCCTAATTCCCACCCGATCACCCGATTTCATCAAAACAAGCTCAAGAACCCTAATTTTTGCATAGTTTTAGAAAGCATACTTAGAGATCGATTTAGGTAAAACTGAGATAGGTTATTTTAGATCATACCTAAAGATGCTTGACTGCAGAAATTCGGATCCTAGCTCTTCACCATTTGCTCGAATTGCTCCCACGAAGAGGCTGGTTCGTTTATGAGGTTTTTGGGTTGAAATCAAGTGAATTGGCAAGGATTTAGGAACTGATTCAACCCCTATTTATACCAAACACGGTCGCCCTTGGTCCCTCCACGTAGTAGCATGACTAGTTCGGCCGAAATGACACGTTAGGGTGGCCAAACGTAGGCTGCAAGTTCGAGCCGTGGCTATTTCTACGACTGGGGGTAGTCGCGTATCGCGAGAGAGGGGAGGGAGTTCCTCGCGTACCGCCTGGCATCTTTGCCAGAATGACAGTTTTAGTCCCTGGACTTTTTATTTACATTTTAAGCCCCAGATTTCTACGAAACTGATATTTTATGTACCGAACTATTATAAAACATGTTTAATAAAGTTTCTAAGGCTCGGGACACCCTTGATGATATACGTATATATACGTATATATTTTTATATATATTTTTCGTTATTTACACCTTTGGTCCTTCTAACTTTACAATACTCATCATTTTATGTTCCGAATCACTTTAGGATATTTTTATAAGACTTTATAAGCCTCGGAATACTTATAATAATTATAAACATGTATAATATCCGTAAGTATTTATAACTTTACATAAATTACACTTTTAACCCTTATACTTTTCCGTTAACTATTTAACTTGTATTTTCACACGTTTAACTATTCTAACACGTATTTTCACATATATATTCATCAAATGAATATTTTACATGCATCCATGCTATTCAAACATATTTTTACACATGTATTTAATATAAGATAATCACGTAAAGGCATTTTCTCCCAGTTACCAATCATTCCTATCATATAAACGTTTAGCAACGTTTTTCATGCCAATATCATATATATTAATTATCTTTGATATAAAACACATATTATTTTTATTTCCTTATCTCATTTTATCAATTAACACGTGTATTATTTATGCAATGTTATCGTTTATCGATTTATCACCCGGTAATGGGTAAACATGCATTTTCCACCCTTAGCTACCTAACACATATATTACATGTATTAAATTTTGGGATGTTACATATTGAAAAATGAATAACTGTAACCGAACCGTAAATATCGGTTTCGGTTATTTCGGTTCGGTTATTTTTTATTTTTTTTGTTCGGTTTGGTTATTTTTGGTTCAGATTTATCGGTTAATTCGGCTCCGGTTCGGTTAATTCGGTTTTTTGCACATCCCTAAATTGTTACATATGTTTTTTTAATCTAACGTTACAACTTATGCTACATGTATCATATTTTGTAACGTTATAATTTTTACAAGCTTGAATAAAATGAATTCTTATATTTTTTAATGATGTTACATATATAAATTTACTGATGTAACATGTTACATCTAATTATCTAAGTTTATGGATGTTAATGGTGTCGTAATTTGTGCCCACAATTACTATTTGCCAATAATCATGTTACGTATGTAAATTTAAATATGTATCATTTGCTTGGATATTTTTGTTTATTTTAATGTTAAGCGATGTGTTACATATGTAATGTTACATCTTATGCTACATGTATCATATTGTGTAACGTTACAAATTTTAATACACTACTCATAATAAATATAGTGTTTTTTTATATAAAAAAAGTGGTAAACGGTCTAACGTTTCCTTGGATTTGACTAGGAAGTCATCTCCGTGATGTTTGTTTTAATGTTACGTACGTAAATTTATATATGTATCATTCCCTTGAATATTTTTGTTTAGTTTCATCTTACACGCATATGCTTTTTTTTTCATAATGTTACATATGTAATTTTTCAGATGTAATACATATGTAATGTTACATCTTATGATTCTATATCTGTTACATATGTAAATTTAGTTTGTAACATATTACTATTTGTTAAATATGTATTTTTTAAAGATGTTGCATATGCAATTAAACTTATCTAACATGTTACATATCATTTTCTATTTAACGCTACATATGTAATGTCTAGTGTTATGTATGTAAATTTACTTACGTAACAAGTGTAGCTCATAATTAAATGCATATCTAAACAATGATGTTACATATGTAAGTATATGTTAATTTACTTACGTAATGATGTTACATATGTTAATTCACATACATAATATGTTATATCTCATTTATCCATTTCAATTTACATATATAAACTCGTCCTCCATATGTAGATTTACATATGTTTCATGCTTGAATAAATGTAACTAAACATTTTGGAGATTTAGAAAAATGCATATTCAAACAATGATGTTACATATGTGACTAAACAAAAACACATTTTTTTACATATGTAACCTAATTGAAACCTGAAACGTTTTATATTAAATAGAATAAAACTATTTTAAAACGTTTTACATATGTGACTAGTTTTTTTATTTAGAAAAAGTCAACATTTAACTATTTTTAAAAACTTTTTTTTAGTATTAGAATATGTTTTTTTTGTATATTTTAAAAAAATACATTTTTCTACGAAAAGTTTTTGTTTTTTACTTTTATAAAACACGTATTTTAATTTTTTATTTGTGATAATCGATGATTAGGAAATTAATTTTTAATATAAATAAAATAGGATGTTAATTGAGTGGCTCAAGATCCCGGCTTGGTCTGTTACTTCCATGGAGGATTTGTTGCATATTCATGAAGGGGGGTCCTTTGCCAATAACAAAAAGGAGGTGGTACAAGGGGCGATATATACCGTGTGTTGGAGCATTTGGAAGGAGCGCAACGGGGTTGTCTTCCAAATGAAAGCTCCGGCTTTCAATAGAATCATTTGTAATGTTAAATCTTTATTTAAACTTTGGTGTTGGAGCATTTAAAGGTTTTTCGCAGGATCCTTCCCCTATATATATATAGGTGAGTTATTCTACATCCACTAAAAACTCTACATCCACCCTCTTTTTCATAAAAAACACCAAAAAACACATTTTAACAAAAAAAATTATTTTGAAAACACTACACCTCTAATCGCTATGTTAGCTTTCTAGAACACTTATTTTTTTTTATTTTTGTGGTGTTTTTTTTGTGTGTGTTTTTTTTCGGTTTATTTTTTTTCAAAAAAAAAACACCAAAAAACATTTTTTTAAAATTAATTTTTTTTTTCTAAAAACGCCATTCTTCTAGACGCACCAAAACACACATTTTTTTGAAAAAAAATATATTTTTTTTATTTTTTTTGTAATTTTTGGCATTTTTTTGAAAAAGTAATAAAAACACCATAAAAATTTTTAAAAAAAGGTGTTCCAGAAAGAATATATAGCGATTTGACATATGATGTTTTTTTAAAAAATTTTTTTTTAAAGAAAGTGTTTTTTTGGTGTTTTTTTTTTAAATAGGGAGTGCATGTAGAGGATGTAGGGAATTTGGTAGATGTATTCTACCCCAATTCTATATATATATATATTAAATATATATGAGTATTTTGATAATTAATAAGTTGATATATCGAGTTATGTAACACCCCAAATTTTATGACTTAAGATATATACGTGTGCTATATTTGTTAAGTTGCTAAAATATATATGATATAATATATATATACGTGTAATAGAGAAACGTCACGATTCACGTACGAATATTCGACACGACAATCGAGGAAACGTCAAGAGATGAAATTATAGAATATAATAGATAACGAAACATAAAGATCGTAGGCGCAGACGGATCTTAAATCCGAGTTATAACGAAGCAGGAAAACGCAAAATAGTGATTTGGGTCCGATTTGTAATAAACCGTTTTTAAGCACGAACACAACTAAAATAATACCGAGACGAAGGTAGAATATCAGGTAAAGCTAAATACTTGATTTATAATCATCATAAAATATATTTGTGACATTCGGCACGAAAAACGGTGGAATCGGTAACCGTTGCTGTTACGCAATAATAACCGAAATCAATTCGGTTAACCATTCGAGATAATTATAACGCCTCGGCAAAGTATAAATAATTATTATGATATCTATAAAGAATTTCAGTCGAGAAGACGTATTCGGTCTGTCAAACGGCCGAGATCGCGACACGGATTAGACGCCCTTTCTACCGCATACTAATCGAATGATCACCGGTTAACGTTTTAACCGAAGAATAAATATAATAATTATATTTGTTGGAGTCCCGTAATATTTTAGATGTTCGAGAATTTTTATAAACCGTTAATGAAATATTATATTATTTTAGCGGGTTCAGAGTGCCAGATATAACACCTACTTATTAATATTACACCACACATAATATCTTAAATTAATATAACTTGCTCCCTACTTTACTTCTTGAATAGCTGTCGAATATGTTTAGTTGAATCATCAAGTATTTTGATTAGTCATGTGTGTACGCGTACAATATATATGCGAATTTTGTTGAGTATAAATACATTCATACATACACAACACAATTCATTCACAAACATACATGCACATACGACAAGAACAAAAGAAAAGAATTAGAAAGTAGAAAGAGAGAGAGAGAGAGAACCTAGCACCCTCGTACCCCTCTCCCTCGAAATCCCGTTTTCCGGCAGCAGCACACACCCACCCCTCCACTCTCGATTTCCCGGAGATTGTCCGTGTGGCTCCCACGACGACCCAGCAACTCCGGCGGCCACCATTCGTCTCCGACGACGCAAGCCCAGCAGCAACCGATTCCGATGACCTCGTCACCTTGAACCTGCAACACCGGTGGCGGTCTCCACCAACCGAGCCAGCGACCGAGCAACCCTCGTCCTCCCCTTCCGATCACGATAGTAGCAGAAACCGGCGACCTACTGCGTCCGTTTCTCCGGTGACTACCAAAAGGCAGCACCCTCCCCCGGTTTTTCCGGCGACCACCCTATGTCTAAACCTCCGGCGAGCTCCTCCCTCTCCGACCACTAAGACAGCAGCACCGCGAAGCCGTGAACCCAGCTCCGTGGCGGAAGGTAGTGATGGTTGCAGACTGAGGTGATGAAACGGATACGGGATTAAAACCCGGTAAAACACGGCTTCACCGTGCTCTCTTTCGGTTGATATTTCGGTGGCTTACGGTTGACGACGGGTAATAACTATGATGGTAATGGATCAACGGGACAGCGGTGATGATGGCGGTAGTAGACAGTGGCGGTACGGCAGTTGTAGGTGGTCGCGATTAAGTTAGAAAAAGTGGTGGTTAACGGTCTTTCGAGTTAAACCCGGTTAAGTTCGGTAGAGTTTTTCGGTGGCGTAACGAGGTCCAAACGACAAACCGACAACGGGGAAATGCTCGTGGCGAGGAACTAGTCGGGAAAGACTATTTATTTGTCCAAATCGGACACCGTTATTATTTGGTTATTTCGGACTCGTTTCACAACCCGTCAAGAGGTAATCACGTTAAATATTTGTTATTATTACAAATATTATATTTTAAGTTAAAGTTTTTATATCAAATCATAATAAGACGGGATAAATGATATAAATATATATTTAAGACGAATACATATATATAATTATTAATCAATTTTATTTAAATAAAATTGGTTAAAAGAAAAGATTTATATATTAAATATATATTTAACATATATATTTAATATAAAGGTTAACGATAATTATAAAGTAATTATCGGGTTAAATAATGTTTAATATATGTTTGAAACATATTTAAAATATGTTAATATGTACATTTAAGTGTTGAAATGAGAAATTAGGGTTTTCTAGACACTGTTCTGTCAAACCCGAGCAAACGATAATGAACCAAGCTTTGAAATTTTAAAGCATGATATAAAATGTTATAACGGATAATACCCTAAGTCAGTTTTGAATAAAAATGGATTTTTGATAAAGAAATGAGAAAAACGGGAAATTAGGGTTTCGGAATATGATTGTTTAATATAAAATAATCCGAAGGGTATGGAGACTTGATTTTTGACATGGAACTATGTTTATATATATAATAAGTATATATAAAGTTAAAATGGATAAATGGTAAAGTATTTAAGATACCGAGTTAATCGGATATTTAGAAGTTCGCGCGGACCGGAAGGGTAGACGCCTGTACACTGGGATTTCTGGCAAAAGCGAGGGTGTCGCATAAATCCCAACTGGGAAATGGCATCCCTCACTGGGCGATCCCGGAGTGAGCGTTTACTTATAGGAATGCGTGTCTTCATATTATTAACGAAAGAAAAGGATAACGGCCCAAAGGGCATTTTGGTCATTTTGACCTCTAAAAGGAATAAACTTAATAACTAAGTATTATTAAGTTAATGAAGTATTAAAATAAACATAGGAAGTGTTTATTATATTAAACCTTGCGTTAACGCCGTACAATACGCAATTAGGTTTAATTGGAAGGCATTGCGGAGACTTTCTCTGAATTAACTGCTTAAGAGAATAAGGTGAGTTCTATGAGCCCACTTTTAAATGTTTTAAATGTTTTACTGTTTTCGGGCTGATATACATGCAATATTAATACTTTTAAAGTATTTGAAATGCCTTGTGCCTGTTTTGTGTTAATACACATACGTGAAATGTTATAATGCTTATGACTGTTTTAAAGTTGTTATTACCTGTTATAAACTGTTTTCGGAAAGGTTATAATAAATGGGTAATGTAAAGAATGAAGCTTTTACATAAAGTTTTGAGAAATGAAAATATGAATATTTGGTCTAAGCTTGGGTATGCGAATAAATGTCGGGTAAATATGATCTTATTAGTCTTGTTGTGATTGTAAGATGTAATCTATACTGGGATGACTCTATATCATATCCGTTTGTATTTAAGGTGTGGTGGATACGCTGCGGTACGTCCTATATATAAACACCCGTAATACAATAGAAATGTTATAGGCCCAGTCCAGTATAGGTTTCACTGAGATTTAACAAGACCCATGACATTATATTTATGAAACGCTTATTTTCATATACGGGTGATGGACCGGTGTTGAAAAGGTTATGAGTCCAAATACAGAGGTTATTAAATGGACTTTTGAAAATGTTGAAAAAGGTTGAAAAGGTTTTAATCTAAGCGGATATTGTCTAGAGAAAAGGAAGACTGTGGTTGTGCAACTAGAAGCGGGGAACGACGGTTCTCCGGGGTAGCGACGGCTGCTTACTTAGAAAAGGTATTCGGGTGGCGACGGTTGCCCGAGGGACTAACGTGGTTCCAATAGACAATGCTTAGTAAGTAAATAATGACTGCTTATAATATTTCGTATAACTCTTTTATGTTTTATACCTAATGATTATTTGCACAAGAGAGGGTCTAGGAGACCCAGAGTACTTGAGTACTAAACGATTAAATGGTTGAATGAATGAATGTTTTGGTATAATTCTGTTATGTCTTATACCTGATAAAGGATGAATGATTAAATGTTTTGGTATAATTCTGTTATGTTTTATACCTGATAAATGTTTATAAAGAAGGGGTCGTTAGGCCCAAATGTTTGAGGTAAACCTTTCAAGGAAAGGTAAAAGTTTTAAATACTTAGAACTCACCAGCGTAAGCTGACCTTTAAAAGCATGTATGTCAGGTATCGGTGATGTTTAAAGTAGCAAGGGAAGGGCTCTAGCAAGGGCAGATTAGATGGGCAAGCTATCAGGAAAGACTCGGTAGTAGACTGGCATAGCTATAGATAAGATCTAGTTATTAGATTATGTTGTTATCTTCCTTACTGTTGTACTTGGTTATATATATAAATGAAAAGTTTTTAATTTCCGCTGCTTAGTTATCTCTGTTGTACCATGTGTTCATGAGTAAATCCGACACGTGACCCCTCCTGGAGCCAAGACTGGGAGTGGGCGTCACAAGTTGGTATCAGAGCCTTGGTTTAAGAGATTTAGATACTAGCACGGTATCTAGACTTAAACTAGGACTCTTGGTAAACAAAGTAAGGTAAGATAGGGAATGTAAATGCCAGTCAGGATAGTCATGCCCATAGGAAAAAAAATGTTGCACGAGGAACATAGGAGGCAGGACTTAGGGTATGCAAGTGCGGAGAATACCCGATTGCAATTAGCTACTGCAATTTGGTATTTTACCCAAATAAACATATCATAGGTTCTAACTGTTATGTGGCCTAGTGCGGGGTAGGTTAATTGACAGTGAGATACGTGGTCAATAACTTGTAATGAATGCCTAGAGAAAGGTAGTTTTAAAGGACCGGTTTTTAGAATCACCGGTAAAGAATGAAAGGAATGGTGCGAACACTAGGGATGACTGTGATGAGAATAACTGGGTTTTGAACACATCATAATTATATAAGTGCACGTATATAATTATCATGAATTCAAAATTTGGAGACTTCACGTCACATGAGTTCTGAAGTGTCAGACTATTTCGATCTAGGATCAGAAGATTAGAAATCATAGTCATGATAGGAATGCGAATAGGACATCCGATACGAAATCTGATGTCAGTAAAGACAAGTACCTTCTGCAAAAAATGAAAGCCGTTATGTTATAAATAGTGGCTAGAAGCATTGAAGGTTACGTTATTATCGATTCCTAATCAACTTCCGGAAGCTTTGACGAGAAGAATGTCCAATAAGAGCGACCGCTAGTAGGAGCTGGTCCCGAGGAAGCTTTTGGTAGAAATAGATTCTCGATGAAAGGCAAACGGAAACGGTACGAGGATGAAGAAGGTCTTGAAGACAATGACGGCGAATTCCACAAGAAGGCTAAGGGAGCTTCTGAACAAAGAAGGCCGATATGCCAGATGTGCGAGAAACGTAATCATAGGAATTACATGTGGAGAACTCAGGAACCGTTGAAGATGAAAAGAGGTGTAGACAAGCCTAAAATGTCGCCTTAAAGCAAGGAAATCTGTAGACGTGATAGACGCTGTCACGGTAAAGGAGAAATGAGAGTTGCTATGACGAGAATAGTGGAAACGACGTTCCAAGCTACGTTGCTACCTTCAAGAAGACCATCACTATAAGTGATTGGCCGGAAGGCTCGAAGCAGAAGCTAGCAGTTGAAGTTAAGAATGGCTCAAAGAAGAATGATGAAGGTTACCACAAGCTGGATCGAGAATCCACAAGCTTAGGAGTATGGAGGTCCAGAGTAGGCCAAGAAGAACTTACGTCCTAAGGGATATTGTTTCTTCAAATGGCAGGATGAAAGCACACGATGATTGGATGAGCTACACGAAGAAGAATTCCAGCATAAGGAGAGGAAAAGCATTGTCAAGGAATCCCGTAGTCAAGCTACCTTAGACAGCTTAGGATTACGTCTTCCTTAGGACAAATGCAAATACGTCAAGATAAATGACCTCAAGACAAATGTTGATACGCAGATGAGCCTGACGATTCGAAATTAGCAGCAATGGCAAACTTAGAAGTCTGAATTCGATATTAGGAATTGTCACACAGTGTATTACACCGATGCGAGTAAATGATCAGTATTTGACAAATGTTCTTCTTAAGATCAATGTCAAAGCTAGGGATGAACGATAGATAAATTTAGACGTTGAATGAATTGACTCGCGAGATGCTACGCGTAACTCATCTGTAACCGGAGGAAGACTCAACTTCATATGCAAGGATCGTGATGGCTTGGCAGTAAAGATTACAAAACATGGAAGTACACGAGTCAAGAGGTAAGTCATACTCGATGTATGCCATTGACTCGGAGGCAAAACCAAGAAGCCGAAGAACGTACCAGTGAATCCAATGAGCAACTCGTCAGATCAAGAAATGGGGTTCCATAATCAACTCGACGCTAAACAGCAACGTCAAGAAGCAACGCTAGAAGCAACAACGCCAGCAGCAACAACATTAGAAGCAACAACGCCAGAAGTAGAAACACCGTACCAGTTATCTCCAACAGAAGCCAGAAGATTTCTTTAGACCAAATATATCGCCTTAGGATACTCCAGCAATTTCAAGACAGAAAGACGGAAGCCAAGGATATGCATAGACTGCAAGACGATAAAGAAGCTGTCAGTGAAAAGCAGATATCCTTTGTCAAGAATCAACAAACTCATTCAAACAAGCTACAAGGAGCAAGACGATTCCCCAAAGATGATCTGAGATCAGATTAGCACCAGCTAAAGGAGTAAGAATGAAACTGTAAGAGAATGGCTTTTCGGAAGCAAAATAATCATTACAAGTGATTAGTAGTGTTGATTGGAATGACGAACGCTCCTTCAATCCCAGAAATCTCGTAACTGAGCATGCTGACAAATGACGTTCTAAAAGTTCTAAAGGATGATGAAGAATGCATGAAGCATTGGAAGGAAGCACTGAGGATCAGAAAAAGAGAAGAGGCTATGCTAATACATCTGAAGCCGCTAAGACTTTCCAAGGATGTAACACCATTAGGTTGACTAAGAAGATGTCAAGTCCTTTTGGAATCCTAACAGTAGCAGACATGAAATGAAGTAATGAACGGATTAACTTGGGCATCGGTACAATCATTACCGATTAGGCCTAGTGGAAGAAGGGAAATTGCAGCAGTAGTGTTTACACTCAAGAGATGCAAACAACAAACGAGGTTGTACGCAGAATGTCCAAATTAGTTATTTAAGTAAGTAATAGATAGTCATGAATTATACTGATTTTGTTGTGGTTAGAATAGTAATATCGCCCTACACCAGACTAGTAATAGTACGCCTCTAGTTGTATCCAGGGTGTGGTGGATACGCCGCTGGTACATCCTATATATATACACCTGAGGTACAACTAGAAGTGGCACTAGAATTAGTCTCATGCAGGTAGACATTACGGGCCACTGTGGAAAACAAATAAGTAGTATTCATGAATACATATCACTTACTGACGAGTAACTGAGGGACTGTTGATGTCCAGAAGAGAAGTTCAAATCTTTTAGCATGCGGATAAATGTTTAACGTACGCAGAAGGTTAAAGCAGAATGACAGAAGCTTCGCGATAAATTTCAACTTTAGGAAATTCGAAGCATATTCCGGTGGGATTCATAATCAGGCTACCCTATATAGCTAAAGAGTTATGACACCACCTAGATAATGTGTGACTGATAAAAGGAAGAGTTCCTTTATTTTGAGAAACGTATTCTCTCAAATCGTTAGCTAGACTGTTCGTTAGGGATACGTTCCTAAAAGTACTAGCATCAGTTATAGAAATGCGGTTCACATTCAAATTGTGAACAAGACTTCGTAAATAGAATAGTTAAAGTATTACCTTATAGGTAATAGAGTTAAATGATAGATTGTCATAGAAAGTTTGTTACGATGTTAAAATCGTAGCCCAGGAACCAGATGGTTCATATGATATGAATGCATTAAATGCATAGAAAAGTTTCCGGATTAATCTGGGAAAGAAAAGGTGAGATGTAAAGAATCTCATTTGTGAGTTAAATCACAGTTTGAGCAGGTTTCGAGGACGAAACCTTATTTAAGGGGGGTAGAGTTGTAACACCCCAAAATTTTATGACTTAAGATATATACGTGTGCTATATTTGTTAAGTAGCTAAAATATATATGATATAATATATATATACGTGTAATAGAGAAACGTCACGATTCACGTACGAATATTCGACACGACATTCGAGGAAACGTCAAGAGACGAAATTATAGAATATAATAGATAACGAAAAATAAAGATCGTAGGCGCAGACGGATCTTAAATCCGAGTTATAACGAAGCAGGAAAACGCAAAATAGTGATTTGGGCCCGGTTTGTAATAAACCGTATTTAAGCACGAACATCAACTAAAATAATACCGAGACGAAGGTAGAATATCAGGTAATGCTAAATACTTGATTTATAATCATCATAAAATATATTTGTGACATTCGGCACGAAAAACGGTGGAATCGGTAACCGTTGCTGTTACGCGATAATAACCGAAATCAATTCGGTTAGCCGTTCGAGATAATTATAACGCCTCGGCAAAGTATAAATAATTATTATAATATCTATAAAGAATTTCAGTCGAGAAGACGTATTCGGTCTGTCAAACGGCCGAGATCGCGACACGGATTAGACGCGCTTTCTACCGCATACTAACTGAATGATCACCGGTTAACGTTTTAACCGAAGAATAAATATAATAATTATATTTATTGGAGTCCCGTAATATTTTAGATGTTCGGGAATTTTTATAAACCGTTAATGAAATATTATATTATTTTAGCGGGTTCAGAATACCGGATATAATACCTACTTATTAATATTACACCACACATAATATCTTAAATTAATATAACTTGCTCCTTACTTTCACTTCTTGAATAGCTGTCGAATATGTTTGATGATTCAGTCATCAAGTATTTTGATTAGTCATGTGTGTACGCGTACAATATATATGCGAATTAATTGTTGAGTATAAATACATTCATACATTCAACATCACACACAATTCATTCACAAACATACATGCACATACGACAAGAACAAAAGAAAAGAATTAGAAAGAGAGAGAGAGAGAGAGAGAGAAGCCTAGCAGCCCTCGTACCCCTCTCCCTCGAAATCCCGTTTTCCGGCAGCAGCACACACCCACCCCTCCACTCTCGATTTCCCGGAGATTGTCCGTGTGGCTCCCACGACGACCCAGCAACTCCGGCGGCCACCATTCGTCTCCGACGACGCAAGCCCAGCAGCAACCCGATTCCGATGACCTCGTCACCTTGAACCTGCAACACCGGCGGCGGTCTCCACCAACCGAGCCAGCGACCGAGCAGCCCTCGTCCTCCCCTTCCGATCACGATAGTAGCAGAAACCGGCGACCTACTGCGTCCGTTTCTCCGGTGACTACCAAAAGGCAGCACCCTCCCCCGGTTTATTCCGGCGACCACCCTATGTCTGAACCTCCGGCGAGCTCCTCCGCTCTCCGACACACCAATGACAGCAGCACCGCGAAGCCGTGAACCGCAGCTCCGTGGCGGACAGGTAGTGGTGGTTGCAGACTGAGGTGATGAAACGGATACGGGATTAAAACCCGGTAAAACACGGCTTCACCGTGCTCTCTTTCGGTTGATATTTCGGTGACGTACGGTTGACGACGGGTGATAACGATGACGGTAATGGATCACACGGGATAGCGGTGAATGGTGGCGGTGGTTGACGGTGGTGGTAACGGCAGTCGTAGGTGGTCGCGATTCGAGTTAGAAAAAGTGGTGGTAACGGTCTCGAGTTAAACCCGGTTACACGTTCGGTCGACGTTTTTCGGTGGCGTAACGAGGTCCAAACGACAAACCGACAACGGGGAAATGCTCGTGGCGAGGAACTAGTCGGGAAGGACTATTCATTTGTCCAAATCGGACAACTTTATTATTTGGTTATTTCGGACTCGTTTCACGACCCGTCAAGAAGGTAATCACGTTAAATATTTGTTATTATTACAAATATTATATTTTAAGTTAAAGTTTATATCAAATCATAATAAGACGGGATAAATGATATAAATATATATTTAAGACGAATAAATATATATAATTATTAATCAATTTTATTTAAATAAAATTGGTTAAAAGAAAAGATTTATATATTAAATATATATTTAACATATATATTTAATATAAAGGTTAACGATAATTATAAAGTAATTATCGGGTTAAATAATGTTTAATATATGTTTGAAACATATTTAAAATATGTTAATATGTACATTTAAGTGTTGAAATGAGAAATTAGGGTTTTCTAGACACTGTTCTGTCAAACCCGAGCAAACGATAATGAACCAAGCTTTGAAATTTTAAAGCATGATATAAAATGTTATAACGGATAATACCCTAAGTCAGTTTTGAATAAAAATGGATTTTTGATAAAGAAATGAGAAAAACGGGAAATTAGGGTTTCGGAATATGATTGTTTAATATAAAATAATCCGAAGGGTATGGAGACTTGATTTTTGACATGGAACTATGTTTATATATATAATAAGTATATATAAAGTTAAAATGGATAAATGGTAAAGTATTTAAGATACCGAGTTAATCGGATATTTAGAAGTTCGCGCGGACCGGAAGGGTAGACGCCTGTACACTGGGATTTCTGGCAAAAGCGAGGGTGTCGCATAAATCCCAACTGGGAAATGGCATCCCTCACTGGGCGATCCCGGAGTGAGCGTTTACTTATAGGAATGCGTGTCTTCATATTATTAACAAAAGAAAAGGATAACGGCCCAAAGGGCATTTTGGTCATTTTGACCTCTAAAATGAATAAACTTAATAACTAAGTATTATTAAGTTAATGAAGTATTAAAATAAACATAGGAAGTGTTTATTATATTAAACCTTGCGTTAACGCCGTACAATACGCAATTAGGTTTAATTGGAAGGCATTGCGGAGACTTTCTCTGAATTAACTGCTTAAGAGAATAAGGTGAGTTCTATGAGCCCACTTTTAAATGTTTTAAATGTTTTACTGTTTTCGGGCTGATATACATGCAATATTAATACTTTTAAAGTATTTGAAATGCCTTGTGCCTGTTTTGTGTTAATACACATACGTGAAATGTTATAATGCTTATGACTGTTTTAAAGTTGTTATTACCTGTTATAAACTGTTTTCGGAAAGGTTATAATAAACGGGTAATGTAAAGAATGAAACTTTTATATAAAGTTTTGAGAAATGAAAATATGAATATTTGGTCTAAGCTTGGGTATGCGAATAAATGTCGGGTAAATATGATCTTATTAGTCTTGTTGTGATTGTAAGATGTAATCTATACTGGGATGACTCTATATCATATCCGTTTGTATTTAAGGTGTGGTGGATACGCTGCGGTACTTCCTATATATAAACACCCGTAATACAATAGAAATGTTATAGGCCCAGTCCAGTATAGGTTTCACTGAGATTTAACAAGACCCATGACATTATATTTATGAAACGCTTATTTTCATATACGGGTGATGGACCGGTGTTGAAAAGGTTATGAGTCCAAATACAGAGGTTATTAAATGGACTTTTGAAAATGTTGAAAAAGGTTGAAAAGGTTTTAATCTAAGCGGATATTGTCTAGAGAAAAGGAAGACTGTGGTTGTACAACTAGAAGCGGGGAACGACGGTTCTCCGGGGTAGCGACGGCTGCTTACTTAGAAAAGGTATTCGGGTGGCGACGGTTGCCCGAGGGACTAACGTGGTTCCAATAGACAATGCTTAGTAAGTAAATAATGACTGCTTATAATATTCCGTATAACTCTTTTATGTTTTATACCTAATAATTATTTGCACAAGAGAGGGTCTAGGAGACCCAGAGTACTTGAGTACTAAACGATTAAATGGTTGAATGAATAAATGTTTTGGTATAATTCTGTTATGTCTTATACCTGATAAAGGATGAATGATTAAATGTTTTGGTATAATTCTGTTATGTTTTATATCTGATAAATGTTTATAAAGAAGGGGTCGTTAGGCCCAAATGTTTGAGGTAAACCTTTCAAGGAAAGGTAAAAGTTTTAAATACTTAGAACTCACCAGCGTAAGCTGACCTTTAAAAGCATGTATGTCAGGTATCGGTGATGTTTAAAGTAGCAAGGGAAGGGCTCTAGCAAGGGCAGATTAGATGGGCAAGCTATCAGGAAAGACTCGGTAGTAGACTGGCATAGCTATAGATAAGATCTAGTTATAGATTATGTTGTTATCTTCCTTACTGTTGTACTTGTTATAAAAATAAATGAAAAGTTTTTAATTTCCGCTGCTTAGTTATCTCTGTTGTACCATGTGTTCATGAGTAAATCCGACACGTGACCCCTCCTGGAGCCAAGACTAGGAGTGGGCGTCACAAGTTATTCGGTACTTACAAGTTCATGCGGACCGGAAAGTTAAGCGCATGTACACTGGGGTTTCTAGCATAGCGAGGGTGTCGTCTAAATCCCAACCGGGACCTGACACACATCACTGGGCGATCCCGGAGTTAATGTAATACTTATAGGAATGCGTGTCTTCATAGTTTTATTAAAAGAAAATGGTATTTGTCTATGAAGGCATTTTGATTATTTTGACATTTAAAAATAGATAGTCTTAATAATCAATATTATTAAGTTTCTAGAACCTAGAAATAAACATAAAAAATGTTTATAATGTAAAACCTTACATTAATTTAATGCGATGCAGAACTAGGTTTAGAATTGAGGTCCTCCTAAGTAAAGGTTTTTCCCGAAATTATAAAATAAAGGAATAAGGTGAGTTATATGAGCCCACTTTTAAATGCTTTAATATTTTCGGGCTGATATACATATTTTGTTGAATTTTAAATGCCTTTTATCTGTTTTGTGATGATATACATATGTGGAATATTTTAGAACCTATAACTGTTTTAAATTATAGGATTACCTATTATAAACTGTTTCCGGGAAGGTTATAATGAACGGGTAATATAAAGATGAATCTTTTAAATAGTTTTGAGTAAAGGAAAAAGTAAAGGTTTGGTCTAAGCTTGTGTATTTGAATAAGTGTTGGGTAAATACAATCTTATTGGCATTTTTGTGATTATAAGATGTTAATTTACACTGGTATGGTACTATTTCATATCCGTTTGTATTGAGGATGTTGTGGATACGTTGTGGTACTTCCTATATATAAACACCCGTAATACAATAGGAAATGATATAGAATCAGTCCCGTACATGTATCACTACGGTTTAACAAACCCAATAACTTTATAATTATAAAATGCTTATTCTATATCCGGGTGAGGGACTGGGGTTAAAAATGTTATTTATTTACTAATAAAATTAAAATAAAGATAAGGATAATCAAATTGGATTTTTGAAGATATCCTAAGCAATATTGTGTAAATAAAAAAAAAGGAAAAGGTAGCTATACAACTTTAAGCGGAGGATGATGGTCCTCCGTCGTAACGACGATTACTCAAGAGGTATTCGGGTGGCAACGGTTGCCCAAGGAACTAACATGGTTCGACTAGACAATGCTTATTAGTTAAATGATGATTAAATGATGATGGTTTAAATATTGTAATTCTATTATGTTTTTTTACTTAATAAATAATTGTTAGAAAGGGGGTTGTCGGGCCCAAGTGTTTAAAATAAACTTTCAGATAAAGATAACGACTTTAGAAATGTAAAACTCACCGGCGTAAGCTAACCTTTTAAAGTATGTATATCAGGTGATGTTAAGGATCCAAATATCAAGGGAAATGTTCATGCTTGAGCGGATTAGATGGGCAAGCTATTGAGATAAGCTGTTGGGGGAAACTGGCATAACTATTATAGATAGAGACATACTTTAAGTTATTATCCTTTATAGTTTACATGACCTTTGTATAATTCCATCTTACTTGTTAACTTGGCCATATATAAATAAAAGTTTAAATTTTTTGTTGCTTTAGTTATCTTTGTTGTACCATGTGTTCATGAGTAAATCCGATGCGTGACCCCTCTTAGAGCCAAGTCTGGGAGTAGGCGTCACAAGATGGTATCAGAGCCTTGGTTTAAGAGATTTATGTACTAATCTAGTATCTAGACTTAAACTAGGACTTAAGGTAGACAAAGCAAGATAAGATAAGATGGCAGCCAGAATAGCTTGTGCCCATAAAGGATGAGCAAGGTTGGTGCCTAGGTTGGTGACACCGGAAGAAGAAAAGGTGAAAAGATATGTGCAGGCTCTTCTTGTAGCTGTGCAGAAGATAGTGATGCCTCATGCTCCCAAGATGTACCAGGAGGCAATTGATCTTAGCACCACGCACTACGAAGAAGAATACGGCGAAGGAGGTAGGTCGGGAGAACTTCGAAGGAGCGGGTCTGAGGCAGGTGGAAGTTCAAGGAAGACTGATGGAGGTCAACGTAAGAAGTCCAATAATGATTCACGAGGCGGCAAGACAAAATGCCGCAAGTGTAACAAGAACCATTTTGGGGATTGTAGATTGGGATCGAGCAACTGTGAGAAGTCAGGAAGGAAGGTCATTTTTCTAGGAAATGTCCGGAGTTGAAAAAATATTACGGGTGTGGTGAGCAGGGACACATCAAACCAAATTTTCCTAAATTAGCGAAAAATCCAGAAACGATAAAGGCGATCGAAGCCTTCGAAGGCCAAGGGCAGAGCATATACAATAATGTCTGCTGAGGCTAAAATAATACATGACGTAGTTTTAGGTACGTTTCTCATCAATAATGTGCCTGATGCTGTGTTATTTGATTCTGATGGTAGTAGAAGCTTTGTATCGTATGATTTCTGTGTGTTACTTGATAGACCAACTATTAGGGCCGAGAAACCTTTTGAAGTTGAGACTGCCTTAGGAAAGAGTTTTATGATTACCGATATGATAGATGATTGCCTAATAGAATTAGAGGAACACAAATTGCCTATTAGGTTATTCCCAATGACTCTAGCTGGTTTTGATATTGTGTTGGGCATGGATTGGCTTACAGAAAAAACGCACAAACTGTTTGTAATCAGAAGAAAGTTCAATTTCGAGCGCCAAAGGAAGATGTCATATTCGTATATGGGGATCGTGACAACTCTGTAGCGAAGATTATTTCCATATGAGTAAATCACAGAAGTTCTCGAGGCAAAGGTGTAAGTCTTTCTTAGCGTATGCAATTGACACAAATTCCAAGCCAAAGTAGCTAAAGGACGTGCTAGTAGTATGCCAGTTTCCAGACGTATTCCCGGAAGACCTGCCGGGCATTCCTCCTGAATGAGAAATAAAGTCCGAAATCGATTTGAGGCCGGGAGCCAAACCCGTAGCATAGACACCTTATCGATCAGCTCTATCAGAGATGAAGGAATAAATGTGACAACTGCAAGAGTTGCTTGAAAAAGGGTTCATAAGGCCGAGCATCTCACCTTGGGGTGCTGCGGTGCTCTTTGTGAAAAAGAAGGACAGAAGCTTATGGATGTGTATCGATTACAAGGAGATAAATAAACGAGAAGAACATATATCATCTACTAAGAATCGAAGATTTATTTGATTAGCTACAAGGAGCAAATTGGTTTTCTAAAATCCATCCGCGCCTAGGTTATCATTATCTAAAGGTTAAAGACGAATATATCCAGAAGACGGTCTTTCGGACGCGCTATGGTCATTATGAGTTCCTGGTAATGTCATTCAGGTTGAGTAATGCACCTAGAACATTCATGGACCTCATGAATCGTGTTCATAGATGACATTTTACTTTACTCTAGGAATGAGACTGACTACGCCATGCATTTAAATGAAGTGGTAGAAACCTTAAGGAGGGAGAAGCTATATGCCAATTCTCAAAATGCGCATTTTGGCTAAGGGAAGTACAATTCCTTGGCCATGTTATAAACACAAATGGTATTCTTGTAGATTCCTCCAAAATAGAGACGGTGATGTGCTGGAAACCGTCGAAGACACCCTCAAAGATTCATAGCTTCCTGGCTTCCTGGATCTACCAGTTACTACCGTAGGTCCATTCAAGACTTCTCAAAGATTGAAACTCCGCTGAGAAAGTTAACTAAGATAGATGTCAAGTTCCTATGGAGTCCTATCCATCAGAGTGCGTTTGAAGAGTTGAAGACCAGATTACTTAGGAACCGGTGTTATCTTGCCGGATGGGCCTGAAAATTTGGTAGTATACTCTAATGTTTCTTACCAAGGATTAGATTGTGTGTTGATGCAGTGGGGTAAGGTAATTGCATACGCGTCACGACAGCTAAAACCTCATGAGGTAAACTATCCCACTCACGATCTAGAGTTGGCAGCGGTTGTGTTTGCTCACAAAATCTGGAGGCATTACTTGTATGGAGTAAACTGTGTAGGATCGAGATTTTAAATACTTAGTTTAGTTATAAGATTTACTTCTAAGATTAACCTTGCGGAATTAAGTTAATCTCCACTCTACTTAACCGGTTAACACTTGTAATAATAGTTGTTTGCATAAAGAGAGTAACACAAGAAGTAAACTTTAGCTCAACAATATTACATAGTGTTCTTGCATACATTCATGCGTACAAATGCTGAGAGCTAACTCTGCTATATATAGTGCTAAGGCAAATCAATGATAGCCATTGATTTCCATACGATCATCACGACATTTGATTACCAAAGTCAAACTAACTAACAAAATAATAATCTTCGATTGATGGGCTTGATGGCGTGTGATCAGCAACATACTAAAATAGGAGAGCGGCTTTGATAAAAAAGGAAGCAACCAGAATGATTTAATAGCGACTAGACAACTAAAAAGATATTATAGGAAAAGTCCGGTTGAAATCTTTATCTGGTGGATAAAGGAGTTCACCCGGAATATTCGCGTATGGTACAAAAATGCTTCTTCTAGATCAATGGTCTCCTCCGCTTGGACTGAGACTTCCGCTTGAACCTTGTTCAGCCGGAACTTCTTCAAACATTATCTTCAACCAGAATATCAAAGGCGATATTCCTTACAATCTCCCCCTAAGTTGATGCTGTCAATTTATTCTCCATCATTGAAGCTATCCAAAAAATTGACTTGTATTGAAAATTTCAACAACTTTAAGTGTCGGATGGGTTATCACCCAGACTATTTCTTCTTTTGTAAACTATCCTCTTCTTTTCTTCAACAGTTGCCAATTTCTCATTTCCCTTGACTGAAGAAGAAGAAGGCTCAGCAGATGTGAACTTTGGTGGTGGTGGAGGTGCAATTGTGGTTGCTGCATATGGTTCCCTGATGGTGAGAAGAGGTAATGGTTGGGATTTTGAGGGTGGTTTACTGGCTTTAGGAGATTCTGGAAATATATCAGACATATCCAGGACTGAAGTAGGTTTTGATTTTGGGTCAAAGGGAGTGAATAGGGTGAAGTTAATAGTTCTCTATACTTGGATTTTCTTGGTTGGAAGGGTTTGTAACTGGTTGGACCTTTTGGTAATGAGGATAATTGGGTTTGTCTAAGGGAAGGGAATAGTTCTATTATAAATGGAGGTGGCAGCACTGGTGCATCTGTATCTTCTACTACAGGTTCAAGTTTAACAAGTGGAAATTTGGACATACCAGAGATGGTTGTAGATGGATCAAGCATAACCAGGCTGGGATTAACAGCAAACTCATCTCCTTTTGGCTTTTGATATAGGAAGTCAATGTAGCTGCAGAGTTCTTTGACCTTCATGTTGAATACCTCTTCTTTTGATTTCCAATTCCTTATGACCAGAATTCTCTTAACCTTTCTGAGAAGTTCATAATTATCATCATTCTTTACCAACTTAGTAGGCATCCTTGAGGAAATGTTCATCAACCTGTCTTTTTCTTTGTCATCCATCTTCACCAAGTCATACACTTGCATTCTCCATTCAGCTGATCTCTTCTTGGCTTCCTCAAATACTCCTTCTTCCATAAAATCAATTGAGTATAGCTCCAACTCCTCCTGATATTCCCTAGCCAGCCTTTCATTCTCTGCTGTTACTCTGGCTGCTTCTTCAAATTTGCTGAGAGCTACAACTTCTTTCGTCTGCACAGCTTGATGAATTACTAGAGCATTATCAGCTTGAACCGGTTCATCCGTTTGAACTAGTTGATTTCCACCTTCTAACAGAGCAACACGAGTTTGAGCAACATCTTGAGCAGCAACTTCAGCTTCAACTTCGGCTTGAGTATGCGGTTGAACTACCGATTGGAATATGAATTGATCAGTGCCAAAGATGGATATTCTCTCATCTACTCTTCCTGTTCTCTCTACATTAGATTCATTTTCATCAATTTCAGTTACCTCTCTTTGAATTTCCGGTTGAACTTCTATCACAACTTTTGGTTTGGTGACTTCAGTTCCCTTGTCAGCCGATTCAATTACCTCAGTATTTTCACCTTCACCAAGAATGTTTTCATCAATTTTCTCGGTTTCAACCAATACTATTCCACTTTCCTCTTCTGTTAGCTTTTCTATCACAACATTTTCTACAACTCTGCTGCTGGAGGCAACATCTTTTGATGATTTGAAAAAGGATTTTTCCTTTGGGATGATTACATCTTTCATCACTATATTGATGTGCTCAGGAAGGGCACCAGCAATCAGCATAGATGATTGGACTAATTGTGTAACACCCCAAAATTTTATGACTTAAATTATATACGTGTGCTATATTTGTTAAGTAGCTGAAATGCATGTGATATAATATATATATACGTATAATAGAAAAACGTCACGATTCACGTACGGATATTTGGCACGACATTCGAAGAAACGTCAATAGTCGAATTTATAGAATATGGTAGATAACGATAAATAAAGATTGTGGGCGCAAACAGATCTTAAATCCAAGTTATAACGAAGCGGGAAAACGCAAAATAGTGATTTGGGCCTGGTTTGTAATAAATCGTAATTAAGGACGAACGTCACTAAAATAACACCGAAGCGAAAATAGAATAGCAGGTATTGTTAAATACTTGATTTATAATCGTTATAATATATAATTGCGATGTTCGGCACGAAAAACGATGATATCAGTAACCATCGTTGTTACGCGATAATAACCGAAATCAATTCGGTTAGCCGTTCGAAATGATCATAACACCTCGGCAAAGTATAAATAATTATTATAATATCTATGAAGAATTTCAGTCAAGAGAACGTATTCGGTCTGTCAAACGGCCAAGATCGCGACATTGATTAGACGCGCGTTCTACCACGTAATAACTGAACGCTCGTCGGTTAACGTTATAACAGAAGAATAAATATAATATTTATATTTATTGGAGTCCCGTAATATTTTAAAGGCTCAGGAATTTATATAACCTGTCATGAAATGTTATATTATTTTACGGACTTAGAAATAATGAGACATGACTGATTACGTCTCGTATACGTGTTTAAATCATGAATACGTGTTTATGTGAATAGCATAATCCATTGGTAGGAAAACACGTATAGCAACGCATGTTAACACTTAACAGAAAAGTAAAAGGGCTAAAAGCGTAATTTAAACAAAGTTATAAGCAAAACAGACATTATATGTGTCTATAGTTCTTGTAAGTATTTTAAGGCTTAAAATATAGTGAAAATATGTCCTAACATGATTCGTGACATAAAATGATGAATATTGCAAAGTTAGAGGGGTAGAAAGTATAAACTATATAAATATATGTGTATATATGTATATATATATTAATATACATAACCTGAACCCTCGAGAATGTTAGAATTATGTTTAATAAGGTTATGAAACATAAAATGATAACCACATCAAAAGATACAAGGTAAATAGCTTAAAACAAAAGTTAAGGGACTAAAAGTGCAAATAATTAAAAGATATAAAACGTATATATACAGTGGCGGACTTACGTTGAGAAGAGGGGGGTCAAGCGACCCCCATCGGTTTTGTACTACTAGTGGACCACTATTAACCGAAAATCTCTATGACCCCCACACATAAATACAAGCGACCCCCATATAATTCACAAAATGAATTATAGATCAATGGTCGGTGCCTTTATCTTTGTACTAACAGTCCCGGGTTCGAGCCCCCAGTAATTCGTTTTTTAGATTTTTTTTAAAAAAAAACTCAGAACGAGAGATAAAAACCCTAAATTCCTAATCAGTCTTTTACAGCGCTCTTGTGACCCTCGTCCCTCGTCGACTCCTCTGACCTCTCTCAAGTCTCAACGCTCTGCCTACGCTGCTACGCATTCCTCCGACCGGCGACCTCCTTGGCTCCTAGTCCTCCCCTAGCCAGCAGTGACCGACGACCTCTCACTTCAGGTAAATTTAACAAGCATTTGTGATGTAATTTCAGGGAAGTTGTAAAATCTCCTACAAAAGCTTCTATTTTGGCTAGATCATTGAACTTGGATGAGAATTGCTTCACAGTGGTAACCTCCATGGCTCCCTTTTGATTTGGTATGTAATTTGGGACTTAGGTCTTGGGTGTAAATATCAATATCTTTCTTGGTCTTGAAAAAAATAATTAGATGAAAATTGATCTGATGTACTCTTTCTTTAATTTTCTAACCTAAACACTTGTTTAATTTAACTTCTTCATACAATTGCTGCCAAGTTAAGAGAGTGACAACTGATACATAAGGTGTATAAGTTGTCGTTGCCTTATAAATTGGTGGATCAATTGGAGTTGGGATCCAAGGAAAATTGGGCCTTTATTACTTGACTTGGTGACCTGGTTTTCATGGTTAACATTCATATCTACACTTTTTGACACAAATGGTCAAATGAACAATTTGATGTCTGTATCTTTATGTGTTTATGTTCATATGTAAGTTTAGAGATTTTGCATGATCCAAAGTTTAGAATGTTCATTTTGATTCTAATGGGTGATCTTAGTTCAAGGGTTTTAATCATGTTATGTATTTCACTATTAGTTGAAGGTTTCTTCATATTAATTATGTTTACTAATGCAATTTAAATTCCCCTTATTACGGTTGCAGCCTGCAAGTTTGTCACTGTCTTTGGCTCTTATTTGATTAATCTTCAGGTTAGTTTAGTTTTATAGACAAGTTTTATTTTCTTCATATGTTTACTTTCTCTCGCTCACTCGTGGTTTCTTCTATCTTATGTGGTTCTACATTTTCTTATGCCGTATATGGTTTTGCTTACAGGTTATGTACTGTCACAGCTTCCTTTTCGTGTCACAGCTTCCTTTTCGCTTCTCAGGTTAGTAATCTTTCATAGTTTAGGATGACATGAAAATGATATTAAGTCATAAAATTATTAGGATGACATGAAATTTAGATGGTGATGGGTGTTTGATACTTTGATTGGAATTTTAGTCATAAAAACCCGACCCGACCCAAATAGTATAATAACGAGATGATGGAAATCCGAGGACCTAAAAAAAGCGACCCCCATGGAAAATATTCCTGGGTCCGCCACTGTATATATACGTATATCATCGGGCATGTTTAGAACCTTAGAAACCTTTATAAATATGCCCCATGATGTTTTAGTACATAAAATAACAGTTTGGTAGAAATCTGTGGGCTAAAATGTAAATATAAACCTAAGGGACTAAAATCGCCAAATCCTGAAAGATACCATGCGTATCGCGAACCACCTTGGTTCACCCCTCGCGATACGTGAGCCATGCACAGGCCAGAATCGTGACAGCAGCGCAGTTTTCGACGTGAAGAGCAAGATTTTGACAAATTGACCATGGATACGCGTCGTTTTTGAGGCTGAGTCACCACAGACACTCGTAGGAACCTTGGACGCAACCCATGAGTATAAATACAGCTCCATATCGGCCATAGATCCTCGCCAATTCACGAAATCAAACCCGAAAAACCCTATTCCGAACCAGCAACTTCTTCAGTCGATTTCTCTCAAACGGTGAAGGCTTTGGATCCGAATTTCTGCAGTCAAGCTTCTTTTGGTATGATTAACAATAACCTATCTCAGTTTTTGCAAATTCATTTTCTAAGTATGGTTTTCAAAATTATGTAAAATTAGGGTTCTTAAGCTTGTTTTGTCAAAATCGGGTGATCGGGTGGGAATTAGGGTCTGAATTTTTGTAGGTAATCCTAATTTAATGTGTTTTAAGAAAGCCCTAAGTTTATCTCACAATTGGAGAAGTTTTGGTAATGGTTTTGTTAACGGGTCAAAATTAGGGTTTTCATAACGTTACTCTGCCCAATTTGACTGAACGACGTTAAATTAAGCTTTGATCTTTTATAGGATATTATAAAATGTTATAACGGATAATACCCTAAGTTGGTTTGAATTAAAAATGAGTTTTGGTAATTAAACGAGAAATTCCTGAAATTAGGGTTTCTAAATATGCCTATTTAATATAAAATAATCCGAAAGGTATGGAGACTTGATTTTTGACATGGAACTATGTTTATATATATAATAAGTATATAAATGAGAAAGTATTTAAAATATTAAGGGTAGACGCCTGTACACTGGGGTTTCTGGCAAAAGCGAGGGTGTCGCATAAATCCCAACTGGGAAATGGCATCCCTCACTGGGCGATCCCGGAGTGAGCGTTTACTTATAGGAATGCGTCTCTTCATAATTATAAATAAAAGAAAAGGATATTGGCCTAAAGGGCATTTTGGTCATTTTAACCTTTTAAAAGAAATGAACTTAATAATTTAATATTATTAAGATAATGAAGTATTAAAATAAACATAGAAAGTGTTTATTATATTAAACATTGCGTTAACGCCGTACAATACGCGATTAGGTTTAATTAGAAGGCATTGCGGAGACTTTGTCTGAATTAACTGCTTAAGAGAATAAGGTGAGTTCTATGAGCCCACTTTTAAATATTTTAAATGTTTTAATGTTTTCGGGCTGATATACATGCAATGATATATATTCAACTTTTTACTTGAAAATTATTTGAGATGCCTTTACTTGTTTTGTGTTGATTCACATACGTGGAAAAGTTATAATACTTATAACTATTTTAAAGTTATTATTACCTGTTATTAATCTTTTCGGCAAGGTTATAATAAACGGGTAATGTAAAGGATAAAACTTTTATATAAAACTTTGAGAAATGGAAAAAGTGAATGTTTTGTCTAAGCCTATGTATGTGAATAAGTGTCGGGTAAATATGATCTTATTAGCCTTGTTGTACAAGACCCATAACATCATATTTATGAAACGCTTATTTTCATATACGGGTGATGGACTGGTATTGAAAAGATTATGAGTCCAAATACAAGGGTTATTTAAATGGACTTTTGAAAAGGATGTAAAGGTTTAAAAGTTTGAAAAGGTTAATCTAAGCAGATACTGTCTAGTGAAAAGGGAAAAGGTGGTTGTGCAACTAGAAGCGGGGAATGATGGTTCCCCGGGGTAATGACGGTTACTCTATGAAAGGTTTCGGGTGGCGACGGTTGCCCGAGGAGCTAACGTGGTTCCAATAGACAATGCTTAGTAAAATGAATGGTTAAATGTTTTGGTATAATTCTGTTATGTCTTATACCTGATAAAGGATAAATGATTAAATGTTTTGGTATAATTCTGTTATGTCTTATACCTGATAAATGTTTATAAAGAAGGGGTCATTAGGCCCAAATGTTTGAGGTAAACCTTTCAAGGAAAGGTAAAAGTTTTAAATACTTAGAACTCACCAGCGTAAGCTGACCTTTAAAAGCATGTATGTCAGGTATCGGTGATGTTTAAAGTAGCAAGGAAAGGGCTCTAGCAAGAACAGATTAGATGGGCAAGCTATCAGGAATAACCCGGTAGTAGGCTGGCATAGCTATAGATAAGATCTAGTTATAGATTATGTTATTATCTTCCTTACCATTGTAACTTGTTATATATATATATAGTGAAAAGTTTTTAATTTCCGTTGCTTAGTTATCTCTGTTGCACCATGTGTTCATGAGTAAATCCGACACGTGAACTCTCCTGGAGCCAAGACTGGGAGTGGGCGTCACAAATTGGGTAAGAGTGGGGTTTTTGAATCGAGTCACAACAACAAGTTTGTTGTTCCTGATGTTTTCCCAACTCTCTTCAACATAAACATGTTGAACATCTTTCTTTTTGAATGCAATCATCCTCACTTCAACCGGAAGTCTTTCAGTCTCTAATATTTCCTGGTTGTATGCAGTATCGGATGATGATGAAGCAGTAGCCTTCTCCCCCAATTTGATAGGATCAACTTCAACTGATTTGACCATGTCCGGGTTTGAATAGCTAGATTCAACCTGTTGTTCAGTGATAGGTGTTGCAGGCTTGGTTTGAGCTTGAATAAGATCTGAAACTGTGTCATTTAGAGCATCCACCTGCTGTTGAAGTGATTTGTACAATGTCGATTAATTCCGGTAGTGCAAAATTTTCCTCAACTGGTTGTTTTCTAGTATCCTTGGACGAACCTAAGCCATCAATTCGAGATTGATCATGCTTAGTGCCCACGGCTTCTTGGCACCTGGAATTCTCCACTATTGTCTCAAGTTCCCTTGGGTCTAATGAAGGACCCACATGAGCTGATTCAGAGAGGATTGCCATGGATTGGGTCTTACTGATGTTACTGCTAGCACCAGGTTCCAGTGGGGACACCTGGGTAGCAGCATCCCGTTCCATATGAATCTCCTCTTCACTCCTAATATTCACCTCCAATGAAGAGTGTTGGTTCAATGCAACAGGGTCCAAATCCATTAGAATGTTCTCTTGTAAAGTGGTGATTGATTTAATAATACCATCATGTGGATCAGGATTGAGTGCATTGTAACTCAAGGGTGATAGGGAAGTGTAGGGTGAAAACCTATTACATGGGGATTGTGCATCTATTTCTTGTGACCCCCTCTCAGATGAAGGTTCATCCCTGAGAGATAATCCCAATTTGGTAGGTTTCAGCACGGGTTTTTTTGCCTTTGGCAGGGCTTAAAGCTTAGGTTAGTTCAGTGGCATAGGTGGAGGAGACCTAGCATCCACAGACTTGTGCCTTTTGGAAGTGGCAACAGGCTAGTAGGGGATGTGGCCGTGATGTTGGTGTTTTTATCAGATGACTTCCTTTTGTTGGATTGGTATGTTTGAATGGTAGAGGAAGTGGGGACAGATGTGGGTTCAATGACTAAAGGGTGAATAGCACTATCATCCTGAGCCAGGTGCTCAGTTGTCGCAGCAATTCCCGCTTGATCCTCAGCAGATGAGGGTTCAACCGGAAATTACCTCAGAATAGGCAAGGGATGTTCAGTGTCCCTTCCGAGAAATGCTGACTTGTTTACAGCCATGTTAGAAAAGGTTTTCTCATTTAATTGTTTTTGTTGTAAAACTTTACCACTCAAAGGAATTTGAGTGTACTCTTTCTGTAAAATGTAGGTTAAAAACCTTGGATACATGTAAAAAGAGAAAGTTTTAACAATGCAGGTTAGGGCATGAAAAATCAGTTTAGAAAAATTAAAGTTTTCACCTTAAATCACCGCATAGAATGCTGGTGCTTGTTCTGTAGCGAGTTCATCAAATCCTCCCTTCTTGGGGGTTAGGCATACCAGCATAATATGGGCAAAAAATCTCCACTTGTGCGGCAGTGACCCCTTTTTGATAGTTTTACTTGTTGATGAATCACCATAGCCAATGGCCCTAAACAGTGGTAGGTAGAACTTTGCTTTAATCATAACGTAACCATTTTCATCCCTGAGTTTTAACACTTTTCCGATCTTGGCCTCATCAATAACCACTTCTGTACCCTTTACATTAGAAGAAATGCTTTCAACACCATTTTTCATCTTTTAGAAGCCTTGCATGTGCCCAGAACTCTGCCATGATTTCTTCATAGATAACTTCCTCAACTATGAGAGCATAATGAAGATGTGATTACTTTAAGAATTGTATCATCTAAGAGTATTCATAGGTCTTGCTTGGGTTCTCGAGATATTCCACCTGGTTATGTTCTACGGCGAACTTTGATTCACTGGCAGGCCTTTTGCCACTGGTACTTGCATTCGGAGCCATAGAATTTGTTGGATTTTCATAGAAATTTGAGAAATTTCTTTGGGAGATATGGAGAAGTTGAGAGAATTTTGGGTGTGGAAGTTATGAGAAATGTGAAGGAGTGACGGTAATTTAGGGCTTTTTACTTTGACGTGGGTGATATGGAGGATAGAGAACTTGAAATAACCGTTCAGTGTCTGATGTGACCTATGCTTTGGGATTTATACAGTACAACCCCCTGAAGTATGTCTTTATCTTAAAGATATTTTATTGAACCTCGGATATTTAATGGTTAAAAATTTAATGGGTATTTCAATGCATATCCGCTTAGAAATTAGTGTCGGGTAATTAAATGTAAAACAACTTTAACTATTGACCCGGAAGTTCAAGAGGATCCCATTTTCTCATATTATTAAAACTCAAATTTCTTCCGTTTGAACTTCAAGCAGACATTTTTTCCGCTTGGAAGAATTATTTTCAAAAACTTTTCCACGTATACGACAAAGCTTGTTTCCGGTTGATGTTCACCTGGAGAATTTCAAAAATTGTTTTCTCACAAGTTGAACCGGAACTTGAAGCGGAAAAACAAAAAAAAAACACAATAATTTTTGAAAATGATTTGTGTTAATTTTCATAGATTGACAGAAGTTACTGACTATAAATTAAAATGAGTTTTAATTAACACAAATATTTATCTTTTTCTTTTTCCTTTTGTATCAAGAGATGGACTCTTTGACACAAAGGTCTTCTTTATTAAAGTTTTTTAGAACATTTTAATCAATGTTCATCATTCCAATTGCTGTAATGAGGTGGAAGAATCTTGCCTCATCAAAAGCTTTTGTGAATAAATCAGCTAATTGGTTATCATTATGAACTTTAAGCAACTTGATCAAGTTCTTTGTAAGTCCCGAATAAACCCAAACACGATATCCTACAACGATTACGAGTGTGGAATCCAAGTAATCGTTGGATTCAAGAACAGAGATGAGAAATTGAATAAAAGACAATAAGAACAATCAAATAAAGTTTATAAATTGATTACACCTTAACCGTTGCACACGAATCACTAATTCGTGTGGTACAATGAATTCTCTCTAGCTTCCCTAGCTCCACGCAATCTCCTCCTGCCTCTGTGAAATTCGTCAACCCCTTATATGAGGGATTGAGTTTGCTTTTATAACAAACTTAACCCTAATCCCTCTAAACCGGACCGGGACCAATATCTAAACCCAAATACAATCTAGCCCACATGACATTTTACTAACTATTACAAGCCCAACACTATAAATAACATTTATTATTGTAAGCCTCGTAATTCTAGCCTCTAGAATCTTCCCATAGGCTTGTGATATTAAATGTCTTTGGCTTTCTGTCTTCAACTTTGCAATCTTCTTTTGGCTTGAACTTGTGTTGGTGAAGAACCTTCCTTCAGCAATCTTCGGTGGGCAGCAACGTGAGACTTTTGGGAGCATTATCTCAATCAGCATCAGCTTGGACTTCAAATGATGAACAAATGATGAGAGGAGGATTCTCAAATACTTGCTCCTTCTTGAAAACTATTGAGTCCTTGCTTAGTCATCAGTAACTGACTTGACTTGCCATTAACTTTAGAGGATAAATTTTGAAAACCTCTATCTTGGCATTCTTGATTATAGATCTTGAACTGGCGGCATTTAGCTTCCCCTCAACATGTGAACAGTGTCTAGTACTTGGAAGCTTTACTTGAACAACCAACAAACTTCCCTTAAGCATATGGTAAGTCCTTTTCCGGCTGGTTCTTCAACACGAACAGTAGCAACACTCATTGACTTTTCTTTTCCATGACATTTCATTTGTATTTAACCTATCATGTACAATATGGAACAAGCACTATCCAGACATGATGACTGGTTATCGGGTTAGCATTATTTAACCCAAAAACCCTAACATAGGTTACAGGTTTCTTATAAATACTTCCCCTGAACCCGAGGACTCTTCACATTATCTCATCTCCCCCTGAGATTATGAAGGGGTGATACATTCTTGCATAAAACCCATAAAAACTTATTAAAACTTTTAAATTAACCTGGCCATGGTTAAAAAATATACAATAAAAACTTAAGATAACACAAAAGAAAAATAAAAATAAAAACAAACATACCAAATTACTAAACGAAAATGTTTGTATGGGATCAAACCATATGAATCTGACCGAGGAACCCTTTTTAGCTTCTGTTACTAGAACATATCCAGATGATTGCCAATATACTGATCCACTTTAAACTCGAACCCTTTTCTTAGTCAGGTTGTTTGTCACTTTATTATCTTTTAAGGTGCATTAATTATGAACAGCAAGTGGGTTTCAACAAATCCTAGGCACATGTTACTACACACTATCAAGCATATAAATTCCCTACCACATATTTTCACAACCTGAACCAGAAGTTTGAAATTGAGCTCGAGACTTGGTTGAGAAGAGAAAGAATAGATCACATAGATGTTTTTTTGGTATAATATACAAAGTCAACTAAATTTTTGAAACATTTTTAATAATGCTCTCATCAGTGACAAAGGCTGAGGGTTTTGGACTCTTGAGGGTCTCTTTTAGTTGTGCACATTGACATCTTTTGGGTGTATACATACACATTTTTTTAAATTTAAGATGATCTAGAAGCACGTATGTATGGACAAATCCAGGTCATTGCTCACGCAAAGCAGAGGAGAGCCTTACATACATGCGAAGCATCCCTAGGTCTTTGCTTAGCATAACAGAGGGGACACCGACTTTTTGAGCTCAATTTCACACTCTTGGAGACAAGCATGTATATCGGGAACTTGAACATGCATTCAAAGAGAAATGCAGTTAACCTAAGTGTTGTTACCCAACAAACTACCATACGTTATCTTTAAGTGTGTAACATATACCTTTTTAGATTAAAGAGCTGAGCCTACCAGCATATCACCATGGATCAGTCTTTCACATCCACCTTACACGTGTCAGTCAGCAAACACCTGGAAATTTATATCACCTCCCTCCTTCTCAAACACACAAACAAAATATTAAAAATTAAAAAGCACAATTTTAAAAAATGAGGGGTCAATGTTTTTCACATTTCTATTCTTCCCCTTGCTTTTTGATACACTCCTTTTCTTTTCCCTTTTTTATTTATTATTATTATTATTATTTTTTTATTTACTTTTTGTTTTATGAACCACACTGACACAGGACCAAGCTAACCTTCAAAGGTTATCGTTTGAAAATTTTCCAGAACTGGGTTTTTGTTGCAAGCAAAGACATATCATATGAGGCTCATCAAGAAGCAAACAATTTAAAAAGTACCTTGCTGAATTTTTTTTCGATTTTACCTCTCACAAGGAAACATACCCTCCATTGAAATCTTCATGTCATGTAGTAGAGAGATGCCTCCTATCATGTGCCTGGAATAATCACTATCACAAACAAACAAGGTTAATAATGAAAGTCCTCCTTGACTGTTCCTGCACAAGGTGAAAGATGAGTTAGCCATAAGTACCCATGCCATTGTGGTTCTGGATATACCTGAAGAATCGGTGAAAGAAATTTCTTTTACGAACATCCCCTTTGTGATATCAGGAATTAGAGTTGTGGCTGCCATTGATTTAGGTTTCCAAATTCCTGGTGATTTGAAAGTTGTTTTAGTCACCTTTGAAGTAGTGACTTTAGGTATTTCAACCTTTTGATGTTTTGATCTGTTCACCTTTTTATGAAAATTGTCATAATTTGGAAAAACCTGTTTATGATTTAAGAGCTTTTTGTGCTCTTTGGCAGCTCTCCAATTTCCATCAGAAGGTTTAACCTTAGGATTAACAGTCTTCATCGCCTTTGGTGGTTGCACCTTCATCGGCTTAGACTTTATTGAATCCTGAGATGAAACCTTATGACTTAGCGGGTAATAGGGTTCAAAGGGTCAATGCAAGCAGTTTCTAGCAATGTAACCAGGAACTCTACAGTGAAAGCAAGTTTGCTTCTTCAGGTAGAAGTCAGAAGTGTGGGCATTTGAGTTGTATGGCTTTGATGGAGAAACATTGAGATTTGGTTGCATGTTCGGAAAGACTCCAGGTCTCCAGTTGTCAGATTTTTCTGACCTTGATGAATTTCCGTTGAATCTTTTCTGGTTTGTGGAAAACTGAGGAGAACCAGACATTTGAACTTTTGGGCCCTCTGCCTTCTTAGAGAAAGTTGTGTTGCCACTGCATGATCCCACTGATGAGATTGGAGACTTGTTTATAGTTTTGGGCCTTTCAGTTTTGATAGGAACAGAAGTTGGAGGCTTGATGGTGATCTTAGGCCTTATACTCTTAATGTCAGATTATAAACCACGATCATGAGCCAAGCCTTTGAACTTAGTGGTGAATGAAGGTCACTCTTCTCCTTCAATTGGAATGAACATAGACCCTGTTGTCATGAATATCTTACCGTTGGGCATTGTAGTCATCACCACTCGTTCCCGCTTTACCTCATCCACAACTTTGGAATAAGGAGTCTCGATCTTTGGATAAGGAAACAACTTTTCTTCATCAGCTCTCTTCACTTCACTGGAGCTTGCACCTGCACACTCAATAGTGACACATTCACACAATTTGACTGAGTTGCTTCTGTGGCTGTCTTTTCCTCTTTATGCACCAGTTGGGCCCCATATACCATGGTTGTTTCATTCAGAGACTCTTTCAATAATTCATTTGTAGTTTGGGGAAGTTTGATGTATTGATGTTGTAATGGGGAAGGAAAATTTCCATCCCCGAGGCTGGATGTTTCTTCAACCTGCTTGAGTCGCTCTTCTGATTTGAATAAAGCATGATGAGAGTCCATCATTTTCTTTTGTATAACTTGATGTTTTTTCAAGGGTAGATTGGGAGGAGTCAAGTTTGGTTCTTAGTTCCTCTACCTCTTTGGTTAACTCTTTAACTTTAGAGTTAGCAATCCTAAGATATGCGCTTTTATCACTCACCTGAGTTTGAAGATTCTAAACATCTACCTGAATGGCCTCAAGTTTCTCTCTAAATATTCTGGCCTTATTTTTAGACTCCTTAAGGTCTCTAGCAGTGGATGCATGATTTACAGTTTCATTTGTGAACTTACGTTCCCATTCTTTAGCCTCACACTTGGGATTACAACATATCTCATTATTGTTGGTAGATGTAGTGGTACCTGGTATAATGGATGCCATGAATGTCAGGCTCGATCGGATTGAAAAGGGTGGATCAAAAAGTCTCAACTGGATCGGAAAGTCAGTTTTTCGATCGGGCACAGTTTCGGCTCGATCAAAAAGTGTAAGCTGATCAAAAAGTCACGAAGGGACTTTCCGATCGAAAGGCGAAGCTGATCGAAAAGTCACGAAGGGACTTTCCGATTGAAAGGCGGAGCTGATCGAAAGTCACGAAGGGACTTTCCGATCGAAACGGAGCTGATCAAAAAGTCACGAAGGGACTTTCTGATTAAAACGGAGCTAATCGAAAGTCACAAAGGGACTTTCCGATCGAAAAGTGGGGAACCGGGAAGTACTCTTCGATCGAGAAGTGTCCAAAAGGGTCGAAAAGCCAAAGGTTTCGATCGAAATAAGGGTCAAAGCCCCAGATTTCGATCAAAATAAGGGTCAAAGCCACAAATTTCGATCGAGGGGCTTATGAAATCCTAGCAGCCTGCTTCTGTCTTGTGCGAAACCTGCAAAAAAATCACAAGAAACACACAATTAAAACCGTTAGTAACACCTTGAAAAACTTGGAGCAAAAATATGAAAATTAAAAAAACGAATTACTCCACAAGGTGCAGAAAAATTCAACGACCAATTCCCCGTCAAAAATAATTTGCACCAACTACAATTGAGCGGCCATTTACAGCTTCAAAAACTGGTCAATCTGAGCCACATCTTTTAATTAAATGACAATGGCATTTTCGTAAATTGTTTAAACTATAATTGTTTGAATGAAAAGAGTATTTCTCTATTGATTTACAAGACAATTTATACAAAGAGAATACAATAGTTTCTATAACTATTGGCACCTATACTAGGAAGGAAATAATAGTAAAGGAATACAAAATATGTACAAATCAATTTATGATTCTAATTGTCTAACACGCCCCCGCAAGATGGACGAGCGACAGAGAAGGCCAATCTTGTTCAACAGAAAATGATGTCGAGACTTCAGTAATGGTTTGGTGAGAATATCAGCGAGTTGATCGTCACCTGCGATATGAGTAACGCGTATAGTGCCATCTTGAACTTTTTCGCGAACAAAATAGAAATCCAGTGCTAGATGCTTCATGCGAGAGTGAAAAACAGGATTAGCTGAATAGGTTGTAGCACTTATGTTGTCACAAAAAATAACCGGAGTATGCTAAGAATGTTGGCCGAGTTCTTTAAGGAGAGACAGTAACCATTGAAGTTCAACGGTTGTAGCAGCCACAGCTCGAAACTCGGCCTCGGTAGAGGATCTAGACAAGGTGGTTTGACGTTTGGCAGACCACGAAATGAGGTTAGCACCAAGATAAACAAGATAACCCGTTGTGCTCCGATATGTGGATTTATCACCACCCCAATCAGCATCTGTGAAAGCATGCAAATGCAACGGAGAATTATACCTGAAAAACAAACCATGAGATAAAGTGCCATGTAAGTAACGTAAGAGGCGTTTAAGAGCCCCCCAGTGAACGTCCGTCGGAGCATGCATGAACTGTGATAGTTTATTCACCGAGAAGGCAACGTACGGACGAGTGAGGGATAAGTACTGAAGGGCTCCCACAAGAGCCCGATATTCGGTGGCCGACGGCAAGGGTGCACCATCAAGAAGCGGAACCGAGAGTGACATCGGGGTGGTTGCCGACTTGCACTCACTCATATTGGCACGGTTAAGAAGGTCAAGTATATATTTGGATTGAGATAGAAAAAGACCAGAGGGACGAGGAACAACCTCAACACCAAGGAAATAGGACAATGTGCCTAAGTCCTTGAGGGAAAACCGTTGAGAAAAGGAAGAAATGAACCGATTAATGAGAGAAGTGTCGGGACCAGTGATGATTATATCATCAACATAGACAATGAGGTATATGGGAGACTTGGAAGCAAAGTTGAAAAAGAGAGGAGTCAGAAGCCGTTGGCTTAAAGGAGACAGAAGTGAGGTACGACTTTAGTTCGTCATACCAAGCCCGGGAAGCTTGTTTGAGACCACAGATTGCCTTATTTAGTTTGCAAACATGGTCGGGATGAAGAGGGTCAGAAAATCCGGGAGGTTGGCTCATGTAAACGGATTCAGAAAGAGACCCTTGAAGAAAAGCATTATTGATGTCTAGTTCTCGGAGACACCAATTGCGAGATGTCGCTAAAGCAAGAAGAAGACGGAGAGTAGCGGGCTTAACGACCGGGCTGAAGGTCTCGACATAGTCAAGGCCGGGACGTTGGTTGAAACCCTTAGCGACAAGACAGGCTTTTAAACGATCGACAGAGCCATCAGATTTAAACTTAGTTCGAAAAACCCATTTACACCCAATAACATTAGGCGCAGAAGATTTGGGTACAAGGGTCCAAGTCCGATTGGCGGTAAGAGCATCGTGCTCTTGTTGTATGGCAGCACGCCAGTGAGGTTATTTGAGAGCTTGAGCAATGGTGGAGGGTTCGGTGAAAGGCTGAGTAGCCGAGTGGTAAAGATGAAACTCATCTTTGTGGTACTTGGGGTTGGGTTTATGTTGGCGATGGGGGCGAGAGGGGGGTGGGGGCGTCGGATCCGAAGAAGTGGAAGTGGGAGAGAGAGGGGACGAGGGTGTGTTAGGGGAAGGGTTGGGGGTGGGAGACAGAGGTGATGAGGGTTGGTTGGAGGATGAGGCAGGGGGTGAGGATGGAGAGGTGTTCGACGATAGGGGAGGGGGGATTTTGGGGGTTGGATTGCGAGGAGGGGTGAGTTGGAATGAAAGAAATGGTGAGGGGAAGCCACGAGTCAGGAGATGGAGGATCGGGAGTGGAGGTATGAGTAAGTTGTTCATATGGAAAGAGATCCTCAACAAACTTCACATGACGGGATGTGTAAGTTTTATTGGTGAGAGGATCAAGTAGGTAGTATGCGCTTTGAGAGGGCGAGTACCCGACAAAGACACATGGTTTGGAACGAGAATCGAGTTTGTGTTGTGTGTAGGGACGAAGCCAAGGATATGCGAGGCAACCAAAACTCCTTAATTTTTCATAGTTAGGTTGCTTGTGAAAGAGGCGAAGAAAGGGAGAGTCATTATGTAAGGTGATGGTTGGTAGACGATTAATGAGGTAAGTAGCGGTGGTAAAGGCAAAGGGCCAAAATATTAAGGGAATTTTGGCATGGGATAAAAGTGTGAGGCCGGTTTCAACTATGTGACGATGGCGTCTTTCAGCATAGCCATTGTGTGCAGGGGTATGAGGGGGAGACGTGAGATGAGAAATGCCATGAGCGACAAGGTGAGGAGCAAGTTTTATGTATTCACCACCATTGTCAGAATAAAGTTGTTTTATTTTAAGTTGAAAGAAGTTTTCAACAAGTCGTTGAAATCGAATGAAGGTGGTGAGAGAATCAGATTTATTTTTAAGAGGATAAATCCATATATATTTTGTGAAATGATCAACAAATATTATGTAATATTTAAAGCCATCGAATGAGGTCACATGGGAGGACCAAACATCAGAGAATATGGTTCGCAAGGGTGCAGTAGTAGTAATAGAAGATGTATGAAAAGGAAGCTTATGACTTTTATTGATAGAGCAAGAGTTACAATGATTATTATTAAACGAAATAGAGGAAACAAAGGTAGATAAATGTTGGAGAACTCTTGCATGGGGGTGGCCTAGACGATGGTGCCACGGATGATTGGTGCTAGCTTGAACATAAAAGGTAGAAGGGTGAGAGGGCCGAAGCTCATAGATGCCGCGGCTAGACGTTCCTTGGAGAAGAGGTAGTCGGGAATTGAGTTCCTTGATAACAAAATTATGACAAAAAAACTCAATTAGAATAGGATTATCACGACATAATTTAGAGATAGAGATGATGTTACGAGAAAGTAAAGGACACAAAGAACGTTAGTCAATTTAAAGGAAGTAGAAGAAAAAGAAAGAATGGTAGTGCCAATATGAGAGATTGTAAGAGACGAACCATAACCGATAACCAATTCTTCGGTACCGTCATATGGAGCATGCATGGATAGGGCATTGAGATCATTAGTGACGTGATGAGAGGCGCCACTATCAAATAACCATTTGTTGTTGTAGGAGTCTTGACCATTTGAAACTTGCATCATGTTCGCCTGTGGCTTATTTGCGGGGTTGGCTTTTGGAAGGGGGGGGGGGGGAGAACAACAGTGGGGTTGTCCTTTTTAAACTTGTAACAACTGTGAATTGAATGCCCGCGAGTGAAACAATATTGGCATTTGCCAAGGTATTTTGAGGTAGAAGTATTTGTGGGAGTGGGGAGAAGGCCACGTTGGGTATTTGTTTGCTTATTAGACCATGAGTTGGGCCGAGATTGGGCCGCAAAAACGGTGGCAGGTTGGTGAAGGTTAGTGGCGGGTGGGTTGGTTTGAAGGAGATGGAGTTCGTGGGTGATAAGCTTTTCATGAAGTTCATGAAACGGGATAGAGGAATCCCGCGCATGAATGGCATTGATCACGGGTTTGTAGGCGGTTTGGTCAAGTACCTTGGAGGACGATGTCAGTGACATCTTCAACATCAATCGGTTTGCCAAGTATAGCGAGTTCATCCACAAGGTTTTTGATAACCTGCATGTAATCAGACACGGATTGGTTGGAGGTTTTTGTGGATTGACGAAGACGATGTTGAACCTGTTTGAGGTGGCCACGGGAAGTAGAAGCGTAGTTGTTGGCTAATAGTTTCCAAGCTTCATGGGAGGCTTTAGCATTAGTGATCTGAGGGACAATGGAGGGTGATAAGGTTCCGACAAGAGCACCAAAAAGTAGGCGATCTTGCTGAAACCAAGAAGAGTAGTCGGCATGAGGGACGGTATTGCCTTGAGCATCGGTGGTTGGTGTGGGGGAGAGGTGGGTGTCGTCGATAAACTTATAAAGATCGAGGCCTTGGAGGAGAGCCTCAACTTGAGTTTTCCAACTAAGATAGTTGGTGCCGGTGAGTTTGAGGGAGGAGGGAAAGGAAACCATGGTGATAGAGGTGGTGGAAGGGGTGAGAAGGATGTTGGTGTTAACCACTGCGGAGTCGTCGGACATGGTGGCGGGGATGGTGGCAGGCCGGATCGTGAAGGAGGAGGGGCGGTGGCCGGTTTAGAGCAATGATACCATATAATTGTTTGAATGAAAAGTGTATTTCTCTATTGATTTACAAGACAATTTATACAAAGAGAATACAATAGTTTCTATAACTATTGGCACCTACTAGGAAGGAAATAATAGTTAAGGAATACAAAATATGTACAAATCAATTTATGATTCTAATTGTGATTCTAATTGTCTAACATAAACTTCAATTTACGTACACTTCAACTTTTCGAAATTCCAATGGCAATTTGTAATATCGATGAACTTCAAATTACGTAAATGAATTACGTATGGAAGAATTTCTGCAACCGAAAAGAATTCTTTAAGCGAGAAACAAATTGGTGACCGTGAGCTCAAATTCTCAACTTGATGTTCACCGACTTCCGATGCACGGGAATTTATTGACTAAGAGAATAATTCACAGGAAAGTATATATCTCAAATTAAATGCAGCAATTTTTTTATTTTTTATTTTTTATTATTATTTTTTCAATGAAATCGTAACAACCTTGACTAAAATACGAGATTTTCAATGATATTAAATCACAATTGCAATCAATTAAAAATAGATAATCACTTACCATCAAAATACTTCGAGATTCCAACTGAACAGATATGTTTTAATCACTCACCAACTCAACTAAGAACCCTAATTATTTAGAAGCCGCCTCAAAAAGTCATGAAATAAAACCGGATAAGTTATGAAAAACACAGTAATTCTTGAAACCTGATATCGTGAGAGCCTTGAAACACTGTTTCTTGGCTCTGATACCAATTGTAAGCCCCGAATAAACCCAAACACGATATCCTACAACGATTATGAGTGCGGAATCCAAGTAATCGTTGGATTCAAGAACAGAGATGAGAAATTGAATAAAAGACAATAAGAACAATCAAATAAAGATTATCAACTGATTACACCTTAACCGTTGCACACGAATCACTAATTCGTCTGGTACAATGAATTCTCTCTAGCTTCCCTAGCTCCACACAATCTCCTCCTGCCTCTGTCAAATTCGTCAACCCGTGATATGAGGGATTGAGTTTGCTTTTATACCAAACTTAACCCTAATCCCTCTAAATCGGACCGGGCCCAATATCTAAACCCAAATACAATCTAGCCCACATGACATTTTACTAACTATTACAAGCCCAACACTATAAATAACATTTAATATTGCAAACCTCTTAATTCTAGCCTCTACATTCTTTTCAGCACAATATCTAATAAAGTGATACATGATGTCAATGTGATTTGTTTTTTAATGCTTCACGGGGTTGTTAGTGATGTAAATGGCACTGTTGTTGTTAGAGTAGATGGGAATTTCCGTGAAGGTGATTCCATAGTCCAACATTTGATTTTGGATCCACATAACTTGACCACAGCAACTTGAAGTAGCAATGTACTCAGCTTCAGCAGTCGAAGTAGAAACATAGGTATGTTTCTTGCATTTCCATAAGATAAGTCTCTCCCCCAGAAACTGACATCCGCCTGAAGTTGACTTCTTATCCAAGATGCAGCCTCCATAATCACTATCAGTGAATGCTGAAATTGCGTGAGCGGTGGATCGTCTACACAGTCGTATCGAAATCTATGTTTAAACTAAGAACACGAGAGTAAATACAAAAACTTTTGTATTAGACCACAAAGAAACACCATAGAGTACACATACAATATCTGACCAAGAAGTAGTAATTACTATACAAGACGTACTATTTATTGATGAATATCAAACAGCAAAACCCGATCAGCCGAACTTCAGTTTAGACCAGGTTCGTGTGATGTCCGAACTGGAGTTCGCCTATAGTTCGGATCACAGCAATCTTGTAACATTTTTCTTGTATTTGATACTTCACATGACGAACAAAAACCATGTATCAACAAACTCCCCCTCAACATGTGTAGTATTAGCTTCCACAATAACTTGTATCTCCAATCAAACTCTTCCTCAGCTTGACGATGAGCCTGATCTTGAATACTTGACATTGCAGCATTGTGTAAATCCTTTATCAACAGCTTCGCAGAAGACTTGAAGTTGTGATGTTTTCTTTCCACTTAGAAACCTGCCATCATAAATAATCTTGGCGCAAAACGTCTCTTTGAAAACTCCAAGATATATTGATTTTGAAATTGATTTCGTATTCTGTGTTGATCAATCGAAAAAAATAAGAAATAAAATCTTTTTGATTTTTCAGAATTTTATATCAAAACACACCTAAAACCTTTTTGGTATTTTCTGATATGAAATGTAAATGCAATACAGAATGAGACACTATTTTTGTATTTTTGCAAAAACAAACTCCCCCTCAAACTGAGACGGAGTGAAAAAAAAAATAAGAAATTAATTAACCAACACAAATACTAACATTTTAGCATTTTGAAAACCAAATTGATATAGAAATTCAATTTAAGTTATCACAGATATTTCACAATCAGCAATTTTCAAATCACCGGTATGTCTTCCTGAAATACCTGCTGACACCAAATAAAATATTAGTCGCTCTGGGATCGACCCGATTCAACAGCGTCGGATCGCCCGGTGTCTTCCCCATAATCATCGTTGGCTTTGGAAACAACTTTAGGTTTCCACAGTTTGAAAGATTTTGATTTTTGATCAGAACCAGAATTAGTATCAACCGGCATACTTGTTTAAACCAAGACGGATTACGGGTTGATTTGACTTTTGGAGACCATGGTTCATCAAAAATCTGACCTTTGTTATCCATATATTTAGCAGTGTTGTGGATATACGCAGTCGTCGGACAATCAGCAGCAAGATGGCCAGGTTAACGACATGCATAGTAAAGTCTTTCTCGAAATTTAAAAACATTTGATAAATTCTTTGAATTTTGAAAACCAGGTGAATGTTCAGAATCAAAATTGAAAGTGCGTGAGCGTGTGAATATTCTACTTAGTCGTAATGAAATCAATGTAATACGAGATGAAACACAAAGAGTAAATACAAAACACTTGTATTAACCACAAAGATAACCACAGAGTACACTCAGAGAATATGAAACTGTAGCTTAGACCCTTACTGAAAACAACACAAGATGCACATATTTATACTAGAGAAACCCGCTGGTCCGAACCTCTGGTTCGTCCCAAGGTTCGACCATATCCGAACTCCAGGTTCGGCCTGAGTTCGAACCTCAGCAAACTTGTGATCCGTCTTGTATTTGATACTTCACATGACGATCAAGGACCATGTATCAACGAACTCTGTCACACCCCCAAATAACCACTAACGAAGTTTATACCGTTAGGGGTGCGAGCAAACCAGGACCACAACCATTAGTTACAAATACTAAACGAATCAGAGTAAAGTCCAAATGTTCATAATAAAAACGGTTTAAAAGTACGCAGCGGAATAAAAACATAAGTGTCTTAGCACTAACCACGCGCTTTAATTACAAAACATAAATAGTTGTTTAAATCCCAAATTAAGTTTAAAATAAAGTTAAGTAACTTCAAGCGCCATGCCAACCTCCAGTGGATACTCCTGAACGATCTGCAAAAGTGAAAACCACACAAGTGTCAACCTAACGGTTGGTGAAACACCCGAGTTACAATTTCCGATAATATCGTTAAAGATAAGGCTAACGGAATTTGGTCCCAGAAAATTTTTATGAATTAGTGGTGATCTTAATCATTAACACATACAAAAGATATCATTCCAAACTTTTCACCACAACCTTAAAGTATTTGAAAACACCACCTGATCTTAACACCCTACTATGTTCAAAACGACGACATGCATTTGAAGTTCGTGTTACGACTTCTAAAACAAGATCATTAACAAAACAAGGTCAAGCATTCGGTTCTTGTTCAACTCCGGGGAATCCAGCTATATCTTGCTTTTACCTGCATTTTTCCATTAACCCGTTAGTGTAATATACGTTAGGATCGATAATTAGGCGTTAGAATACAAGAGAAAGGCCAAAATATCACATTTTGGCCTGGGGCCAGCGTAAGCTACGGTGGCCACCGTAGCTTACGGTGGCTCCTGGTGTCTTACGCTGGCCAAAATCTGGCCTACGGTGGGATTTTTATGCTGAAGCCAGAGTAAGCTACGGTGGCCAGGTAAGCTACGGTGGCTTCAGCATAATCCTCTCTTTTTGCTACTAGATTTCCCAAGTTTCATTTGGGGTCTTTTCTTTTCATGATCCCAACTTCCCAATCAACTTGTATACCTATCTTTAAGCAAATTCACCATACCTAGATTTATGTGGCTCTAACGAGCAAGTTACTTACCGGGTTAGTTTTGTATTTTCGACCCGTTTGACCCGTTGGCTTTACCCAATAGTTTTACTTGCCCATCGTTATCCCAATGCATTCAACCTGGGCTATCACACACTTTTGCATACACATTCCTACTACTAACTATGAGCATTGTATGGGTTGTGGAAATCTCCAAGTAGTGGTCAATGGCGTCTTATCGTTCCCGAATGTAACCTTTGAATCATTTAGGAACGACACCACTTGACAACTCAACGTGGTTCCCACAACCTCATTCAAGATCAATGCCCATGACACGTTTTGCAACCTTATGCAAGCCTTTGGCCCACTATGGCTCTTATGAGTCATTTAGAAAGCACAAGTATGCATTTCATTGCCAAGTTTACTATCGAATCATAAGTTTATAAAAATCAATAAGATTTTCAAGGTTATAACATGTAGGAATACGTTACCTCGCGAGCTAGAGCCTCCGCTTCCACCGGTGTTAGTTGGATGTTTGTTTCCTTCCTCTTGCTTGTCTGCGGGTTCACTAATAAAGTTAGGACCTCTTGACAACGCATTGACAATATGCCATCCAACAATATGAGTTTACCATTTGGCACATAATACAATTATCTTATAGGTATTTATTTCGTGTTAAGACATACCAAATCCACATCCTAAGTGCTATACAAGTTTATAACTAAGCAATTAACGCATTTATGTACAATCAATTTCACTTAGGCATTTCATCGAGCACTTGGTGGGCATAATATCCACATTCATGTAATTCATTCAATTTATATACTCCCACCTACCCATTTACACAATTTAGGTGAAATCACTTCACACCTATCTACATTCATCAAAATCCAACAATAATCATCATGCATACAAGTTTTTAGGCTAGCATCACAAATTGACTTAACCACTACTTGATTTTCGTCACCCATGGAACCCCCACCTACAACTTGTGAATTAAACACAATCACTCATACAAATATGATTTTTACACCTTCTATCATCCTCATATAACATTGGGAGGTTCATCAGTCACTTGTAGGTTCCAGATTTGTGATGAATCTTAGATTCACCCACATGCAACAAGTTAGAGTTTTACTTACTTGATTCAAGAAGTGCTTTAGATGATGAAAAACACCTCCAATTTCTGATTTGATGCAAGAAAAATCGCAGCTCAAGCCTTGACTGCAGAATTTGGAGTTTAGGGTATGGAAGAAGGGATGGGTCGATCACCAGGGAGAAAATGGCGACCTCCCCCCTTTTCCCAGCTCTTTTACTAATTAGACTTTTGTCTAATTGCAACATTAGTCCCCCAAGTTTGGTCTTTTATAATTAATACTATAAGACAACAATTTTTACACATTAAACCCTAACATTTACACACATATGACATTTCTAACCAAGTTAGGGGTTTTAATATTCCATCTTAAATATTAGCGTGATATTTAAATGAATATTTCCAACAAAAGAAAAACGGGATGTTACAACTCCACCCCCCTTAAAGGGGTTTCGTCCCCGAAACAAGTTACGTACCAAAAAGATGAGGATAGTATTGACGCATTTCTTCCTCGGACTCCCATGTCAAGTCCGAGCCTTTCCTGTGCTCCCATTGAACCATTACTTGGCTCACCTCTTTGTTCCTCAACTTTTTTACCTTGCGATCTCGAATCGCGATCGGCATCTCAACATAATTTAACTTATCATCTACCACTAAATCATCTAGGGGCACGTAAGCGCTCTCATCGGCCAAAAACTTTCGTAAGTGGGATACGTGGAAGGTGTTGTGGATTGCACTCAACTCGTCTGGCAGTTGGAGTTGATATGCCGCTTTGCCCACCCGAGCAATTATCCTAAACGGTCCAATGAACCTAGGACTCAATTTACCGCGTTTTCGAAATCGAATGATACCCTTCCACGGGGAAACCTTTAGCATCACAAGATCACCCACTTGGAATTCAATATGTCGTCTTCTTTTGTCGGCATATGATTTTTGTCTATCTTGGGCCGCCTTTAGTCGGGCTCTTATCATATCGATCTTTCCCGAAGTCAACTCGACTACATCCTTACTAGCAAGTTCGCGTTGGCCCACTCCCCCCCAACACACGGGTGTTCTACATTTTCTCCCATAAAGCATTTCGTACGGGGGCATCCCTATGCTAGCATGGTAACTGTTATTATACGAGAATTCAACTAGGGGAAGATGACTGTCCCAACTCCCCCCAAAGTCAATCGCACATGCTCTAAGCATGTCCTCGAGAGTTTGGATCGTTCTCTCGCTTTGTCCATCCGTTTGAGGATGGTAGGCCGTGCTTAACAATAATTTCGTTCCCATTTCGGCTTGGAATTCCCGCCAAAACTTGGAGGTGAACCGAGTGTCCCGGTCCGACACAATGGATACCGGTACTCCATGACGCGACACGATCTCGTTAATGTACACGGTAGCCATTCTCTTGGAGGAGTATTTCTCACGGATAGGTATAAAATGGGCGCTTTTGGTTAACCTATCCACTACCACCCAAATAGCATCAAAACCCTTAGCCGTTTTTGGCAACTTGGTCAATAGATCCATCGTGATATGCTCCCATTTCCATACCGGAATTTCCAAAGGTTGCAACTTCCCATACGGCTTTTGGTGTTCGGCCTTAACTTGCAAACATGTCAAGCATTTACTCACATATTTGACTATGTCCCGTTTCATACCTGGCCACCAATAATTTTGCTTCAAATCGTGATACATTTTGGTCGTTCCCGGATGAACGGAATATCTTGTCTTGTGGCCTCGTCCAACAAGAGCTTTTTCACTTCACAAGTGTTTGGAACCCAAACCCGACCGAATCGGGTTCTAAGTCCACTATCTTCTTCTACCAAGTCTTTCACTTGACCCACAATTCTCTCCTTTTTCAAGTTCTCCTCTTTTATAGCTTCAACTTGGGCTTCCTTGATTTTAGAGAGCAGTTCCGAGGTCACGATTAATTTCAACGTTTGCACTCGTATCGGAGCATAGTCTCCTTTTCGACTAAGGGCATCGGCTACAACATTCGCCCTCCCCGGATGATAATGGATTTCACAGTCGTAGTCCGTTAACGTTTCTAGCCACCTCCGTTGCCTCATGTTCAACTCCTTTTGATCAAAGAAGTATTTGAGGCTTTTATGATCCGTATAAATGGTGCACTTCACGCCGTATAGAATATGCCGCCATTCTTTCAAGGCGAATACCACCGCAGCTAGTTCCAAATCATGCGTCGGGTAGTTCATTTCATGTTTCTTTAGCAGACTAGAAGCGTACGCGATCACCTTGCCTCGTTGCATTAAGACACACCCGAGACCTCTTAGCGACGCATCCGAGTAGACCACCAAATCATCCGTGCCCTCCGGGAGGGTTAAGACCGGCGCTTGGGTTAACTTTTGCTTAAGGCTATGGAATGCCTCCTCTTGCTCGACACCCCACACAAATTTGGTGTCCTTTCGAGTTAACTTAGTCATTGGTAACGCTATCTTTGAGAAGTCCTGAATGAACTTCCGATAATACCCCGCTAGCCCAAGGAAACTCCGGACTTCGGTCGGGTTCCTTGGACGCTCCCACTTCGTCACCGCCTCGATTTTTGATGGGTCCACCATAATACCCTCGGCACCTATCACATGGCCCAAGAATTGTACCTCTTTCAACCAAAAGGCACATTTAGAGAATTTTGCAAACAATCTTTCCGCTCTCAATTTCTCTAGTACCTCCCGTAAATGCTCGGCATGTTCTTCCTCGCTACGGGAATAGACTAGTATATCGTCGATGAATACAATTACCGACCTATCCAGCATGGGCCGACATACACGGTTCATGAGATCCATGAAGGCCGCGGGCGCATTCGTCAATCCAAAAGACATCACAAGGAACTCGTAATGCCCATATCTTGTTCTAAAAGCAGTTTTGGGGACGTCTTCTTCTTTGACCTTCAATTGATGATATCCCGACCTCAAATCTATTTTCGAGAACCACCTCGCCCCTTGCAATTGGTCAAACAAGTCGTCAATCCTGGGCAAAGGGTAACGGTTTTTCACCGTGAGTTTATTCAACTCTCGGTAATCTATGCACATCCGCATGCTCCCGTCTTTCTTTTTAACAAATAAGACCGGGGCTCCCCAAGGTGAAATACTTGGGCGAATAAACCCCTTATCCAATAACTCTTGAAGTTGCGTCATCAATTCTTGTAGTTCGGACGGTGCTAAACGGTATGGTGCCTTGGCCACCGGCTTAGCACCCGGTACCAAGTCGATTCGGAATTCCACCTCTCGGTCGGGTGGGATCCCCGGTAGGTCATCCGGGAACACGTCTTTGAATTCCCGCACCACCGGTATCTCTTCTATCAACGGTTCTTGCTTTCTAGCATCAGTGATCATTGCAAAGTATGCCTTGCACCCCTGCAGCATATATTTTCTCGCCTTAAGTAGCGAGCATAGAATCGGGGAACTTTGGTTTTCCCCATAAATGGTGATTTGGCTTCCACTTGGTGAGATGATCTCTATCGCCTTGCGGTCGCATATCACCTTTGCATGGTTACGGGATAACCAATCCATGCCTACCACCACCTTGAACTCCCTCATTGCTATGGGTATGAGGTCGATCGGATAGTCCTCATTGGCAATGGAGAGTTTGTACTCCCGACATACATCATAAACAAAGAAAGATTTTTCATTAGCAATCTCTACCTCTAAGGGTACACGTAATTTTTCAATCTTAAAAGAAGGGGATTTAACAAAATCGTAAGCAACAAACGATCTATTAGCACCGGTGTCAAACAATATATGTGCAGGTATTGAGTTAACGCAAAATGTACCTGCCACCACATTCGGGTCAGTTTTCGCCTCTTCGGCCGTCATTTGGAAGGCCCTACCCGTGGCTTTCGGCGCCTCAAACCTTCCTCCAGCTTTCGACCCTTCACTATGAAGTTTTGGGCATTCGGGTCTCCGATGCCCCGTTTGATAGCAATTGAAACACCTTATGATTTCAGATGGGCAATTGGAGACACCATGGCCCTTCTTGCCGCAATTGAGGCATGGACGATCTTTAAACAAACATTCTCCCGAATGGCCCTTGTTACAAATCTTACACTTGAAGCTACCCCCTTTAGCCTCCTTTTTCTTAGGTGACTCACCCATTTTCGGCTTCTTCGGAGGGTTAGGATTTCCCCCACTTGTACTCATTCTTTCACGAGCTTCTTGGCGGCTCAGATCAAGTTCTCGCGCACGGGCAGCATTTATCATTTGTTCTACTGTCGTAAACTGGGCAAGGGGTATGAAATTCCTTGATCTTCGGCTTCAGCATGCTACGATAAAAGAACATTCTTGCATCTTCTGTGGGCAACACGTCACTACAAAACTTGACCCGATCAAGATAGGCCCCCGTTATGTCATCAACAGTCTGAGTCTCCCCCTGCTCAAGCTTGAGGAACTCATGCTTTATCTCATTAATCTTTGCCGGTGGGCAGTGATGCTCAACAAATAGCTTCTTGAACTCCTCCCAACCTATGGCATTTGCCACGGCCTCTCCCTTTTCTTGGCACTTAGCGTCCCACCAATCCTTAGCTCGGTCCGTAAGTAGACCCGTGGCATATATCACTTGATCCTCAGGTTCACAATGAACTCTTCGGAACACAGCTTCAATGTTCATGATCCATCGGTGGCACGCTATCGGATCGACTTCCCCACCATATTGAGGAGGGTGGCAGGAGACAAAGTCCTTAAACGAGCATCTCTTCTTGGACCTTTCCCCATGATTGAGGAGAGCAGCCTTTAATTCATCAAATTTTTCATCCATAGTTTTGAGCAAGTCCACTTGCATAGTGTGGACATAGTCGGGGAGGGCCGCATTGATCGCAGTCCCCACTTCCTCGGCAATTTGGGCCCTCAGTTCAGCCCTTCTTTGCTCTTCCGCGAGAGCTTCAGCGTTTGGATCAGCCATTTATCTACACATATAGAGATAACAACATGTTAGCTCTGCATTTTCAAGTTCCCTTTGCCTATAGCAAGGTTTATGTGATTAATTGGACAATTTCCAATCAACCTGACAGATTTATACGAGGTCCTTTGCCTTAGCATTAACCCGTTTCTATCCGTCCATAACATCTAACGCGATTTACGGTTCTAGTGTTTAACACTCTTCCGTGCTTTCCACATTTTTAGACAACCATATGAAAACTTCTAGATTTCACAGTGGCTTCCAGTGCACACTTGCTTATGCGTTATCGATTGATCACTATAAAGTACAACAAATTACTTACCCGGATTCCCGATCAACTTAAACCGAACACTTGACTCGTACCTCGAGCACGGGGTTTGAGTTCAAGCACCACACGAGTGCTTAATTTTCTCAAACCACGGCTCTGATACCAACTTGAAACACCCGAGTTACAATTTCCGATAATATCGTTAAAGATAAGGCTAACGGAATTTAGTCCCAGAAAATTTTTATGAATTAGTGGTGATCTTAATCATTAACACATACAAAAGATATCATTCCAAATTTTTCACCACAACCTTAAAGTATTTGAAAACACCACCTGATCTTAACACCCTACTATGTTCAAAACGACAACATGCATTTGAAGTTCGTGTTACGACTTCTAAAACAAGATCATTAACAAAACAAGGTCAAGCATTCGGTTCTTGTTCAACTCCGGGGAATCCAGCTATATCTTGCTTTTACCTGCATTTTTCCATTAACCCGTTAGTGTAATATACGTTAGGATCGATAATTAGGCGTTAGAATACAAGAGAAAGGCCAAAATATCACATTTTGGCCTGGGGCCAGCGTAAGCTACGGTGGCCACCGTAGCTTACGGTGGCTCCTGGTGTCTTACGCTGGCCAAAATCTGGCCTACGGTGGGATTTTTATGCTGAAGCCAGAGTAAGCTACGGTGGCCAGAGTAAGCTACGGTGGCTTCAGCATAATCCTCTCTTTTTGCTACTAGATTTCCCAAGTTTCATTTGGGGTCTTTTCTTTTCATGATCCCAACTTCCCAATCAACTTGTATACCTATCTTTAAGCAAATTCACCATACCTAGATTTATGTGGCTCTAACGAGCAAGTTACTTACCGGGTTAGTTTTGTATTTTCGACCCGTTTGACCCGTTGGCTTTACCCAATAGTTTTACTTGCCCATCGTTATCCCAATGCATTCAACCTGGGCTATCACACACTTTTGCATACACATTCCTACTACTAACTATGAGCATTGTATGGGTTGTGGAAATCTCCAAGTAGTGGTCAATGGCGTCTTATCGTTCCCGAATGTAACCTTTGAATCATTTAGGAACGACACCACTTGACAACTCAACGTGGTTCCCACAACCTCATTCAAGATCAATGCCCATGACACGTTTTGCAACCTTATGCAAGCCTTTGGCCCACTATGGCTCTTATGAGTCATTTAGAAAGCACAAGTATGCATTTCATTGCCAAGTTTACTATCGAATCATAAGTTTATAAAAATCAATAAGATTTTCAAGGTTATAACATGTAGGAATACGTTACCTCGCGAGCTAGAGCCTCCGCTTCCACCGGTGTTAGTTGGATGTTTGTTTCCTTCCTCTTGCTTGTCTGCGGGTTCACTAATAAAGTTAGGACCTCTTGACAACGCATTGACAATATGCCATCCAACAATATGAGTTTACCATTTGGCACATAATACAATTATCTTATAGGTATTTATTTCGTGTTAAGACATACCAAATCCACATCCTAAGTGCTATACAAGTTTATAACTAAGCAATTAACGCATTTATGTACAATCAATTTCACTTAGGCATTTCATCGAGCACTTGGTGGGCATAATATCCACATTCATGTAATTCATTCAATTTATATACTCCCACCTACCCATTTACACAATTTAGGTGAAATCACTTCACACCTATCTACATTCATCAAAATCCAACAATAATCATCATGCATACAAGTTTTTAGGCTAGCATCACAAATTGACTTAACCACTACTTGATTTTCGTCACCCATGGAACCCCCACCTACAACTTGTGAATTAAACACAATCACTCATACAAATATGATTTTTACACCTTCTATCATCCTCATATAACATTGGGAGGTTCATCAGTCACTTGTAGGTTCCAGATTTGTGATGAATCTTAGATTCACCCACATGCAACAAGTTAGAGTTTTACTTACTTGATTCAAGAAGTGCTTTAGATGATGAAAAACACCTCCAATTTCTGATTTGATGCAAGAAAAATCGCAGCTCAAGCCTTGACTGCAGAATTTGGAGTTTAGGGTATGGAAGAAGGGATGGGTCGATCACCAGGGAGAAAATGGCGACCTCCCCCCTTTTCCCAGCTCTTTTACTAATTAGACTTTTGTCTAATTGCAACATTAGTCCCCCAAGTTTGGTCTTTTATAATTAATACTATAAGACAACAATTTTTACACATTAAACCCTAACATTTACACACATATGACATTTCTAACCAAGTTAGGGGTTTTAATATTCCATCTTAAATATTAGCGTGATATTTAAATGAATATTTCCAACAAAAGAAAAACGGGATGTTACAGTTGGTGAGTTCACGGTGGGCATGTCATGCATTGGCCCGGTCTCATAAGCGTATGTATCAACATATAATAAGTATTAGTTTTGCAAACATTTCCAAGTGTTGAATTATCGAATATGCACTAGTTGTGTAAAAGTTAAAGCGGTCAACCGATATCGCGGGTAGCTAATCCGGTTTCCATGCACTAAGGAAGTTCGTACCAAAGTTGACGTAACAGAGTTCGGCATTTGCCGATGGTTGGTGCCTCCAGTTGTGTCCTCATGGGACCCACAACTAAAATAGGCTGATATTGTACTCCGTTCGGCCTCCAACCGGTTGGCTACACATTTGTGTACCGCGGAGCAGGGTTGTCAACCCTTAGTAGATCTACCCAACATCCCCTCGCTTCACGAATTAATGGTACTAAATTGTTGAGGACTTTTCAGTTTTAAGGCATCCTTAGAAATCATGTGATATCATTTGGTTTAGACTTTAACCTACACTAGCCATATTAAAATCGTTTATTCTGGATTTCATTTGAAATCCTAAAAAGAGTTTAAGTGTCAAAATGGTTATTCTGGATTTCCTTTGAAATCCCAAATGAGTTCAAGTATTCAATAGTTGGTTGTGGATTTCCTTTGAAACCCCAAGGATGGACAGTTGCAAGTGCCTCCCATAAAACACTCCAACTTCCATAACAGATATCCCATTAGGCGATACCTCGAAATGTCAGCGTTGCTTTCCGTTTAGTAATTTCGTTGTCACCCAAACGGGCTCACAATTAAGGGTTTGTGAAACTCACCTTAGGTTGCTCAGCTACACTTGCTAATTAATCCAAGTATTGCTTAACGAAGACCTATGAACACGTTTAGGTCTTAAGTATTAGTTTTGTGTCTAATCTTTAACTTAACGTCACTATGGCCCATAACATAGCACGTTGGAACTACGACTCGACATACCGACACACGATTCCGATGGTTGATCATAAACAAGGGTTCACATAAATCAGAAATCAAACATGTTTCATCACAGCATAATCATGTAAGTTATGGCATAACATTCAAGTAAATTGCACAAGTTTGGGTTTAGGTCTGGTCGTAGTTTCGCTAGCATAGTTTCGCTTGGCAGTTTCGCTGTGTGCACGGGCAGCACTTTCGCTAGGCAATACCCGATGACACAGTTTCGCTAGGCTAGTTTCGCTCGAAACTGTTGGCACAGTTTCGCTAGCCTAGTTTCGCCCGAAACTGGTTTGAACTTTCGTTCAGGGAATTTCGCTCGGTAGTTTCGTTCGGACAGGTCTGGTTGGCTTACCCTGCGACACTATAGTTTCGCTGTATAGTGTCGCTGGAAGGAGATATACATAGTTTCGCTACATAATTTCGCCTGATGAAGGCACAGTTTCGCTAGTCGCTAAAAAAACCCGTAAATTTGACTAAAAATCTTTCTAACAGCCTCCATACTTCATATAGTTCATTCTCAAGCATACATAATCATTAAGGAACATCACAGGAGCATTTTTAACATCATAAACATGCATTTTCATCATCAAATCTTCAAGAACACATTTTACCCAAAATAACCTAATCTAGCATAAATCTTCAGTATGGATCAGTTTCACACGTAAAGTTGTAGTTTTTATGATAGATCTAGCATTCCTAAGCAATATTACCGAAGATCTAGCGATTTCATGAAGATCTAAGCTTGCTTTAAGGTAAAACACATAGAAAAAGCATAGAAAATGGTCATGGGACTCACGGTTGATCTAGGATCGATGGATGATCTTCACAACTTAGAGATGCTGGCTGATTCTTGGTGGTTCTTGGGCTGGTCCAGAAATCATGAGAGATATAGGGAGTGTGTGTGTGTTTGTATGGTGATGCAAATGAAACAAAAATGGTGATTAGGGTTTTAGGAGGGTTTAAATACCAAAGGCTTGGTCTTGGGCTTTCATTGGGATTTGGGCCCCAATGATTAACCAATCATTAGCCCATGATTAGTCCATCATTAATCATATATGCATACACTTAATCACTAGATTACTCATAAAATTTCTCGATTATCATTAAATACACAATTAAGCAATTCGTCATATAATTTAACAACCAAACAAATAGTCATGCTTTTTAATAATAATCATGTATTTAAATCATGTTGCACATAATAACAATAGATAAGTGAACACATAACACATATGGACGGGTTCGGTGCTCAACCAAAGGTCGTGGACGTATTTGGCCTAGTTAAGCATTAGTTACTAAGTTAACACTTATAACGTAACTAACGGAAATTGTCTAACGGAAGTTAACCTTGAAATTCTCGAATGTCACATCATCCCCTTGTAAATGGAATTTTCGTCCCGAAAATTATTCTTGCGTTGTAGCGTTCGCGGCCGCAGCCTCAGCTGTCGTCGCTGGGGAAAGAAAGCAAAAGTTTTAGGGTCGCCACAAACTCCCCCTCGGCATGTGCAGTATCATCTTCTCTATTCAAACTGGTATCTTGTATCTTCAATCAAACTCTTCCTCGATCTTGACGATGAGTTCAATCTTGAATACTTGATATTGCATCATGTGTAATCTCTTTATCAACAATCTTTAGAAGACTTGAAGTTGTGATGTTCTCTCCCCACTTAGAAACCTGCCAACATAAATAATCTTGGTGCAAAATGTCTCTTCGAGACTCCAAGATATTTTGATTTTGGAAATTGGTTTTGTATTTCGTGCTGATCAATCGAAAACAAATAAGAAACAAAATCTTTTTTGGCTTTTAGAAATTTTATATCAAAACACACCTAAAATCTTTTTGGTATTTTCTGATAAGAAAAGTAAAGGCATTACAGAATCAGACACTATTTTTGTCTTTTGTGAGAAAGATCACAACTTGGGATCATATTGATCATAACATGCTGAACTACATTTCAATTTCAATTATTAAAGCACATAAGCCATGCCGATTGCATATATCATTTGTTCAACTTTAAACTCTGGCACAATCATACTCATAACATCTGGATATGTTTAAGGTATTGATTAAATTTGCTTTGACCAGTGTACCCCACACTATTAGACATACTCAGATATGCTTTTGCTTATCACATTTTGTGATTTCATTTGTGATTTGAATCACATAATGATTATAACCATGATATAGTCAACTGTGTTCCATGCAAAAAGAAATAAGAACGTTAAATCGTCTACCTTAAGGTCGATCTTTCGATACGCAGATAAGGCCTCGGATTTAAGAAAATAAGAAAATAAAACAAGTTGAAATTGTATAACTCAATAACAATCAGGTCGGTACTCCCGTACACGCAAATAAAGTCCGATGAGTTATACGAAACACCAAAGAAAATTAAGCAGATTGTCAAATAAACAACGATCAGGTCGGTCTTTCGACACGTAGAGAAAGTCCGATCGTTTGACAAATTAAGAAAATGAAACAAGTTTAAAATCTTTGCAAAATGAACACATGTATACACAGTGACTTCTCATTTTATTTTTCACATATCTTTTTCTTGATATATCATGAGATATGCATCAAGATGTTGTCCACTAGGTCAAGCATCGGATTTAGTGTATATCACATTTGTATACTTTCTGATTTGCTGAGCCTACCTTCCACATCGATCAAATGGTCTTATGACTTTTTCATCTACTTTATCCATGAGTCAGACAATATCAGCCAATGTACCATCATTTCCCAATCATGTCGGATACAATTTCTCATTTTTCAATGTTTTTGGCTTTTTGCATTTTTCAAATGTTTTTGTCTTTTTCAAATTTCTCCCCCTAAAATGACAACTCTATTTATAGATTTTCATTTTTACGATTTGAAAAACAAAACACTATTTTTGTATTTTTGCAAAAAAAAAAACAAACTCCCCCTCAGAATGAGATGAAGTGAAAAACAAGAAAATTGATCAACCAACACGAATACTAGCAGTTTAACCGTTTGAAAACAAAATTGATTTTGAAATTCAGTTTAATTAGAACAGATATTTCAAAATCAGTAATTTCCCAATCACCGAAAGGTCTTCCTGAAATACCTACTGACACCAAATAAAACATTAGTCGTGTTGGGATCGACCCGAATCAACAACGTCGGGTCGCCCGGTGTCTTCCACAAAGTCCTTGTTGGCTTTGGAAACAACTTTTGGTTTCCAAATTTGTAAAAGTTTTAATTTTTGATCGGAACCCGAATCAGATTCAACCGTCGTACTTGATTTAGACCAAGACGATTTACGAGTTGATTTAATCGCTGGAGACCATGGTTCATCAAAAATTTGACCTTTGGTATCACATATTTGGAAGTTTTGTGGATAAATGCAGTCGTCGGACAATCAGCAGCTAGATGTCCTGGTTGACGACATACATAACAAAGTCGTTCTCTAAAAATTGTTTGAAAATTGTTGTAAATTTTGAGAATCAGATGAATGGTCAGAATGAAAGTTATCAAAGAAACCATCAGAAGAATCATACCTAGGAGACGGACTCCTTAAAGATGAAGATCTTCCAGAATAATAAGAAAATTCCTTCTGAGATGGTGATTTCTTTGCAACTTTTGCTTTAGGAACCTTGTCTGCTTTCACCGGTTTCTTCGTTTCAACTGAACTTTCCTTCACAACAAAACCCAAACCTTTGTGTTTGTAACCTGAAACCTTTGACGAACCTGAAGAAGAACCTAAAGCTTCTCTTGACTTAGCTTCACTAGTGAATTTTAGCCTTGATATCCTTCAGCTTTTTCTTTTCAATCAAAACTTTTTCTTTGTCGGTTGCAGATGAAGAACTCGAAGCAACCTTATCAAACACTTTCTCATTTTCCAGTAATACAGACTTGGAAGCAAATTTTGGAGCTTCACCCAAAGACTTTTCCTTCTTTTTGGACTTGGACCTGTTCTTCTTAGGTGGAGTAGCAAACTTTGAATAGTCATGCAATTCATTGTTTGGATCAATCTGAGCAGAAGTAACTTCAATTAAATCCACTAGTTGAGGAACCAAGTGAATATTTTCTTCCTTAGACTTCTCTGAACACTGATCCTGCTTGTATAAGTAATTTAGCAATGTCGGTGACAAATTGCAATTCTTAACTTGTCTTTTCAACTCCAAAATCTCCAATTTCAAGTCATTAATTTTATGTTGACCTTCAAATACCTCTTGTTGTGACTTGATGAATTTTGCATTGAGATCATCATACTCATAAGTTTGTAACTTCCGGATCTCACATTCAGCATATAATTCTTCAAGCACATTTTCTCTCTTTTGCTTGTAGATCTCAACATCTTTTGTTAACACTTCATTCTTGTCTCTGTAAAGAACATTTTCATCTTGAAGCATATAAATCTTATTTTGAAGTTTCTCAACGGCAACAACAGTTTTAGCAATAAGAGCAGTAGCCTCTTCGTATATTTGCTGAACCGGATAACTCTTCTCAAACAGATTCTCAAAATCTTGAGCTGCGTCTAACGCTTCAGCTTTGGCTTTCTCACACTCTTCAGCTAATTGAGCCTTTTCCTTCAAAACATCTTCATGAATATGAACCAACTCATAATACTTCTTTTGAAAATCATCCACCTCTTTCTTGAGCATCACAATTTCTTCAGTTGATAATTGACATCTTTGTTCAAAACCTTCAACCTGTTGAAGCAATCTTTTACACTGAAGACATTCAAACTCGTCAACCTTTGAACTTGTAGAAACTTTAGGTAATTCTTCTTGTACCAAAGATACACTTGAAGAAGTATCAGACTCAGTTAAAAAGCTATCATCATCAGCATGTTGAACAGTTAAAGCAATTGAGATTGGAGTATGATTCTTTTTAACTGCTGAATCTGCATTCCAGGCAAATTCATCTAGATGCATAAATGTATCAGTCCAATCATGAGCAAGAGTAGCAGATTTCTGTTCAACCTTTTCAGTTTTATCTGATAGATGAAAAACTAAATGTGCATGCTGACCAGTCTTCAATTTACTTTCTGCAGAACTTGGACATTCTCGAGCAAAGTGACCATAGACTGAACACTTATAACATTTCACCTTAGATTTGTCCAATCCAATCTTTCCTTCCTGATTCAGTCTCTTCTTACCAGTTCTATTGAAAAATTTCTTTGTTCTACGAATCAACATAGCATATTGCCAACTTAGATCCATTTCCTTCAAATGATCATAATCAATCTGATCGTAATCTTCATTTGCTAACTCAACATTACTCACAGAACCAATGATAACACCAAAGTATGAAGATACTAATGCAGACATCAACGCATTATAATCATCGACAGTTTGAACAGATAATGCACTTTGAGTCGAAGAACTTGGAATTGACACAGTACAACCAGCAGAAGAATAACTTGGAATTTCAGATTTACCTGCCAGAAATGTTGTAGGAGGAGCAGAACTAAGAATATTAGACTTTCCAGCATTCATTGTAGAGTCATTTTCACCATGATACACTGCAGGATTCTGAATTTGTGTAGGAAGTGATTTATTCACCATTAATTCCATATCCCGAGCCTGAATTCTTTGAACCAAATCATTGAAAGACAATCCTGAAAAATCCTTATCGTGAGTAATCATCATAACATAATTCTCCCATTTTTCAGGCAAAGCTTCCAAGATCTTTTCTTTCATATCAACCTCTTCTTTAGTAAGATTCACCAAACGCATTTCACTCATCAGATGAGCGAATCTTGCAATCAGATTGGGAATCGTTTCATTTTGATAATGCTTAAAACTATCAAACTCTTTCTTCAAAACCTTTTGTCGACTTTTCTTGTATTGATCATTGCCTTCACATCGTTTTTCCAACGCATCCCATAGACTTTTTGATGTGTAGTTACCAGCAAATTGATGAAGTAACTCTTTAGGCAATGCCATCGTTAACGTACCATACGCCTTTTTCTCAGCTTGATAAGCTTTCTTATGTTCAGATGACATTTTTCTTTGAAGAATAGGTTCACCAGTTTCATCTTTAGGATAAACATATTTCTCAGTGAAAGCTAACCACATATCAATGTCATTTGTATCGACAAACGCTTCAAACCGTTTAACCCAACTATGATAATCTTCCAATTTTAGCAATTTGGGAACTTTCTGACTTGTTCCAATTTCATTATCATAATTCATCATTGTTTGCATCGTAGCTTGAACCGAATTTTGAATAGCCGCGAACGCTTGAAAATCGGACATTTTCGAAAAATTGTTTACTGTTCACTCCGAACCTCGTCCGAACTTCCTCCGAACTGTCACCGAATCTAGTCCGAACTTGCCTACGCTGAACTCTCTCCGAACCCAATCTTCGGAAGAACAAATCAACAGTAACTTCAAACTTTCTCCGAAAAACCACCGAACGCTCTCCGACCTAGACCGATCCCTCACCGAACCTAGATAAAGACCGAGCTTTGTCCGAACCTCGAGTTCGGAGCGGTTAATCCGAAGTTGTCCGAACCTCAGACGAGACAGATTTCACTCGGCGTCATTTTCTCGATTTTCAACGTTTTTTACTGGAATTTTTGACAGTAATTCAAGCAAACTTGATAGAAACAACTCAGAAATGAATTTTTGATTAAAAGCACACTCGAAACAATCAAACAAACTCAAAAATGATTGAAATTTTCGCAAAAACGTGAATTTGGACTCAAAACTCCGAGAAACACTGATCTCCGACTAGTAGAGTAAACCAAATGCTCTGATACCACTTGAAAGTGCGTGAGCGTGTGAATATTCTACTTAGTCGTAATGAAATCAATGTAATACGAGATGAAACACAAAGAATAAATACAAAACACTTGTATTAACCACAGAGATAACCACAGAGTACACTCAGAGAATATGACACTGAAGCTTAGACCCTTACTGAAAACAACCCAAGATGCACATATTTATACTAGAGAAACCCGCTGGTCCGAACCTCTGGTTCGGCCCAAGGTTCGGCCATGTCCGAACTCCAGGTTTGGTCTGAATTTGGACCTCAGCAAACTTGTGATCCGTCTTGTATTTGATACTTCACATGATGATCAAGGACCATCTATCAACAAAAATTATCAAAGAAAAATCATTATAGGAATCATACCTAGGAGATGGACTCCTTGAAGATGATGACCTTCCAGAATAATAAGATTTTTCTGTCGGAGGAAGTGATTTCTTTTGAACCTTAATTTTGAAATCTTTTCAGCTTTTACTGGCTTCTTAGCTTGAACAGATACTTCCTTGATCTCAAAACCCAATCCTTGTTCTTATAACCCGGGGTCTTTGATAAACTCGAAGAAGAACTAGAAGTTTCTCTCTCCTTAGCTTCTCTAGTAAATTTAGCTTTGATGTCTTTCAGTTTGTTCTTTTTAATCAAAGATTTTTCTTCTTCAGTTGTAGATGAAGTACTTGAAGCAACCTTATCAAAAATCTATTCATTTTCCAAAAGACTAGACTTTGAGTTAAACTTTGGAGCTTCACCAAATGGTTTTTGCTTTTTCCCAGACTTTGATTTCTTCTTCTTTAAATTGGTGGCAAACTTCGAATAATCATGCAATTCATTAGAATCAAGTGGAGCACATGTAAATTCAGATAAATCCACCGGTTGAGGAACCATGTGAATATCATTCTTTTTGGAACTATCTTCACTCCGATCCTGTTTATATAAGAAATTCAGCAATGTCGGTGATAAATTGCAATTCTTCACTTGCCTTTTTAACTCCAAAATTTCCAACTTCAATTCAGAGATTTTCTGTTGAGCATCAAACACGTATTTTTGTGACTTGATGAATTTTTCATTGAGATCATCATACTCATACGTTTGCAACTTTCGGATCTCACATTCAGCAAAAAGTTCTTCGGTAACATGTTCCCACTTCTTTATGTATATGTCCACATCCTTTGTTAAGACTTCATTCTTATCGCGAAGAAGAACATTCTAAACTTGAAGTGTAGACACCTTTGTTTGAAGTTTTTCAATTGTAGCAGCAGATTCAACAACAAGTGCATTCGCTTGTTCATACTTTTATTGAACTGGATAACTCTTTTCAAACAAAGCTTCAAAATCCTCAGCTACTTCTTTAGCCTCAGCTTTGGCCTTCTCACATTCTTCAAACACTTCACTCTTTTCTTTCAACACAATTTCATGAACATGAACCAATTCATAATACTTTTTCTGAAATTCTTCCAATTCTTTTTTGAGTACCACAACTTCTTCAGACAATAATTCAGAACCTTTTTCAAGATTGACATTCTTTTTACCCAACCTTATACATTTAAGAGATTTTAATTCTTTAACCTTTTGACTTTCATTCACCTTAACTTGAACGTCATCAATCAATGATACTTTGGAACTTGAATTAGAATCGGTTAATATACTATCATCATCATGACGAGCTGTCAAAGCAACAGTATCTGATACTTTTTGTAACATCCGAATCTGCATTCCAGGCAAATTCATCTAGATGCCAAAATATATCTGCATTTTGTTATCAACAGAATCTGATACTTTTTGATCTTTTTGATCTTGATTTGATGAATGCACAACCAAATGAGCATGTTGGCCAGACTTCAATTTATTATCAATTAAACTTGGACATTCACGTGCAAAATGTCCATATACAGAACATTTGTAACACTTAACCTTCGACTTGTCCAATCTAATTTTACCATCCTGATTCAATCTCTTCTTTCCAGTTCTGCTAAAAAAATTCTTCGTTCTACGAACTAACATAGCATACTGCCAATTCAGATCCATTTCTTCCAAATGATCATAATCTATCTGATCATAATCTTCATTTGTCAATTCAGCATTACACACAGAGCCAGTGATAACACCAAAATATGAAGATACCAATGTAGACATTAAAGCCATATAATCATCGGTAGTTTGAGCAGATAAAACATTTTGAGTTGAAGAACTAGGAATTGAAACAGTACAACCAGCAGAATAATCAGAATTTTCAGATTTACCTACAATGAATGCTGTAGGAGGTGCGGAACTAAGAATATTAGACTTCACAGCATTAATTGTTGAATCATTTTCTCCATGATATACCGCAGGATTTTGAATTTGAGGCGAAAGTGATTTATTTACCATTAACTCCATATCCCTTGCTTGAATTCTTTGAATCAGATCATTAAATGACAACCCCGAATATTCTTTATCATGAGTGATCATCATCACATAATTCTCTCATTTCTCAGGTAAAGCCTCCAAAATCTTTTCTTTCATATCAGCTTCTTCTTTTGTAAGACTCACCAAACACATTTCACTCATTAAGTGAGCGAATCTTGCAATCAGATTTGGAATTGATTCATTTTGATAATGCTTGAAACTATCAAATTCATTCTTCAAAACCTTTTGTTGACTTTTCTTATATTGGTCATTGCCTTCACATCTCTTTTCCAACGCATCCCATAAACTCTTCGATGTATAGTTACCAGAAAACTAATGTAGTAACTCTTTAGGTAATGCCATTGTCAAAGTACCATATGTCTTTTTTCTCAGCTTGATACACTTTCTTTTGTTCAAAAGAAAGTTTTCTTTGAATAATCGGCTCCCCGGTTTGGATATACATATTGATCAGTGAATGACAACCACATATCAATATCATTCGTGTCAACGTACACTTCAAAATGTTTAACCTAACTATGATAACCTTCCAATTTTAGCAATTTGGGAACTTTTTGACTTGTTCCAATTCATTATCATAGTTCATCATTGTTTGCATCATAGTTTGCATCGAATTCTGAATTGCTGCAAACGCTTGAAAATCACTCATGTTTTCTGAAAAACTTGTATACCAAAACTTCAAACCCAAAAACGAAGGTCTTAGAAATGGATTTTGGGTATCGAAACGGATGGTACTGACCGTTAGGCCTGTAAAGTATAGATCTCTCCGAGACGGTCGTTTTGGCTGGTATTAGCTCCCGTAACTCTTTACCGTTCTCAAGTTACGTCAGTTTTCATGAAAATTCCCAATTACTGTTTACCCGAACCTAATCCGAACCTCAGCCAAACTTGACTTCGGATGACCTTAGATGAACCTTAGCCGAACAGGGCTTCGGATAAACCAAACTGAATCCGAACCTAGAAGATAGCCGAACTATATCCGAACTTCGTACGAACTTGATCCGAACACTGGCCGAACACAACTTCGTTAGAAAATCGTCCGAACGGAAGCCGGACTTGAGTTCGGAGCGGTTATTTTCAGTTTCACCCGAACCTCAGACGAACAGAAACATTGTCCACTCAATTTTCGCGATTTTCAGTGTTTTTGGACGATATTTTCGACAGAAACTCAGATAAACTCAAAAGCAATGATGTAGAAGAAGATTTTTCACAGAAAGTACACTCGAAATGATCAAATGAACACAAACTCAATGAGATATTGTAAAAACCTTGGAATTTAGACTCGAAATGATGAAAAACAGAGATTTCTGACCAATATAGAGAACCAAATGCTCTGGTATCACTTGAAATTGCGTGAGCGGTGGATCGTCTACACAATCGTATAGAAATCTATGTTTAAACTAAGAACACGAGAGTGAATACAAAGACTTTTGTATTAGAACACAGAGTACACATATAAGATATGACCAAGAAGTAGTAGTTACTATACAAGACGTGCTATATATAGATGAACATCAAAGAGCAAAACCCGATCAGCCGAACTTCAGTTCGGACCAGGTTCATGTGATGTCTGAACTAGAGTTCGCCTATAGTTCAGATCACAACAATCTTGTAACATTTGTCTTGTATTCGATACTTCACATGACGAACAGGAACCATGTATCAACAAATGCTTTGAAGGTGAAATCAGAATTCTTAGGGTACCACAAACCTAGTTTAGGTTGACCCTTCAAATATTTGAATATCCATTTGATTGGTAACATGTGGGATTCCTTTGCTTGATACCTGGCACATAGGCAAACACTGAACATAATGTCTGGCCTACTTGATGTGAGATACATCAGAGATCCAATCATTGCTCTATACATGTGCTCATCTACTGGTTCACCACTAGAGTCACTTGAAAGCTTGTGGGATGTGGGAATGGGAGTCTTGGCACTAAAAGCTGACTGCATATTAAAACGTTTAAGCATATCTTGAATATATTTTGATTGATTCAAGAAAATACCAGATGCAGTTTGCTTCACTTGCAGCCCTAAGAAGTAACTGAGTTCTCCCATTGAGCTCATCTCAAATTTTTCTTGCATAAGAGCTTTAAATTCTTTATAAAGAGCAGAACTGGAGGAACCAAATATAATATCATCCACATAAATTTGTACCATCAACATATCTTTAACAACTTTGTTGATAAACAGTGTTTTGTCAATTTCTCCTCTCCTATATCCATTTTTCCAAAATATAATTGGAAAGAGTTTCATACCAGGTTCTAGGAGCTTGTTTAAGACCATACAAAGCTTTGATAACCTTACATACTCTGTTAGGATAGTGTGGGTCCTCAAAACCTTGAGGTTGACATATACACATCTTGTTGTAACAACCCGTAGAGAAAGGCACTTTTAACATAAATTTGAAAAAGTTGGAAGTTCTTGAATGCAACATAAGCCAAGAAGATTCTGATGGCTTCACGTCTAGCTACATGAGAAAAAACTTCATCTAATCTATACCTTCCTCTTGAGCATACCCTTGAACCACTAACCTTGCTTTGTTTTTTTATCACTATACCCATGTCATCCTTTTTATTCTTAAACACCCATTTGGTACCAATTGGTTCTGCCCCTTCTGGTAAATCAACCAATTCCCATACCTTTTGCTTGTTGATCTGAAACAGTTCTACCTGCATAGCTTCTACCCAGCTGTTATCTTTCAAAGCTTCAGTTACTTTGGTAGGAACTTCTTGTGACACAAAAGCAACATGCAAGCAGATGTTTGCATCAACAAATTTGCTTCTTGTCAGCACAGGTGCTGACACATCTCCAATAGCATTCTCCAAAGGATGATACTTACTGATTCTTCTATATTAAAACATTGGGAACTCATGGCTTCTTCCATTGGTGGGAAAGTTGAGTTGAGGAAGTATCACATCAAGCTCAACATTATCAATATGTGAGATGGGATCCGGTGTTGTGTTTAACTCTTGAGGACTAGGCATTGACTCATAGGATCCATGTTCAAAACTGAGTTCATTTTATATAAAATCATTTGAATTTTAGGGCTCAGTAACTCCAAAGTTAGAGTTCTCCAAGGAATCTAAAATGCCATTTTGCGGTTGAACTTGAGCCGGAGATTCAGTTGAAGCGACTTTCGTTTGAACTTGAGACGAAGATGCTTCCGCTTAATTTTGAACCGGAATAGCATCTGCTTCAATTGAGATCCCTTCTGTAGATATGGTAACAACTGTTGGCTTCAAAGGCTTGGTGCTGAGTGAAGAGAAGAATGGAGGGTCGATTGAGAAATTCTCTATGTTCATCCTCCAATGTTCATCAACTAAGGTTTTGATTTCCTGGTCCTGTATAAAATTACTGATAGGCTTCTCAACAATTATCTTGAAAGCAGTAGTTAGTGCGTCAATATCATATAACCAAGTGGGCTGAGAAGTAAAAGTTGTTTTTTGATTTTTCATTAAAGAAAACATTCGGAGTCTCTTCAACAACCTTAGTTCCCTTGTTGTATACCCTGTATGCTTTTGAGACACCAGAATATCCAACAAAATAGCCATCATCTACCTTTTTAGCAAATTTTGGCAATAGCTCATTGGTTATCAAAATTGTAACAGGACACCCAAAGGATCTAAAGAAATAAATGTTTGGTTTTCTATTTCTTCAAAGTTCATAAGGTGTTTTGTTTTTGCCTTTAACAATCAAAATCCTATTTTGGACATAGTAAGCAGTGTTTACTGCCTCTGCCCAAAATATAACAAGGAGTTTGCAATCAGCCAACATTGCCCTGGCATCTTCAGTCAGTGTTCTATTTCTTCTTTCAGCAACTCCATTCTGTTGTGGAGTTCTGGGAGCACTAAACAGCCTTGTTATCCCTTTTTCCTGACAGAAAGAATTTAAAACATGCTTCTTAAATTCTTTGCCATTGTCACACCTAATTGTTTTGACCTTAAACTTTGACTGATTTTCCATTTTGATCAGAAGAGTTTTTAACAATTCAGTTGTTTCATCTTTTGTTTTTAAAAAGAAAACCCAAGTATATCTAGTAAGATAATTAATTATTACAAAACTGCCAGGACCGATTGGAACCCCCAAACCCAGATCGTGTTCAACCGAGAGCTCGAAAAGATGGTGAGACGGGATGAACGAGAATCTAGGAAATCAAACAACAAAACATGACAAAGCAAATCGATTCATTGATAGTCGAAAGATTACAACGAGTCGAATGCTTACAATCTCATCATAAGAAATCCATAGCCATCTTGGGTTGAGCTCAAACTCAAGATGAGACTCTCTCTCTCTCTCTCTAGAAGTGTAGCTCACCCACTCTAAAGAATCATCTATCTAAAGATTCCTCTTTTTTACAAATGAAGCCTACCACCTCTATATATAGGGAGAGCCTATGTGGCCACTAACCCGCTAACTAGTGAACACACATACATGAGAAAATTACAAATAAAAACAAATAACATAAATATTAATTAAATCAAAGTTTATTTAATTAATATGAAGCTTGACTCGCTCGAACCGATCTTCTGTTGACTTTTACGCTGACCGTTGACCCGAACGGTTGACTTTTCTAGAAAACGTCTTCGGACCAAACTTGCAAGTCTCAATCATCACAACCCGCATCTCTAAATCATTTCACAATGGATTCTACAGTCAAATGCTTCGGTAAACAAATTTGATGGCGCAGTCACAATGATTAATTTTTCCGACAATAACAGTATGACCTTTTTCCCAAACTCATTACCCTAGTTCGACCAAAAAGGTCCATGTGTAGCAATTCTAAGGGTTGTGAGATAGAACTTTCAGCTTTTGGCTTGAAGGATGACTTGTGTTGCTACCCTTGAGGCAAGGCACAAAGTGCTCGAAACAAGTAAATTATTTGACAGGAAGACCTTGACCAAACCAAGATTGACAATTCTGTTCATGTTCTTGTAATTTATATGTCCTAGCCTTCGATGCCAAAAATTAGACTCATCAATTGAGGCTTTGGATATAAAACAAGTAGTGCCACTGGTGGGTGCATCAACTGACATATCCAAGACATACAAACCTTCTTTCCTGGGTGCTCTAAGCAAAATCATTTCCTTAGGAACTTTAAGTTCATATTTGAGTATGATTTCCTCTGTCTCATTAAATAAAAAATTTAACCTCTTGTCACACATTTGTGAGACACTAAGCAGGTTAAAGTTCAATGTACCAACAAGATTAACTCTATCAAAACTTACCAAACTATTTGTAACATGTCCTTGAGCTGAGATGTACCCCTTGTTGCTTTCAAATGCAACAGATCCTCCATTGTTTATTTTTGTATTCTCTAAAATATCTTTTTTCCCTTCATATAGCTGGTGCATCCGCTGTTAACGATCCACAATCGATATTGACTTTTATTTTGCACCTGCGTATATCAGAAATTGACTAATTTTTGTAAGAGACCCAATCTTTGTGGTCTTAAGTCTTCCCAAAGCATCATCATAGTTGTACTCTTTAAGTACTAAAGTATTTAAAATAGTTTGTTCAGTGAGCAAATCATCATTTTCAAAATCTAGATCTTGAGGTTGACTTGACTGATGAAATTTCTCACTTCCTATTCTTGATTTTCTTTAAAATGCCTTTCTTTCTCTAAACTTTCTTTTCTTGTTTGATTGAGTTTTTAAAATTCACTGGTTAGAAATTGGTTTTGACCAGAAACTCTAGTTCTTTCAGGTGAAGCAGCATACTTTCCAGATGAAAAGCTATTTTTGAAACTTTTTTTTACCTTGAAGCGGAAAATATGAACTTCCACTTGAACTAGACATAAACTCATTTTGACCAAAGTTTTTCTCCATTTGAAAAGTGTTACGGGAATTTACCTTTCCCCTTGAAGGATTTCTTCTACCTTGGCTTTCAAAAAGTTCATAGTTGTCACTGAATTTGACAGATGGTCTTGTTTTACAGCAGTAACTGTTCTGAAATTTTTCTTGTTTTCCGGTTCAAGCTGAATTCGAGCGAAAAACTTCATTTCTTTCATTTCTAATAAGATCTTTGTTTGAATCAGATTGAAAATACTTAAGCGTGTGATTTTTAACAGGTGAAAATTTTCCTGTTAGTTTCTTTGCCAAATTTTGACCTTTCACAGTTTTTGATTTTGAAGATTATTTTTGTTCAAAGGATTGTAATAGCAAACACCTACCAAATGACCCATTTTACCATAAACAATACACTCTAGAACCCTGGAAGAGTTATAAGGTTAAGTGTATCTCACTTGTTTCTTGACTAAAAACAATTTTTTTTCAAATTTCTAATTGTTGTTAGTTTTGACATTTTCAACTTCTTTTCCACCAACTTTTGAATCTCTGGGTTCATAAAAAGTGGATGGAGGAACTTTAACAGTTGGTTTCAAAATATTTGATTGATCAGCTAACGCATAGGTGTTTGCATCAGTGATTTCAGTTTCAACAGATTCACATTTCTTTTCAACAACAATTGCTGGAGCAGTATCATCAACAGTTAAGCTAACAGTGTTGTCAGTTTGTAGGGCTGAAATTGGTTCAATCACCGGTGAATAATCACTTGGTGGTTTGATAGATGTGAATAATCACCAGTTTCCCATACATGTCACCTTTCCACAGGTTCTCACCCTTTTCATTTGCCTTTTTAAATTTATCACAAGTGAGTTGAGATTCAGTTAGCTTCACTTCAAGTGCACCCACATCTGCCTTATCATGTTGGGTTTCTTTTCTTGAAGTATTCAGCTTGGAAATCAAGTCATCAATCTGAATTTCTTAATTTGAGTTGGTTTGTTTTAATTGCTCAATTTCTTCATCTATTACTTCTATTACTATATATAATACATATTGGAGAGAGAAAGTGGCAATTTCTTAATTCTAAGACGCGTACAAGAATATATGCAGGATGTACAAGTCTTTAAAGCATAACTTCTTATATTCTAAAATTTGGGCGGTCATAAATCGGCTTTGAATCAAATTTGAATTTCAAAATCCAGTAAACAAGCTTTAATGGGAGTAGGCTTTATCGGGACCATGCGCATAGAGAAATACACAAATCACCAACCCTAATTCTGGCCGTCTCTTGTCATCCCATTTCCCTACCTGCAGCCTGCTCTCGCTCCCGTCTTCCCACTCAAGGAAAGCCCTAAACAATGAAAACAGCCTTCCGTCTTCCCACCGTCGCCTCATCTAACCACCCTATTCCCCTCTGTCTATGTTGATTCCAGCCATTCCTTTGCTAAAGCCACAAACAAAACTCTTGTATCGGCCTGGTAGCACGAGTGGTGACTACAGTCGTGAGTTCCGGCGATGTCGACCTTTCGAGAGGCGAGCGGTGTGCGATGGCTAAAAGTTTACCTGCTTACCTTCACCGGTTTGTAAAGCTTGCCTTCTACTTTTCTGGTATGTTTCCGGAATGTAGGTTTAGAATCATTTGCAACTTACCTTCTACTTCTCCGATTGTTGCTTAAATGTTATATAACCCCTTTTACCATTTGCAGGTTTAGAAGCATTTGTAGGGTTTTAAGGTCAAGGATCTTCAGATCTAGAACCTGTTCTTAGGTGATTCTTAGAACAATTTAAAACTGATTTGATTAATGTAGTTGATAATAGAAATTAAGCATGCATAATGTGTGTTAATGTGTAGAACTTAATTTGATGATGGGGAGACGAACTGGTTCAGTGAGACACAACAACGAACTGGGAAAACTTCTCTCCGGTGTTAACCATGGGTAAGTTTTTGTTGGATTTTAGTTTCATATAATTAGGGTCTTGTTTGTACGATTTAATGTTATACACAATTTATGAAATCTTGAATTGCCTTTTGATAAAAACAGTGATTTTGGGAGAGGTTGCATTGTCAGAAGTTGAAAATACAAGTCAAGGAAGCAGCAACATTAGTGAGTTATTATCTCGGCTGCAAATCAGGCATTTGGAAGCTAAACAAAAAGCTCTTGATAATCTTGTTGAGCTGATGAGAGAAGATGTAAAGACTGTTCTCCCCTTCTTCGACGAAGCAGTTTATCGGCTTTGGTAAGGATTCTTACTGCTACATTTCCAATAATGCAAGAAAAAGTCATTACCTTGATATGTATGTTAGCAGAATAAGGTACATGTAAGGATTGTATTAGTCCTTGATCTTATAGATATGCTTCTCATGTGTTTGTATATTCCTTCATTACTTGAAAAATTACAACGCACTAAAAGAAGGCTTTCGTATTCTATTTTTTTTAAGTAGACATTGTAGATTTAATGTATCTTTTCATTTCTTTTTCAAGATGCTAATTTACTTGGGAAGTACGATGCGAGAACAAAGCTGACTTTGATGGACTTCAATCAGATAGTTTGTGAATTTAATCCGCGTTTAGTAGAGACACAAATATGTTATTATTTACATTTACATTGTTTTAAGGTTAAAACTTTCATCCCTTTATAAAAAGTTGAGTAAATTATATATTTTGGCCTTTAACTTTATCCGTTTTGCAACTTTTGTCCTTTATCTTTTTTTGTTACACTCTTTGTCCTTTAACTTTTTTTTTCTTTCATCTTTTGTCCTTTTTAACAGATTCCGTTAAAATCCACCGTTAAGTCAAGGGTATTTTTGTCTTTTTACTTTTTAGGGTAGAAAAAATTACATATTTTGTCCTTTAACTTTGCCTGTTTTGCAATTTTTATCCTTTATCTTTTTTTGTTACATTCTCTATCCTTTAACTTTTTTATTCTTTCACATTTTGTCCTTTTTAACATATTCCGTTAAAATCCACCGTTAAGTCAAGAGTATTTTTTTTCTTTTTACTTTTTGGGGGTATTTATTGTACTTGAATAAAGAGAGAGTGTGTTATGTAAATCTGTATTTTTTTTCCTTTATCACCCCACCCCAACCCACCCCGACTTTCGTTTCTGAGAGAAGGCAGCCTTGATCCCCCTCCCCCTCTCCTCTTTCCCGGTCGAATTTTCGACGCATCTCCGAGCCCTTGCTGCTCGGACCAAACCTCCGAAGACCCTCCACCGTCTCCTCGCCAAACGTCGGCGGTCACCAGTTTACCTGCTTCACCGACGACCACCCTTAACAAACTTGATGTCAAGTCGATGGGAGGTCGCCGGAGGGTCGTCGACTGTGTTCGATGGGAGGTCGCCGGTCGACCGACAGTGGGGGTGAGGTTTTCACCGGTGATGGTTTAAGGTTAGGGTTGGGGTGGGTGGTGATAAAGGAAAAAATTTACATATTTACATAACACACCATTCCTCTTTATTTAAGTATAATAAATACCCTTTAAAAGTAAAAAGACAATAATACCCTTGACGTAACGATAAATTTTAATAGAATCTGTTAAAAAAGACAAAAGATGAAAGAATAAAAAAGTTAAAGGATAGAGAATGTAACAAAAAAAAAGATAAAAATTGCAAAACAGACAAAGTTAAAGGACAAAATATGTAATGTTTTCTACCCTAAAAAGTAAAAAGACAAAAATACCCTTGACTTAACGGTGGATTTTAACGGAATCCGTTAAAAAGGACAAAAGGTGAAAGAATAAAAAAGTTAAAGGACAGAGAATGTAACAAAAAAAGATAAAGGACAAAAGTTGCAAAACGGGTAAAGTTAAAGAACAAAATATATAATTTACTCTAAAAAGTTAACACCTACCTTATCATTTTGTTACAATATGTGTTGACTAACATTTTCATTAGCTAATAGAAAATGCAGGTTTGGAAACCTGTCAGTTAAACTCAAAGGTATCACTTTAATTTCGTTTTCTTTATTCTAAACTTTATAACATTTATATCTTACTTCACATTTGAAATTCTTGATTTCAGTGTGTAACCTTAGTTTGTTGCCTAGGCTGCACTTTTAGGGTGTCTTTGGATAAATATATATTGACACCAGTTGATCGAACAAATTGTCGGCTTATTGACTATGAAAATTGTTTTATATATAAGCAGGGGAGCAAAAAGAAGGGTCTATGGAGAACCTTTTTGAGCAAGGTGATAATATATTTTCCTTTACAACTTTGTTCACCTTTATTTATGTTTGGAAAATTTGCAGCTAATGATCAGAACAATTGATATTTCAAACTGCATATCTGGTGAACATTCTTATTAAAAGTTATTTTTTTTTTGCAGGCTGAAACAGTGCTTGGGTATTGATTGAGTTTTATTGTTGCAGAATCGAGAATTAGATGTTGTATATCAAGTTGAAGCGATGTTCCTTATTACAGGTAGTCTTTGAGCGTTTTTATCTATTTGTTGCAAACATCTAATGTCCATAATGATATTTCTTTTGGTTCTTTTGTTGTTTCATATTATTTTTTAATTAGTATCTTTCCATGTGGACCTAAAGACCAGGAATGAGGGTTTAACTAATGTTCAGATTTGCATTCTGTATTATGGAAGGTTATAACTATGTGGTTAACAGCTATTTCCAGAAAAAGGCTTAGGCCTCTGGCTGCAATGATTTCCTGAAGTCGGTGACAAAACCTTCAAACTCAAGAGCAGCTATTTTTACACATTCAGTTCTTTTAAATACCTCTTTCTACATCTTAAAACCAATCTTCTACTATATTAAGTTGTATGGGTTAATCTTGATGGGTGTGAGTCGGGTTAAAAAATGGGTCAAACACAACGGATCATGTGGGTTAGAACAACAGATCAGAACAACGGATCATGTTTTATGCTAATCTTCTTTTAAATGGACAATTTTTTCTTATAGTCTTTTGGTCTAAAACTGTTCAGTTTTGAGGTTGTGTAGACCTGACAAATCATTTCAAGGTAATATCTATGCATAGATCATATTTTACCAGTTTTGGCTTAATTAATTAATTTTATAAAATTAGTTAAGGGTTTTGAGAACAATGCATTTGTATTCATTTGAAAACTGACATGATTTCATGATAACTTAAACTTTTATCTTAAAGTATAATTTGCCTTTTATTAGTGCTTTCTAGAAATGAGTTTGAGTAAATTACATATTTTGTCCTTTAACTTTACCCGTTTTGCAACTTTTGTCCTTTATCTTTTTTTGTTACACTCTCTGTCCTTTAACTTTTTTTTTCTTTCTTCTTTTGTCCTTTTTAACAGATTCCGTTAAAATTCACCGTTAAGTCAAGTGTATTTTTGTCTTTTTACTTTTTAGGGTAGAAAAAATTACATATTTTGTCCTTTAACTTTGCCTGTTTTGCAATTTTTATCCTTTATCTTTTTTTGTTACATTCTCTATCCTTTAACTTTTTTATTCTTTCACATTTTGTCCTTTTTAACAGATTCCGTTAAAATTCACCGTTAAGTCAAGAGTATTTTTTTTCTCTTTACTTTTTAGGGGTATTTATTGTACTTAAATAAGGAGGGAGGGTGTGTTATGTAAATCTGTATTTTTTCCCTTTATCACCCCACCCCAACCCACCCCCACTTTCGTTTCTCAGAGAAGGCAGCCTCGATCCCCCTCCCCCTCTCCTCTTTCCCGGTCGAATTTTCGGCGCGTCTCCGAGCCCTCGCTGCTCCGACCAAACCTCCGGGCAGCAGAAGATGAGAGGCTTGCCAAAGAACTACAAGAGGAATATGATCTGTATCTGCAAAACAGTGTGTTTGAAAACTTACTTGAAGAGGCAAAGACTAGGTCTTTCAACTGGAGATTAAAGGATTATGATCTGGAAGCAGTGACTGAAACTGATAGGCAGAAGTTGATTTCGATTGCTTCTCAATTGCCTACCAGGTTGACAAAGAATGATGAGAATTACATCCTACTGAAAATGATACAAAGGGCACTTGCGGTCAGAAATTTGAAGACAGAGGAAGAGGTAGCTCAGATGCAAGTTAGGGGACTTTGCAACTTGATAGATTCAATTTTTCATGAGCTTAAAGGAGAAATTGCTGCTGTCATTCCTAATTTGGTGATGCCCTCACCATCAGAGCTCATCTCAGGTACAACAACTGTAAATGTTAAACCTGAATTTTCTGACATTGCAGATGTACAACCTCCACCTTCTTTCACTTATAATCCAAACCCTATGCCCACAACAATTCCATCGATCTTACAGTCACTTGCCATCATACCCTACAAACCTCCCTCCATCTCCAAGAAAGTTGCCACCAAACTTGCCAATCCCAAGTACAGTACTGATAATTTTACTCCCATTGCTCCCCTCAAGAAAAAGCCTCCACCTACCATGGATTTCTCTGATATCTTCCCTCCTACTCCACCTTCAAGCCCTACACCAGAAGCTGATAGACCACCAACACAAACTTTCCTACCTCCACTCACCTTCAAAGAACCTTCTGCCACCACCATCAAACCTACTGAAGTTCAACCCAGTCCTTCCTCTCAATCCTCAAAGGGCAAAGCTCCAAAAGAAATAGAATCAACTGATGATTCTAACGAGGAAAAAAAATGAGAAAAATAAGACTGCTGCATCACAAAAGAAAGAGAGAACAAAGGCCAAGGAAGAAAGGCCCACCCAGGCAAAACAAAATTGTTGGGTGGACAGTTAATGAAGACACCTTTGACTTCAAATTCCAGTGCCTAAGTGGGATCACCAGAGTAGTGAATGCTCATCTTGCCACCAGAATGCTTGAAATCTCCCAACTATCGGATATCTATGCTAAATTGCAAGGGATAATGAGTTTGTCCAGAGCTGAGCTCCTGCTGAGAATGAGCATAGAACCAAAAGTGCTCGAGCATGGATTGTTCTCTGAAACTCGGGTTGATGAAGATACTGAAGAAAAGACAACCAGTCCGATAAAATTTGTGATTTGGGAAGAAGAAGAAAAACTCTTCTATGTACACAGGGCAGATAGCAGTTTCACAACCCATGAAGCAATTAATGTTCAAGATCAGTGGAATGAACAAGATTGGGAAGCTCTGCAACATGTTAAGGTCACCATGACCAGCATGAGTGTTCTCTCAAAATATGTGAATGCAGGGGTTAAGTTCTTTGACAAGTAGGCCAAGGAGAAGAAAATTTTTGGGTACAAGTCAGTTTTTGAAGATAAACATTGAAGTTGAAGAATAATTTGACAGCATCAGCTTAAGGGGAGATTGTAAGGAATATTGCGCTTGGAAGATTTCCGGCTGAATGCCAATTTTGTATAGTTCCTGCTGAAGTTGAAGTTGAAGCAGAATTCTTACTTCAAACGGAACTGGCAGTTCAAGCCGAAAGAAGCAGTTTTGTCCCTTAGCGAATATTCCGGGTGAACTCTATTATCCACCAGATAATGAGTTCAACCGGACTTTTCCTAAGATGTCTTTTCAGTAAGTCCAATCCTGCAAAAGCTTCTCATATGCTTCTATATCTGATTCAATCTGCTCTCCTAAAGTAGTATGGTGCTGCAAACACGCAAGATATTCCAATTGTCGATGTTTATTCTTTTGGTAGTTTGTATTTGACTTTTTCGTTTACGGTCTAGATTAGATCACATGAGATCAATGGCTATCATTAATCTCATCAGCACTATATATAGCTTAGTTAGCTCTAGTTTACATATCCCGATTATCTTTGTTGTTATCAGTTCTTGAACAACTTGTAATAGTGTAGTTTCGAGTTAATGCAAATAGTGCCGAGTATTTGATACTTTGTTGTTACTATATCTTTGCAACTCAAGCTTTTACATTATACACAAGAACTTAATATTGCTTGAGTAAAGTGAAATATAACTTTAATTCCGCAGGGTTATATTTGCGAGTAAAGGGCTTTGTTTTAGTTTAACTCTAACTTTTAACGATCCTATAAAATCTCTCCTCCTACTCCCTCCGCTTGCGTCGCCGTCCCCCCTCTCCCCTCTCTCTCGTTTTCAGTGCACCAACCACCAGCACCTTTGTCGTCTTTCTCGATCGCTGCGATGGTGAAACGCGATCCACGCTCGATTGCCGCTGTGTTGAAACTAGAAACCACTGCCGCTGCCGCCAGAGCCGTCGCCGCGGCGGCTCGCGTTGCCTTCGCCGCGGACGTTTTTGGAGAGGATGACTGTGAGGTGATTCTCGCTTTACTCGTGCCACCGAGACCTATGTTTACGATCGAATCCAGTGAAAACACTAAGTGGCCGGTGCCGTTTTATGCTGCCGCCGTTGCGCCACTAAATTCGTCGCTTCCACGCACTACGGACGAAATCGAAGTAACCTCGATTTCGTCGTCTTGCACGACGGAACCATTCGACTGGAATGCCATGATTCATGACATGGTTTCGTTACCGCCACCACCACCGGTTCATGAGATGAACGCGCCCGTGGTGCCTGAGGCCCCGTCTTTAAAGTCGGTTGAAGATTTGACTCGCCGGTTCGATTCGGGCGTTACCATTGATCCTAGTGCCAGTTCGTCGAACCCCGGTGTCTTGAATGGTTGTTCGGACTCCACCAAGGTATATCTAACTTGCTTCGATAATTAAATATGATTATTTTATTTTTCAGTTTTTACGCGTACATGGTGATCAGGTCATGTCTACGGTTTTACTAGAATTCGTGTTGTAAAACGTTTTTCCGCTGCGTAATTAATTTGAATTAATTAACCTGTATATTTTGTTGGTAAATAACTAAAACGGGCAACCCGGATACCTACTGTAAAACCCAATAGTGGTATCATAGCCATGATCACCGTGTGTAAATCAAAACCGGTCTTTTCATAACCGGTGGTTCGCAATTTCGATTCGTTTCAAAATTGCGAACATAATTACTTGTCTAATTCTTTTTAATTAATTGTGTGTTACGGCCGACGCCTTTAATTTTAATACATGATTGTATGTTTTGGTGCGTTTTATTTTTCTTTGATTGGCCCAATTGTATCTTTTATTTAGTTTTAGTGGACCCGCTATTTTCGGGTTTCAAAATTGTAATTAGAGCTAGGTTTACTAAGTTGTTAGTAAATTATAATTTGTAAAACCAAGACCGATGATCGGAAACTCGCCAAAAGGAGTCAGAAGGCTAGTGGGAGCTGAACCGGATCCACGAACGCACCGAGTTTCTTTCCTTGTGGTTGTTCACTTTTAAATGTCATGTCCCTGTTGGTCTTGCTAAATGGCTCTAGCAAGACCATGCCAAAATGCCGTTAACACACGAATTGACCATTCGCGACACATAGATATTTTAAATAGGTGATTTAAAATTAATGTCCCGAGTGGAGATAGGGTATATCGTTTATGTCTAACAATCACTAAAATATTAAATTGGTTTTAATATCCCTATCTGGTAAATAAAAATTGATAGTTCATGCCGTCCAAAATCAAGTCTAACTTGGAACGTATTGACCGAAGCATGAGTGTTGGAGTATTTCAACATCGCACTTGGTGCCTAGGGTACCTTCCAGGGTGGGGGGATTGGAGTATTTCAACACCGCACTATGAACGTATATAGACAAAGTGGGCATGGATGAGGCTAAACATATCGCAAAATATAATCTACTGTATTATGCTACTTCATAAACGAGAGTCGCGACTGAGACTCCGCGATTGATAATCGTTGTCAGTTTGGTTACACGAGTTTTGCTGCTGAGGCTCATTTGACGGTCTCAAGTAAAATCGTCTAATTGAATTCTCAATTTTCTTATTAAATAAATCTTACCAACTTATATAAGAAAATGCTATACACCGAAAATACTAATTTAAAATTACTTTGCTTATTTCAGAAGGCTAATGAAAACAATGTTCCTCTAAGTTTAATGGTATATCTCGACCCGTTCACTGAGACGAACTTCTTGTCATGGCAAACCCTCATGAGGAACATCTTGAGGCTTTTTGGAAAGCTGTATGTTCTCGACCGACCCATCAAGAGCTTGCCGTCTTACTTGCTAAACGACCGCTCACGATTGGAAATCCAGAAGCATAGTGTCGACTCTCGGGAAGTCAATGAGCTTATGTTATCTAGCATGACACCGGATTTCCGGTATAACTTTACCGACATGGGAGCGAATGAGATCATGAGAAAATCAAAGATTTATTTGAGTTGAGCCAGAGAGGTGAACGATGTAAGGCACTTTAACATTTTGTGAACTGCGATATGTTGCCATATTCCTCTGCATATGATCATGTCATGATGATGAAGGGGTATCGCAACAGACTGATTGAACTCGGCTACTCCATTCCTGAGCGGACGTCTTTTGATGTAGTCCTCGGATCTTTACCCGAGCATTATCGCATGCATGCGATCAATTGCTCGGATTAGTCTTTAGAAGAGGTTCTGATATTGTTTCTAAATGTCAAGATCAGGACCACACCGGCTGTGCTCAGAGTTGCTGATACAGGAATAACCAAGACCAAAAACAAGGTTAAAGAGACCAAGGGCAAGAAACCATTGGCGCCTCCTCCTTAGGAACGCCAATGCTTTGAATGTAATCAGATGGGCCACTAGAAACGTAATTGCCCCATCTTCCTGGCTAAGATCAACATGACTAGAAACTCCGGCAAGGGTTCCTCATCAGGTATGTCAATAAATGTTATTGAACTTTTCATTGTTTCCTCCAATACATGGGTATTTGATACTGGATGTGGTTTCCACATTGTTAATGTTTTGCAGGAACCTGAGAAGTGGAAGAAGATAGAGCAAGGCGGCATGGAACTCATCGTTGGTGATAGGAAAAGAGTCCCGGTATTGGCTACCAGCATATATTCTCTTACATGTCCTTATGGCCTTGTAGTTACTTTAGCTATATGTTTATATGCTCCTTGATTGTCCAGAAATATTGGATCTGTCTTTTCCCTATTTGAACAAGGTTTTAAGTACAAGTTTAATGGAAATTCCATTGTTACCTACTTTAATGATATCTTTTATTTCAAGGCTAAACCTTGACATGGTATATATGAGATAATTGTTCAAACCAGCTCGATCATGTTTCTAAACGAAACAAAGTTGATTACGATTCTTTGTTATGGCATCATCCACTAGGTCACATAATCAAGGCTCGCATCAAGAAGCTTCAAACTGCAGGGATTCTCGAATCCACTAATGCAGATTCCTTAGACGAATGTGAATCATGTTTATCTGGTAAATTGACCAAGTCACCGTTCACGCATGTTGGTGAACGGGCTGAAGGTTTGTTAGGATTAATACACACTGATGTGTGTGAACCCTTTCGAACTGAAACGAAAAATCACGAACACTACTTCGTGTCTTTCATAGATGACTACAACAGGTATTATTATGTCTATCTGATGAAACACAAGCACGAAACTTTTGACAAGTTTGAAGAGTTTCAAAACAAAGTAGAAAATCAACTAGGTCGAACTATTAAAATACTTCAATCAGATAGAGGTGGTGAGTATCTTAGCAATGAGTTCCTCAATCCTCTGAGGGCTTGTGGGATTATTTCACAACCCACTCCTCCCGGTACACCACAATTGAATGGTGTTAGTGAAAGGAGGAATTGGACCTTTTTGAACATGGTTCGATCGATGATGTGTAGGACTACCTTGTCCCACTCCTTTTGGGGTTATGCTATCTTAACCGCCCGCTTGCCTAATAATTCTAGCACCGACCAAGAAAGTGGATATGACCCCATATGAGATATAGCATAATTCTTCTCCAAATTTTTCTTACCTTAGGGTATGGGGATGCGAAGCTTATGTCACTAGCGAATCTGACAACAAGCTTGATCCTCGAGGTGAAAAGGTGATTTTCATCGGATACTATAGTAATACCGGCTATTACTTTTACCATCCTGATGGAAACTATGTTTCTATCAAAAGGAAGGGTAAGTTCCTTAAGAAGGATTTTCTCAACAGAGGAACAAATAGTGATCTAGTGGATCTCAAAGAAATTCGAGAAACACAAAACCCTGAGAAGGTCGTTGGGTCTGACCGACAAAAGGTTGTCGTATAATCAGACCAAAACACAAGCGTTCGCAGGAGCGAAAGGATGCGCAGGAAACCTGATAGATACCTCGGTCATCTAGAAGCTTCCGATGTCTTGTTAGTAGCTGATTCTGATAATGAACCTACTAATTACAAAGCTGCTGTGTCAGATCCTGAATCTGACAAATGGCTTGAAGCCATGAACGCCGAGATGTAATCCATGCATGATAATCAAGTATGGGACTTGATTGAGCTACCCCCCGGTTCTCGGGCATTAGGGAGCAAGTGGATTTTTAAATGAAAAACTGATATGTATGGAAATGTCCAAACCTATAAGGCACGGCTTGTAGCGAAGGGTTCCAATTAAACCCAAGGGATTGACTATGAAGAAACCTTCTCGCCCGTGGCCATGATCAAATCGATCAGGAAATTGCTTGGCATAGCCGCATACTATGACTATGAGATATGGCAAATGGATTTCAAAACTGCATTTTCGAATGGACAACTCACTGAGTATGTCTACATGGTTTAGCATGATGGTTTTGTCGATCCTAAATATCCAAATAGGGTTTGCAAGCTGAATAAGTCCATCTATGGACTTAAACGAGCATCTCAAAGGAGGAATCTTCGCTTCGACAAGAAAGTCAAGTAATTTGGCTTTGCTCAAAACAAAGATGAGCCTTGTGTTTACAGAAAGGCAAGTGGGAGCGCTATATCATTCCTCATATTGTATGTGGATGATATAGTGATCATAGGAAACAACATCGCCATGCTTAACGAGGTTAAGAAATGGCTTTCATCTTGTTTTGCTATGAAGGATCTTCGGGAAGCCGCTTTTATTCTGGAATTAAGATTCACACAGATCGATCAAAGCGGCTTCTGGGTCTCCAAGAAAGGAGTCGTCTCTATGACAAAGGGTCATGTCTTGAACAAATCTCAATCTCCTCAAACGGAGAAGGAAATCAACCAAATGCCTTCGATCCCATTTTCTTATGTTATTGGCTCAATTATGTATGCCATGCTCTGCACTCGACCAAATATCTCGTTTGCGCTGAGCCTAATAAGTCGATACCAACAGAGTCCTAGTCTTGCTTACTAGACTGCTGTGAAGAACATCCTAAAATACCTGTGGAACACTAGTGAGATGTTTTTGGTATATGGAGGAACTGATGAGCTCGCTGTAAAGTGTTACACCAATGCTAGTTTTCAAAATGACCGATATGACTCTCGCTCGCAGTCCAGATACGTCTTCATCCTTAGTGGATGTGTTGTTTCATTGTGTAGTTCCAAACAACCAGTGGTGGCTGATTCCACTACTGAATCTGACTACATAGCCGCCTCAGAAGCTGCCAAGGAAGCAGTGTGGATGAAGAAGTTCATCATCGATCTCGATGTGGTTCCAAGCGTCAAGCAACCAATCGAGATGATGTGTGATAACACAGGCGCTATTGCTCAAGCTAAAGAGCCAAGGTCTCATAAGAAGGCCAAGCACATTCTGAGGAAATTTCACTACATAAGAGAAGTAGTTGAAAGAAATGAAATAAAAATATGCAAAGTAGACACAGATCAAAACTCAGCAGATCCCTTTACGAAGCCCATGACTCAAGAGACTCATGATCGTCACGGAGAAGCGATAGAGCTTAAATTAGCTAAAGACATGTTTTGATTTAGTATTTGGGTGTACGAACACATATTCCATCGGTAAATGCAATATGAAATTTCATAACTATGTTCGATGTTAATACGTTTAATCATCCCTGAACAATTGTTGATATTGTTCTAAATGTTCGTAGTCGATTAGAGATGTGGGAATGACTCTAAACTAAGACTATTATGATTTTTGAACCTTAAAAGGGTTTAACGTTCAAAGTCACAGACCGCATTAGAGAATGACGTTAGGCGTAACTCGCATCAAGCAATGCAATCATGGATGCTTTGCCTACTTGATTAATGGTATGCTATAATGTTTCCTTAGACCTAAGACGTATACTAGAACTCGCGTTTACTGAGCACTGTTCTTTGATTGTAGTCTCTCGTTGTCGCGTAACTGCCAACTATAGGGCTACTTTTGGGAATGGATCTAAAGTTAAGTGGGAGTTGTATGCCTCAAGATGGGATTTCGTACTATTTCTTCGGCAATAGATTCACATAAAGGTGCCCTAGTTGATTGCAAGTGTGAAGTGTGAGGCCTCACCCAAACTTACTATGTGTTTGATTGGTACACTTTGGATCGTAGAACGAGACTATAATCGATGAATCTAATACATGAGAGTCCATGTCTCATCATTCATCTATGTTTATAACGGAAAGGAACATATGACAATGATTACCATAAGTCCTTTATCTACTTGCTTTACAATCAGATATACTTTGGCTATCGACTTAAAGTGTCAAAACTGGTTGGTGTAGCCATGCATTTCTAGAGTGCCTCTGACTACAAGTGGGAGATTGTTGGATACTAGATGTCCTGACTCGACATTAAACGTAACCAACCTGGTTTTGACCTGGGAGACTTACACCAGAGTCAATGAACTATATAATTAATTACTTGTTAATTTAATTAATTCAAACGGTTAATATAAATAAATACTTGTTATTTATTTAAATAAATGTAACGAAACGAATCTATCGTAAAATAGTTTACGAGAATTGTCGGCCGGATATTATCTAGTAATTACCGGTTAACAGACTAGTTATAGCGATGGGTTTAGAGTGTTGGATCGAGACGTGGGCTTATACTTGACTAAAAGCCCAAAAAGGGATTAGTAAGAGATTGAAAAGGAGGAGGATTGGGTTTGCGAAATGCTAATCTCGAAATCTCTCCTCCTACTCCCTCCCCTTGCGTCGCCGTCCCCCCTCTCCCCTCTCTCTCGTTTTCGGCGCATCAACCACCACCACCTTTGTCATCTTTCTCGATCGCTATGATGGTGAAACACGATCCACGCTTGATTGTTGTTGTATTGAAACTAGAAATCACTACCGCCGCCGTGGAGGAGAGAGCCGCCGCCACCGTCACTGCCGCCGCGGCTCGCGCCGGCGTCGCCGCCGACGTCTTTAGCTAGGAACACCGTGAGATGATTCTCGCTTTACCCGTGCCACCGAGGCCTATGTTTGAGCCCTCGCATGCCAATACGGTTGAATTCGGTGAAATACCTAAGTGGCCGGTGCCACTTTATGCTGCCATCGTTGCGCCACTAAATTCGTCGCTTCCACGCACTACGGACGAAATCGAAGTAACATCGATTTCGTCGTCTTGCACTACGGAACCATTCGACTGGAATGCCATGATTCATGGCATGGTTTCGTTACTGCCACCACCGCCGGTTCATGAGATGAACGCGCCAGTGGTGCCTGAGGCCCCGTCTTCAAAGTTGGTTAAAGATTTAACTCACCGGTTCGAGTCGGCCGTTACTATTGATCCTAGCGCTAGTTCGTCGAACCCCGGTGTCTCGAACGGTTGTTCAAGCTCCGCCAAGGTATATCTAACTTGCTTAGATAATTAAATATGATTATTTAATTTTTCTGTATTTACGTGTACACGGTGATCAGATCCTGTCTATGGTTTTACTAGAATTTGCGTTGTGAAACGTTTTTCCGCTGCGCAATTAATTCCGATTAATTAACCGTATATTTTGTTGGTAAATAATTAAAAGGAGCAACCCGGATACCCACTGTAAAACCCAACAAATAGTTACATGATTCAGATCACAGTAGTCTATGCACATTCTCATTGAGCCATCCTTCTTTTTAACAAATAATACTAGTGCTCCCCAAGGTGAAGTACTTGGTCTAATGAATCCTTTGTCTAATTGTTCTTAAATTTGACTCCTTAATTCTTGCATCTCCGAAGGTGCAAGTCTGTAGGGTACCTTTGCTATTAGCGCAGTCCCTGACATCAATTCAATTGGAAACTCCACTTGTCTTTCTGGTGGCAAACCTGGTAATTCTTCCGGGAATACATCAGCAACTCATAAACTAATGGTACGTCATCCAACTTCTTTTATTTAGGAGCTTCTACAATGCAAGCTAGAAACGCTTAACAAGCTTTCTTCAAACACTTCTCGGCCTTAAGTAGAGATATCATTTTCACAGGCTTCATTGGGCGATCTCCCAAAATTATATGAGCATTCCCTTCGGACGATTCTACTTCATCGGCCTTCTTATCACACAAAATCCTAGCCTTATATCTAGTTAACCAGTCTATTCCTAGGACTATGTCAAATCCGCACAACGCCATTGGTAATAGCTCCAATTCAAACAAGGTTCCATCGATATTTAACCGACAATCCCTAGCTATTTCAGGTATACTAATCACCTGAACCCTAGTAGTCTCTACAGTATAAGGTCTATATAATTTATATGAAGTACTTTATAGCATAGGTATACATGTAGAGGCTATAAAACTTCTATTAGCTCCCGAGTCGAATAGAATGCTCACATAACGATAATTAACAGAAAACATACCAGAAATGACTTGATCGTTGTTTCGGACCTCATCAGCATTCATTATATAGACTCGAGGATTATCGGGCTTTATTCTTCTCTCCATCCTTCCTGGCATTCTTCAACTTCAGGCAGTCTGCGCTTTTGTGGCCTTCCTGGTTACATTCATAACAAACTATTGGCTTCCGACAATCAGCCAATCCATGCCCTGCTCTTCCACACCTTTCACAGGTCTTACAGTCCTTGGCCCAATAACCTTCCTTGTGAAATTGATTACACTCATTGGGCTTAACCCTCTTGTTGCCCTTATCATCACGGTTCATGTTTCTATCATTACGGCGTCGTTCATCAGATTTTCTTTTGGATCTTTCAAATGTCTTCTTGTTTCCAGACGTCCTCACCCATTCATCAGTTAAGATACCAGTCAAATCCATGGCTGACTCCAACGTGGAAGGTCTAACCGGTCTCACATTAGCTCTAATATCTGGACTTAAACCCCAGATAAACCTTCAGACCCTCTTTGCCTCAGTTTCTGCCATGTGAGACACCAAGTTGAGAAGTTCATCAAACCTGTGGATGTAACTTTGGTAATCAGCTTCTTTCATCTCAATACTGAGAAATTCATTCTCAAGTTTTTCTTCTTCATTTTCTGGAATGAACTTTCTCATAACCAAATCTCTAAAGTTCTTCCACCCCGTATGGTGAGCTCTCTTACGACCTTTACCAGCTAAGATCATCTTCCACCAAGCTAAAGCAGAACCTTCAAAAGACTGTGAGGCAAACCTCACTTTATCACTTTCTGCGCAATTGCTGATATTGAGAACAGCTTCAATTTCATCCAACCAGTTAAGGGCTTAAGTCGCACCCTCATCTCCCTTGAAAACATTTGTCTTACAAGCCATGTAAGCCTTAGAACATCCCCTCTTCATCATCCTTTCCTCCTCCTTGTCGGATTCGGAATGACTATCACTAAGCTCCACATACTTCTTCGTCTATCCTTTTCATTTTTCTTCTTATCATCACGTTTACTGTGATGATATGAGCTTGCAGTAGACTCACTTTGAACAGTTCTTTTTTTGTGGGATACACTCCTTTTTATCCTACTCTTGCCAGAATGACTATAATATCCCTGACTCAACTCATCCTCATTAGTAGGCTTCTTGCTCAACCTCTTCTCCCTAGCAGTTAAACTAGGAAAGGCTTGCACTATACCCTTGGCTATTAAACTCTGAAGTCTTTCATCTTCAGCTTTCTTCCTTAGTTGCGCCGGTGTAAGAGGTTCTCGGTCCTCACTATGCTCGGAATTATCTCCCTCATCCTAGTTTTCGTGAGCTCTACGACGTGTTAAAATTTTAATCCAGCGTCAACAGTTTTAATAACCCCTTATTTCATCATTTCCTAAAAGGCAATTCATGAATTACATCAATTTCAATAAGCATATACGTGACTTCTCATGCAATCTACAACGTGTGAACAAGTTCTATCATTTATGGGGGACATAATACAATCATGCGAGTAACTTCCTCAGTATCACCACCTACTATGTTCGTGGTAGGTGAATACAATTCTCCAACTCTCCGCCTAGTATGTTCATGGAGCGAGAGAGCAAAATTTCTCGCCCTTCCACCTACTATGTTCGTGGAACGCAAAAATATCCTCTCTACCTTTCATCCCGCCTACTATGTTCGCGGAATGCCATATTTAGACCTGCCATAAAACAATCAACAGGAGTCCTATAGAGTTCTAAATGTGTACGTCTTTTAGTCCACCACTTAGAATCCATCATACGGAATCCTAGTGGTATACCAACATACATCATACATTAAACACATCCAATTAAAAATTAGAGATTCAAGTCTTACAGATTACAACACGGTCGTACCCTACGAGTTTGGAATCAAGTCCTAGCCCATATCGGGTCTTAAACATCATAGTACAACATATTAAAGTCTAATACAAACGATACATAACAATAAAAATACAACATATCTAACAATAACAAACATGATAATCAGATCACATCACTCCATGAGTCAGCATCAGCATTAGTGCCTCCTCCTCCTAACCAAGGAAGACATCTCCCCCACATCACTCTTCGCCTTATTGTAAAGGCGGTTCATCTTCTCTTCACGTCTCCGGTTTTCAGTGTTATCCTGTATTAGCGCATGGTTTTCTTCAAGTAAGGCATCATAGGCAGATGACCCTATACTAGGTCTAGCTGGCTCAACATAAGGTGAGGGATGAAAGGGCATACCAACTCCTAAAACAGAAGATCTAGCAGGCTCAAAGTATGGCTGCATCATAGGGTACTGAGCAGTGGACATCATAACAGGTGGAACTGGAGGGTACTAAACATATGGAGCCATATATGGATCAACAGGGTACGGGTATGATGGTGAATTAGCGCTGAAAGAGCGCTGAAAGAGCGCTGCAGCTGAGAGAAGCTGCACTGGTTAGAGACACGGTAATTATATAGATTAGGCTGGTTGGCAGCTGCATAAGGAACAAGAGGAGCTGGACGACCTGGAGGCAAAAGAGGTGCCCAGGGTCCATCGGAGGTGTAGGAGGTAGAGGTGGTATGGGTGGGGAAAGGGTAGTCAAGTCCTCAAAAATACCAGAAAGTGGCGTATCAGCAGGCCGTTCATGCTCCATGGGCTCTGACTCGTCGGGACCCTCGTCGTCAGCCACATAATTGGCTGTCAGAAAGCCAGGTAGAGCATAAACATGCTGCTCGTGATGCTCATACCACTCAGAGTGATAGTTGACCGAATGGCTAGCTTGAACAATAATCACAATCCTAGTGTCTTAACGTGAACGTGACGCTCTCCCGTCACCCTGCGTCTCAATGCGCTGATCATTATCGTCTGCTCCCTGCGTCTGTACGGCCTTGAAGGCTTCCTATCACTCGGCATCAGTGATCTGAAGTGGTGGCGGAGGTGGATGTACCGAAATCCTGGGCTTTCGCCCCTTCTTCTTGCGCGTGTTCTCTGTAGTGGAGGCTTCAGGAGAAAACTTGGTCTTGATTTAGGCAGAAGCTGAAACAACATATCCTGATAAATCAGGACTACGCTGCTGAAATAGCTGACTTGGACCAGCTTCGTCCTTCTTTCTACTGCTCTTGCTGCCGGATTTGGATGAAGATATGCGTCATCCAAACATCTTTAGAGATATCCGCACCAAAGCACAAGTTACACAACCGAATATATATAAAATATATATATATATATATATATATATATATATATATATATAATCTTAAATTTCCATATAACTCTAGGGTTCCGTTACCCTAAAGTCACACTTAAGGACTATACGTCCTATATCTTAAGAATATCACACATTGGATGGACTATCAACTTTTACCTAATGGATAGGCTTTAATAGACCTTAGTGTACCTGTGGGTAGGAATGATAAGTAGCAAGTCCGTCACTACTACCGACCTGACACTAATTCCTGATTACTACCTAACTCTTAGGTATCAGCCAAAGTCCTAGACTCACCCCATGCAACGTCTTAGATTTATAAGGTTCAAACTTAGGGGCTCTATAGGAAACCCTTAATTTGTTGGAACCTTGGGCTCTGATACCAACCTGTCACACCCCCCACTTTCCGCTCCTTGTCGAGGACGGGAAGTACGGGTATGGGGTCGGCTGTTCGTATCAGGATCCGCGGAAGCATCATATTAATAGTCAGAGTATGCAACAATCACACACACATAACCCAATACAAAAAATATACCACCTTATATAACAACACAAGCCACAAGGAGTCCTATAACCCAAGCAGCTATCACTAGGTTTGGTCCCAGGTACTCTAAGACATAATAAATTATTCAAAATACAAACTGAAGAAAGTAACAAGGATAAAGGTCATAGGCCAGATTTGATCATGCAACAAATAGGCAATACAACCTTCAATAACTGTCCCCAACCATATACCTTCTGCCCATCACAATACCTGCTTTATAGCTACTTACTTACACCATGAACTAAATATGTAAACAACAATACTGTTGTTGGTGAGTCTGCAGCAATAATCATCATATAAACATTTTCTCATTCTCTTTACTAAATCCTATGTGTAGCTACTGATGGTCTAGCCCTAGGTCAATGCTCAATCCGGCATAACACAGGCGCATGCCCCTATATTACCCTCATGTTCGGGTATATAATGACACATACTACATCCTTGATAACTTAATATCAAGGCATGGACGTGAGACCAATTACGCTACCTACTTAATCAGCTATTAAGCCTCCCTATACACCCCGTGGCATACGCAATCCTTAATGACCAGAGTCGCCTACTCTTGAAAGCTTACTACCCAGTAATCGACTCACCCAGCTAGCCCATACATACAAAGCATAGCAATAAAGAATAAGCAGTAAACAGTTCATGTGCACCCAAAAACATTTAAAATAGTTTAAAATAGGGGAATCTATCGGTACTCACAGATAAACGGGACTTAAGAAGTTAAACTCAAGTTCCACCACGTTTAGATTCAAGTCACCCTACGATATATATAATCGTAAGTGTAAATCAGTACCTAAGTCACTGATCTATTATACATAGCAATACATATTCATAATAATATGCAATGGGTCTCTGTATGTGTTGATACATAATCTGTGCGTCATGTGAAGTATCTGAACGAGACGATGTGAAGGTTCAAGACAAGTTCATGCTGCAGGCCGAACTAGGTCCGAACCTGAGGTTCGGACCGGCCGAACTTGGAGTTCGGAGGGAGTTCGGAGCAGACGTGTATATATAGGATCTCGTGCTTTGAATGTGAGACACGAATGATAACGAGTGTGAGAGACCAGTTCTTAACTATGTGTTTTTGACAGTGTTTCTCCAGAGAGCTTAAGAGAGAGTTTGTAATTGAGTCTATGTTGATTTCAATAAAACAAACTATTATTTACGTCTCGTTTTCACTCTACGATCAAGCAAACCTTTAGTAAGATCCGTCGTACGGTTTTTCAATTGGTATCAGAGCAAATTCAGGTTGCTCTATTGCGTTTGCTTTGATTGTAGTCGTTTTCTTGATAAAACCGAGTTGTTCTCATTCAAAAACGGGTAAATCTTTGAGTTTTTCGAGTAATATTCATTACTAAAACATTTCTATTGGTCTTACCTGAGTTTCTGTCAAAAATCTCGTCCAAATTCCCTCAAAATCGCGAAAATTATGTCGAGAGTGCTTACATTCGTTCGAGGTTCGGAGTAACCGAAACATAACCGCTCCGAACTTCCAGTTCGGAGGGAGTTCGGAGGTCGTTCGGACGAAGATCGGCCTTTCTTGTTTCGGTGAGAGTTCGGTGTAGGATCGGAGTAAGATCGGAGGGGTTCGGACAAAGATCTAAGTTCGGACTGTGTAATCAAGTTCGGACAACGTTCGGAGCAAGATCGAAGGTTCAGTTGAGTTCGGACGAAGTTCGGTGGAAGTTCGGACCAAGCAAAATTTTTCAAATTCTCAAAAATGAATGAAATTGAGGTTGAGCGTCATCGTCAGAATGTGCCAAAATTGATAAATCTTGAAGATTATCATGGTTGGGCGACAAATTTTCGAGGATATGTACACGGTTTGGATAAAAAATTATGGTTACCAATTACAAACGAACATAAGTATCCAACTTATAGTGATGGTGATTTTAAGGAAATGCATAATTTTTCAAGTGAAGAAAGGGAAGCATTTGATCAAAATGAAAGGGCTACTACACTTCTTATGTTAGCTTTGCCTATAACTCTTAAGAATCCAATCAGGAAGTTTCGAAAGGCAAAATGGATATGGGATTTTGTGAAGACACAGTGTGAGGAACATATGTCTAAACTTTCTCAGAAAACAATTGATCAAGATTTGAAGTTTAAAGGAATAACTGAAAAGTTAGAGAAAAAGGTGGGAATGTTGACTGAAGAAAATGCTTTCTTGACAAAAGAAGTGGAGGAATGGAAAAGTAAAGTTTGTAATGATTTAGCTACCAAAATTCAAAAGGATGTGTCTATATCATGTGCAAATTGTTTGGAGTTTGCTAGTATTAAGGAAGGATGGTTGAAAGAAAGGGATTTGTTGGTTGAAGAATGCAATAAAGCTCAAGCTAAAGAAAAGGAAGCTGTTGAAGATTTTGATGCTTTATTTGAGAAATGTTATCCTCTTCAGCAAAAATATGAAAAAGTTACTAAAGCTGCTGTCGAAGTTGCCGATAGAGTAATTCAACTTCAAGAGGAACTTACCAAGTTGCGTGATAGAAATGGTGAGATTCAAAGTCAAAATAACATTTTGAAACAGGATGTTATTTACTATAAGAAACAAGTGGAGAAGGTTTCTGAAGAAGTTCTAGAAGAGTGTCGCTTGAGACGATGTCATATCAGTGATTATAACAAATTGTCTGACAAGTACATTGCTTCACAGAAAGAATTATCGGAAGCTAATATGAAAATATCTGAACAAAAGATCGAGATGTTTGATTTGCAACGAAGATTGAAAAATTGCAACCATTCACCGACTTTTCTGAATTATATGTATAAACTGGAAAAGAGTGAGAAAAATGGTCAAGATGAATGTCTTCATCAAGTTCCTGCTCCAGTGGACATTGAAATGTCTGTTCCATCTACATCATCTGGTGTTGAACAGCATGATTATTCAAAGTTTGCTGTTACCAGTTCAAGGAAGAAACTAAAATTCAAATCAAAGAAGAATAAGAAGGAGGTTGATTACCGCAAAGGGTTGAAGTTTGATTCAAAATCTACTTTTCTTGAGAAAGAACAGGTTTTTCATGGAAATCCAGAAAACGTAACGGTGCCAAAGTTTTCTGAAATTGTGATAGATGATTCATTGATTTCTGGAAAGAATGACCTGAAAGGTATCAAGTCTGAATTTACAGAGCTTGCCAAACAAGGTCATGCGATACCGACTTCTGTTCAAGATAAGTTTAAACAGAAAAATGGAGGTTTGGGATTTAAAGGAACAGAAATGCCGACTAAGGATTTCAACAAAAAGGAGTTCAAAGCGAAGAAGATAAAGAAGCAGAAGGTGTTTTCAGATAAGAAGACACAATGTTGGAAACAGAAAGTATCTTCACCAGATGAAAAGCTTTCTTCTGAAGGGTCTTCTTGTGTATCTGATGCTACACAACAAAGCGGTAACAGTTCCGATTCATTTTATTCTGCTAAGTCTAACAGGTTTTATCATAAAGATAAATTCTTTGGTTATGGAGATGATTTGGGTTTTTATGATTCTCCAAACTGTTTTCCAAAATTTTATAAACCAAAGAAATTTCACCCTGTGTTTTCAAAAGTTTATGATGAATGTCTGACTGATCAGTTTGGAAAACCGATTTCTATCAATTCAACTGGTAAAAGACTTTGTTTTGTTTGTCGTAAGAAAGGTCATTATGCAAATAATTGTCCTACGACTGTTACCAATTCATCATCAAATGCCAAACATACAAAGTATGTTGATCTTGATGGCATTAATTTTAGTGAACCAATGCCCAATACTAAATTTTCATGGAAAAAGAAGTCTCTTTCGGAGAATTTGGGTAGTAGTTCTGATTGTCATTCATCAGTTGACAATGGTTCACTAAAAATCATCACACCAAAACAGGAATGGAGACCTAAAGCTGTCTCCACGGCCAACACAGATTTTGTTGAAGACACTGGACGACCTATCATCGTTGGGGATGAGGGTCGGGGTCTTAAGAACTTACTATTTTCCAGTGTTTGCAGGTATTTCAGGAAGACCTGTTAGTAATTGTCAGGTTGCTGACAGTGAGATACTTGTGGTTTTAAGTTAAAATGCATCGTTCCTATCTTTGAAAAACAGATTTTCAAAAATATCTTTTTCAAAATGTGTCAAGTGTTGATCGATCATTTTCATTTTTGTTATTCAATTTTTCTTTCGTTCATATCTTAGGGGGAGAACATTTGAAAATTCAAAAAATAGTATTTGTTTGAATTTTAGGAGGAGAAATTGAAAAATATAAAAAACATGATGAAAAATTGAGAAATTGATTTGACAAAAGCAAGAAATGATAGTACATCAGCATATACGCTATCTGCCATGGATAGAGTAAGTCTAAAGGCTGTAGGTGCTTGTATGATCTGTGAATGTGCATGACTAATCTGATATCTACAAGTAAGATATAAACATAAAGCTTGCCTGATAATCTTTGGTTGTTTGCTTCTTGATGAATGCTATGTGATGATTCTAAAACAAAAATAGAATAAAGAGATATCCTGATGAATGCATGTTTTCATTTTGGAAGATTTAAACTTGTTTGATTTTCTTTATTTTGTCAAACGATCGGACTTTCTCTGCGTATCGTAAGATCGACCTGATTGTTGTTCGTTTGACGTTCTGCTTTATTTTTATTGGTGTTTCGTATAATCCATCGGACTTTCTCTGTGCGTTCGGAAGAACCGACCTGATTGTTGTTGGATTATACAATTTCAACTTGTTTTTGTTTTTTTATTTTCTCAAATACTTGGGCTTTCTCTGCTTGTCGAAAGACCGACCTGATTGCTAGGTATTTGAGGTTCTGCTTTATTTTTGCATGACTCATCAAGGATGTTTAAATCTCGAATAAAAGTTACTTCTATATGATAAACATGATGATTTGCTAGTATTTCTGATAGAGTAGAGGCCGAGTTATCAGTGCATGATAAAAATTACCTTAAGCATATTTGAAAACGATAAATATGATTGGTACATGCTGAAATAAACAATCAATGTTGTATTTGCGATTATCTTGGCTTGCATGCTGATTAAGACCGAAATTGAAATGTGTTAGATGCGTTATGTCTGATATGATCTTGCGTCATGATCTTTCTCACAAAATACCCAAAAATAGAGTTTGTTTCTGCATTGCATTTACATTTCTTTTCCGAAAAGTACAAAAAGATTTTTGGTGTGTTTTAGCATAAGTTTGAAAAGTCAAAAAGATTTTAGGTTTGTTTTGATATAAACTTTCTAAAAAAAATCAAAAAGATTTTGTTTCTTATTTGTTTTCGATTGATCGACACAAGATACGAAAAACATTTTCAAAATTCATATCTTGGTTTCTCAAAGAAAAGTTTTGCACCAAGGTTATTTATGTTGGCCAGGTACTCAAAGGAAAGATTTTATCACAACTTCAAGTCTTCTGAAGCTGTTGATAAAGATGAAAGAAACTGTTCATCGTCAAGTATTCGAAGATCAAGCTACCATCAAGTTGAGGGGGAGTTTGTTCAAGGAATATGTTTTAACTGGCGAACAGATACTGCACATGACGAGGGGGAGTTTGTTGATACATAATCTGTGCGTCATGTGAAGTATCTGAACGAGACGATGTGAAGGTTCAAGACAAGTTCATGCTGTAGGCCGAACTAGGTCCGAACCTGAGGTTCGGACCGGCCGAACTTGGAGTTCGGAGGGAGTTCGGAGCAGACGTGTATATATAGGATCTCGTGCTTTGAATGTGAGACACGAATGATAACGAGTGTGAGAGACCAGTTCTTAACTATGTGTTTTTTACAGTGCTTCTCCAGAGAGCTTAAGAGAGAGTTTGTAATTGAGTCTATGTTGATTTCAATAAAACAAACTATTATTTACGTCTCGTTTTCACTCTACGATCAAGCAAACCTTTAGTAAGATCCGTCGTACGGTTTTTCAGTATGGTCATCCGATTCATTAACTAGGATTTTCGAATCGAACTTTAAGTTTATTGTTGAGAATTCCCTTCATTTCATTTCTAATCAACCCATTATAACCTTAGAAGAATACTGTTCCAAATCTATAGTCTCAATTTCCAGTTTATAACAGAAATCAAGTCTTTAAACTATTCCAATATGAATACGGGCGTATCACATTTAACACATATGGCCGTATTCAACAGTTTCTTAGTTTTTGAAAATCCCGTGATACGACCGTATTCACTTTTACCTATTACGGTCGTCTTACCAACGAAGTTAGATTTTCAAATCTGATAACCCGCGATACGGTCGTATTTTCATAACACGAATACGATATTACTTTTAAAATCCGAATTCTCAAATCAGTCGACCCCCGATACGGCCGTATCCCCATAAACACAATTCGGTCGTATTCATCGTCAGGTCAGAACACTACTTTGGTCATTTTCACCTTCCTGAGCCAACTTTGTACTAGAATGTTGACTAAACTCATTTATTCCCAATAACCTTTCCTAATGCTCAGAATGTCACTAATGTGACCATATCACATGCATGCATCAATTTTTGGTAAATCTACGCATAATGTAAATCTTACCTCAATTGTAGCTTTCCTTCAAAAATGATGATCACAGACACTTCTGGATTCCACCAACAAGTTCAGCAACAAGTGCATGCATCCAGTTTTGGGTTAATACTCAATTTCTTGATCTTTCCCAAATTGGTAAGAATTTAGGGTTGCATATGCAATCCATGTTCTTACCTTGAATCTCTGCTGCCTTTGGTACACAAATCACACCTTTAATGATTTCCACAGCCTCTGTAACAAAATTCATCTCAGAATCAACACCAACTTATCATCACATTACTTATAATGTAAGGATTAATGTTTACCTTGCGTGTTTTTAGCTCAAATATTTAGTTCTTAGGCCTCCAGATCAACCCTGCAACTCTCTAGATGGAGAAAGCAAGGAAACCAGCTGAGAAATTGGTTTTGGAATGAAAAATGACCAAATTCGGTCAAATGAAGCTTTTAATGTCATGGAATGAATAAGGCCACATTGTTTTATGCAATACGAGTGTATCGTGGTGCCCAAATATGTTCGGATCCCGATCCGACCCAGATGTACCATATCCCTTTTCTGTACACATACACCCCGCAATATGGGCGTATCGCCTTAATGCGATTCGGCCGTATTGGGCCAAATACTTAGAAAAAATTTGTTGTTTTCTCATTTTCATCCCTTTAACAACCGTGCTTCGGTCAGGGTGGTTACAACTTTATAATCAAGATACCACGTACAGCTAATGGTTATGACACCATTTGGTGATAGTTGATAGGTTAACAAAGAGTGCTCACTTCTTATTTTTTATGAGACACGTTCTTCTAAAAAGTTAGCCGATCTGTTCGTCAAAGAAATTGTTGCACGACACGGAGTTCCAGTGTCTATCATCTTAGATAGGGACACTAGGTTCACTTCGCGATTCTGGAAGAAATTTCATGAGAATATGGGAGCATGGTTACACATTAGCACGACATACCATCCTTAAACCGACGAGTTGAGTGAAAGAACGGTTCAAACTCTGGAGGATATGTTGCGTGCCTATATTATCGACTTTAAAGGAAGCTGGGACAATCACCTACCATTGGCATAGTTCTCCTACAACAAAAAGTGTCATTCAAGTATAGGCATGCCACCTTATGAGATGTTATAAGTGGAAAATGTAGAACTACAGTGTGTTGAGGTGAAGTCGGCCTATGAGAACTAGACAGCAAAGAATCAGCCAATAATATGGCTCAAAAGCTCGAGATAGTCAAGGCACTGTTAAAAGTCGCACAAGATCGACAAGTGTCTTATGCGGAAAAGAGAAGAAGATCAATCAAGTTCCAGGTTAGAGATTACGTCTTATTAAACGGTTCTCAATGGAAAAATATTATCTAATTTCGCAATAGGGGTAAGCTAGGTCCAAGGTTCGTTGGACCCTTAAAAATTTCCAAACGTGTTAGAGAGGTTGCTTATTGATTAGATCTACCTGAAGAGTTATTTGGGATCCACCCGATATTCCATGTGTCGCACTTGAGAAAGTGTGTGGCAGACGAATTAGAAATAGTTCCCTTAGAGGAAATAGAGGTAGGCGATAAGTTATCATATCTAGAAAAGCCACTCGTGATTTTAGTTCACGGTGAAATGTATCGTTAGAGTGTAGTAGATGCACAGGACAAGTTCCGAGTCAACATGGGAATGAGAAGATGAGATGAAAGAGTCTCATCCTGATTTATTCTCTAGTTGACCAAGTTTCGAGGATGAAGCCTTTTTAGGAGGGAGAGTTGAAACATCCCGATATTTTTTCAAGGTAATTATATATACATATATATATATATATATATATATATATATATATATATATATTGTATATATATATACATGTGCCTTTATTATAAATACGTTCTTGAAAATGATAATATATGAATGGATATGTGTTTTAGACGAGGAATATGATAAAAGTGTTTTAATATAATGATACGTGATTAAATATGTCTCGTATACGTGTTTAAAATGGTTACATATTGTTATATGTGGTCTTATAATACTTGTTATACGTGTTTCGGGTGTTAGAAATAGGTAGGAATGAATCCTAGCACATGTTTGGACGTAAAATGATAATGTCATGAAAGTATGAGGGGTGGTTATGTAGCAAATTAGAAAACAAGTGTAAAAAATGAACATCTCGGCCTGTGCTAGCTCGTAGCAAGCGAGGGTTCCTTCACGATGCGTGACCCGTCCAGGGTCACAGATTGTCCACAACAACAACCTTGTATCCCACGATTTGATCTCCATGCGTCGACTTTGGACGATTAGTCACTCAGGTACGTGTTAGGGGGTCTTAGATGCAGCTGATGGATATAAATAGGGGCCTCAGTTGTTTAAGATTAGGCACCAATTTTTGCAATCTTCTCTCTAAAAACCCTAAAACTCGTCCGCACTTTCTTCCTTGCATTTCGAGCGATTCGAGTGGATTCAGAAGCTCAAAGTCAACAGTCTAAGGTTTTCAGGTATGATCTACAATAGCCCTCTATCAATTTGAATTAATATGCTTGTTATATTACTGATGTATTGCAAAACATAGCCCTCTATCAGTTTGAATTAACATGCTTGTTAGATTAGGGTTCTAAATATGTATAAAAGTTAGGGTTCTTGAGCTTGATTTGCTAATGAGTAATCAAGAAGGAATTAGGGTCTGAATTTTATAGTAATTCTAAAATAACATGTTTTAAGAAAGCCCTAAGTTAATTTCATTATTTGGAAAGGTTTGGTATTTATTTGAGAAATAAATTTAAATTAGGATTTTCATAACGTTCTTTTGCCAAAATTAAACAAACGAGGTTAAATTTGGGAGCTAATCTTTTAAGGTATATAATAATATAATATTATTAGTAAAAGCCCGAAGTTTATTTCATATGATATAAATATTTGATATGAATTTAATAACTATGTTAAAATTAGGGTTTTAAAAGATGGTTATTTAATATTGAACGATCCGGGAGCTATTGGGGTTTGGTTTTTGATATGATATAAAGATTTGATATGCATTTGATAACTACGTCGAAATTAGGGTTTTGAAAGATGGTTATTTAATATTGAACAATCCGGAAGGTGTTGGGGTTTGGTTTTTGGTATTTAACATGTTTATATATATATATGTATATATATATATATATAGGGGAAGGATCAAATAAAAACAAGATGTTATTGCGAAAACACGAAAACAAATATTAAAACCTCTATAACTTTCTCATACGTTAATATTTTTTAAAAAAATTTTCATCAAAAGTCTTAAAATTATGTCACCTTTAATTCTGGGAAAAAAAATTAAACATTTAAAATTTCGTAATTTTTTTATTATTGCACATGTGCAATAATACGTATTAATTATATTACACATGTGCAATATTACCAAAAAAACGTTAATTTTTTTTAAACTTTTTTCAGAATTAAAGATAACCAAATTATAAGATTTAGGGTGCAATTTTTTATCAAAAATATTAACGTATGAAAAAGTTATAGAGGTTTTAATATTATTGCACATGTGCAATAATAATTTTTTATTGCACATGTGCAATAATAAAAAAATAAAAAAAAACGTTGATTTTTTTTTAATTTTCTCCAGAATTAAAGATAACAAAATTATAAGATTTATGGTGCAACGTTTTTAGAAAAAAATTAAAATATGAAAAAGTTATAAAGGTTTAATATTATTGCATATGTGCAATAATAATAATAAAAAAAATTATTGCACCTGTGCAATAATAATTTTAAAAAAAAATTTGATTTTTTTAAATTTTTTCCAGAACTAAAGATAACGTAATTTTAAGGATTTTGGTGCAATTTTGTTTTAAAAAATATTAACGTATGGAAAAGTTATAGAGGTTTTAATATTTGTTTTCGTGTTTTCGCAATAAAAGTTGTTTTCACATGAACCTTACCCTATATATATATATATATATATATATATATATATATATATATATATATATATATATAGGATAAAGATCATGTAAAAACCACATCTTTTTGCGAAAACCTAAAAACTAATACTAAAACACTTATAACTTTTTCGTACGTTCATATATTTAAAAAAATATTGCACCAAAAACCTTACAATTATGAGTTCTTTAATTCTAAATTTTTTTTAAAAACTTTAACGTCTCGTCATTTTTTTATTAGTGCACATGTGCACTAGTAATAAAACTCATACATATAGTACGCGCTAATATTTTTTTTAGAAAAATTGTACCAAATACATTATAATTTTGTTAGCTTTTCGTGGTTTTTTATTAGTCACACGTGCACTAATAAAAAAACACTTTATACGTGTCGTATACATTAATATTTTAAAAAAGAAACTGCGCCATAAATCTTATAATTGTGTTATTTTTAACTATGAAGATAGATTTAACGTTGTAAAATTTAAAAATCTTATGCTACACATGTGCACTATAACAAATAGTTATAGTGCATATGTAGAATTATCATTAGTTCTATAAATATTTTAGTGTTTTTAAATGTTTTTGACTTAAACAATATTTTTTTTCGTATGACATTTCTTTTTGTGTAGTACTATATATCTATACTACTATATAATACATATTGATCAAAAGGGTAGAATTGTAATTATCACCGTCTTAAAATTAAGACGCTTTCTTCTTTACTACGGTGGTCCAACATTGATCCGGTGTTCCCTTTTCACTTCTTTCCCTTTCAGGTCATCGCAACAACAATCCCTCCCTTTGAGAACCCTTTGAGAACCGGCAATCTTGTTTTTCAAACCTAGATTCAGAAACAAACAAAACAGATGGGTTCCCAATTACTTGCGATCTTGATTTTCAAACCTAGATTCAGAAACAAACAAAACCGATTGCAGCGATCTTGCTTTTCAGAGGGCTGAATTGCAGCACCGATGCAGAGTCTTGGCTTTATCCAAGACCAAATCTCCATTTTGAGAATTATATTCAGTTGCTTTGCGTAATCCAAGAAGTTGCAGACCTAATCTCGGAAACAAGTCAATGGGAGATTTCAATTCAGGAAGAAAATCAAACACTCCCTTCTTCAATTCTTGGGGTAATCGCACGCAGACATGAATGGGGTAATCGAATAATAGCGGTTCAATTCAAATTTCAATTCAAATTTCAATCCTAGAAGTGCAGCCGCTTCCATTATAAATACCTGATTGGAATCTTGATTGAAATCGCTGTTGAAGGAGGGTACAAATTCCGGTTCTTTGATTTATTTTTTCTGTTTATTTTTTTTATAAAATCTGATTCTGGAACCTAATCGTGTATATACATTCATCTTATAGTTTAAAGATCTTCAAGTTCTTTGCTAATTTCCATCTCTTCTAAGGTCAGTTTCCTTTAATCATTAACTGTAGCAGTTTATATTTATTGGATTTTTATCAACCTCGTGAAATTTGAATAATACTTGTCTGTGTGTGATATGTGAATTCGTGTAAATTAATGATAATGCCAGTATTGGTTAAATGAAATGATTGCCCCTTTTGGTCCAGGGTTTTAAGTGTAGTTGTAATGTTGAAGGAAAGCTCGGTTTACAACTCTTGAAATCATATAATTTTGTCGAACTATTTATATGCAGTAAGAGGTTTCTTTGGCTGAATGGAAATTAGAATCACATGACACTATCTTTAATAATCATGGTTCCATTTGATTATGTCTTTCATGGTGTAAGTGAGTATCGCTTTTGTTTTACATTTAACCTAAATTTGATGCATGTGATTTGTAGGTTATGGTTAAAATAAGCTGCTTGATTTGTATATGGGACTACAATATTTGACTGATTGTCATCAAAAGAATGGTAAGGGCAATAACATTTTTTTAGCAATCCCATTACACCTAATTAGCAATGCAATAGGTTTCTTATGCCTCTAATTAATTGTAGAAACTTATTTTATGCTTGCTTAATTGATTGTTTCTTGCCATATTGGGTTTTATTGTTTCCCTAATAAGCTAATCCTTTTCTATCACAGCAAAAACATGGTTTTTATGGATAAAGGTGTAAAAGAGTAGCTTGTAACCCGTGTGTCACACGTGAAAATCAACATTTTCATGGATATATTAGTTTTAATTATTGAGACTATTGATCAAATCTTCTTCTCTAGAAAGATAGCAAATTTTTTGTTTACTTTTCTTTGATCTCAAACAGATTTGTGTAACCCTAAAGTTTAGCTGTGAGGCTTGAAGTTTTAGTCGCCCTGCACATCTCGAATTTGAATGTGAACGAAGATTCGTAAGTTCATTGTTCTAAAAACATTTTTAGGTACTTAAGCTTTAAATTTGATATTTTTTTCCACAGTTCTAATCAAGAAGCACTACTGATTTTACATTTGGATTTTGATCTCTGTATCTCCTTGAGCCCCAAACTGCAAGGTACATCCCTTTCATGATGCTCTTAATGTACATCATCTCATGTTATGTTGGGAAACCAATCTGTCTACCTCTCATAATAAATTTCTCAATGTATGATTTTATTTGTAATTTCAAGTACTAATTTGCTTAAAGTCTGGTTGAATTTCTTATAAGGATGCCTTTTTGTTGATTTCTGAGTTTATCCATTGACTTCTTTTTGTTTCTTAAGCGTCAAGAATCAAGCTTTTGAGGAATCAGGTATCTGTATTATGTTAATCTTTAGTTTATTTGCATCAATGTGGAAGTTCATTAGTACTTGAAATTACAAAATCAAGAAAATATATAAACAAATTAGTAAAATCTAGGTTCGAAAATTAAGTTAAAGATCATTTGGTGTTTTTCTTAGGTTGTAAACTTATCAGACTTTTTTTTATGCTTGTGATTTTCCCTCTAATATTTAATTTTAGTTTTTAATAATATTTGGTTTTACCATCAAATCAGATTGTCATGGTTAATCTACATATCATGTGATATCGAACACTAAATATGAATTTTAAAATTGGGCACAGAATGGGTTTAATCTATTTATTTTCTCGATTTGTCTAGGTTTTTGGCGTTCTTCACAATCTGATCTTTAACTTTGTACCTGATTCTATGATTTAGTGCTAAAAATATCCATTATGTCGTTGTTTATCAGACCAAAGAAAAGAAACCTCGAGAATCCCTTAATATTAAACCAATGATATCAGAGGTTCTATGCATTAATATTATAATTTCGATGACTTTCAAACCGTTTGACCTGTTCGCCTTATATATATCTAAATTATATAGCTTTCCCAGTTTGAGTTAAAAAAACAACCCAAGTCGACCCATCCATAAATATATGGGTCAAAACTACCAATTTAGAGTTATCAATAAATGCTTACATGGCTTTATCTCTTTTATAAATTTTATTTTCTTTCATGTTTTATTCACCCATTATTTTCGGTTTGTATATGGAGGAATTAAAATGTGGAATGATCTTGTATAAAAGTTGTCCATAAATGCTATGGTGCATTATGTTTTTGTTTGGGGTGAGTAGATATGATATTGATTTTTATTCACCACATTTTTGGGTTTATTCGGCTAAGACATTTTTAATTTTTGCAGGGTTGATTATCTATTTTTAATACAAAGCTATGGTGCATTATGTTTTTGTTTGGGGTGAGTAGCAGGTCAGACCCAACCCATTAACGTTTGTACGGATGTCCTTACATGAACACGGTTTGGGGATTTATGAATGTAATTTTATCGTTATTTACACAATTTTGTTTTCCATTTTGTTAATAAAGTGTATTATGTATAAAAATTATTTTTTTG
>JBCNJP010000012.1:34309727-34329575 GCA_039602395.1 Deinandra increscens subsp. villosa
CGGTACCGGTGGATTCTCGTTTGGTGCAGCTAGGGTTTTCGAGAAACACAACTTGCATACCGGACCCTGGGTGCTGCTATTAAGATTGGTGAGGAGTAGGCCACGCGGATAATGGCGGAACGACCGGTCGGCAGCTTTCGGGTTCACTCTGATTTCGTGATATAGCATCATTTGGAGATACACTTTTCAATATTTGAAATTACAATGATTATTACATGTCAGTTACACATTAGCATGTATCTAATGATTATAACATGTCAGGTATTCACATCAGCAGGTATCTAACGGTGTTAAAAAAAGATAACAGCAGGTCCATTAAAAAAATATGGGTGAAAGTTAGGACTATTGGAAATGATTTTTAAAGGTGGGATTATTTCCAGCCAATAGGCAAAAGTTAGGATTATATAAATCCAATTTTCCTAAAATCAAAGATAACACTACCCCCCCCCCCCCCCTAGTATCCAAATCACGCACACACAGCAAACTCACGCACCTATCTAAAAATCAAAGAAAAACCTAAAAACCGGTACCCAAATCACACACACACAACATAAATCACGCAAAATATCTAAAAAATCAAAGCAAAACCTAAAACCAATCTAAAAAAATCACGCACATAAAAACAAAAAAACATGCGACTACCTAAAAAAATATTTCTCTAAAGGCTTCTAACGAGGGCTTAGTTTTGAATACTAAATAACGCAACAAAAAACTCTAATTACGCATGATGTTCCTAAAAATCACTCATTACAGAAAATATAAGAAACGACAACTTTCTAAGATTTTCATTTCAATCTATTAAATACGCTTTCATTTCAAAAAGCTACATAAAAAAACATATTAACACAAAAGACAAAGGAGAATATATGCCTAAAACATCTTCATATCTATTAGAGAATCCTTTCGATCTTTCATTTTCTTCCTTGTGCTATCCATCAACCTACGAAGCATTTCGTGGATCTCCTGCTTCAACTGCAGTTGATCCATAATGAACTCCGTAGCAGCACTCTCTATCTCACTGGGAGGATGATTAACAAACTCCTCAAACATCAAAGTATACGTTTCGATGCTATTGGAGGTGAGACCGACCATCATTCCGAACGAATTATGCATCATATCGCATTTCGTTTCTTCTCTGTTGCAGAGTTCCTCCAACGCCCTTATCGCCTCAGAGGATTTTGTGAAAATGTAGTTCGATGAAGATGAAGCCGTTGAAGATGTGTAAGGAGAAAGGAAGATGGTGAATTTCTGAAAATAAAATGTGTCTAACTAGTACAACTATAAAATACAATACAAATAAGGGGAGGGAAACCGAACCGACGGAAAGAAATATTAATAAATTAAATTCACGTAATCAGTTTCTCTTCAGTTTCTTTGTTACACATAAAATATATTTAAAAATACGTAAAAAATCAATATAACTTGCGTCCTTCCATATACCCAGAAATATCAATCATGACTCCTCCATTTACTCCCCCCCCCCCCCCTCTATAAAATAGGGACTTGATTCGCTTCAGAAAAATAACATAACCCTTTGCAACTGCTCAAAAGAAAACACATCATTATCAAAACATAGTAAAAAAACATACCAATGGATTCCTCATCTTCAACATCATCTACCCCCACTGCTAAAGATTTATTGATGAAAAAGAAGTTGAAGATGGAGATACAAATTAAAAAACAGAAGGAAAAACACATGGTAGACGTTCTCAACCAAACCTTCGACACTCTACAACAGACGATCGAAAAAAGAAATGAAGTAAAAATAAAATTTGTTCATCTTGAAGAATACTGTCGTCCGTGATTTGGTAATTTTGTTTCATGTCAGACATGAACAAAACTGACATAGAACAGATGCAAACGACTACCAACCTAGTCGGAGCCCTTCAAGCGTCTGCAAATTTGAAAAAGTCTTTTCTGTCAAAATATAAGTAGTTTAATTTATGTTTTGTATGTTCTTGGGCCTTCTTTGTAATTTTAGGTTTGAGTTTCTATCTATAAAGTAATTTGTGATTATTCGTCTATTACAGTGCAGAAATAACGCATGCAAAAAATTACCAAAAAATAACACAAAAGAGGTAATGTTATAACTTAGAAAAGTAATAACGCAAATGAGAATAGATATCTCTCTGTGATCACGCAAGTATTAAATATAAAATTACGTGTATTTCACGCATGTTGATTGTATTATCATGTTAATTAAGATTACAACAATAACGCAACGACATAAAATTAAAAAACACAAAAATATAAATATTCATGCAAAACAATAAAAACAAAAAATATAAGAAAATAAAATCACGCAATTAATAAATAAAAATGCAAACAGAAAAAATCTTACAAAATTTTTTTAAAAAAAAGAACATAAGTTATTTAATTAAAAAATTGACTTTCTATAATCACGTATGTGGTTTCTATTTTGACGCATGAAGAAACTCGATATAAAACATATTACAACGCAAACAGAAAAACTCTTACAAAAATTATAAAAAAGAACATAAGTTAAAAAATGAAACAATTGACTTTCTATAATCACGCATGTGATTTCTATTTTGACGCATGAAGAAACCCGATATAAAACACATTACAACGCAAACATAAAAACTCTTACAAAAATTAAAAAAAAGAACATGAGTTAAAAAATTAAAAATTGACTTTCTATAATCACGCATGTGGTTTCTATTTTGACAAATGAAGAAACTCTATATAAAACACATTACAACAATCACGCAAAAGATACATAATTAAAAACAAACGCTGTGACGTAATCTACCGTCTATTTTAAATAAAAACTTTAAATTGACAAAAATGCCCTCCGCGTCCAGAAAGAAAACGCCACGCATTGACCTCTCCTTCCTTCGCACGGAAAAATGCCTTTGTATTTGAACTTTCACATATATATATATATATATATATATATATATATGAGCTCAATTTTGATAATTAATAAATTAATATACCTGAGTTATTCGAGTACATAGAAGTTCGTGCGGACCGTTAGGTTAAGCGCTTGTACACTGAGATTTCTGGCATAGCGAGGGTGTCGCATAAATGCCAACTAGGACCTGGCACACCTCACTGGGCGATCCTGGAGTGAGCGACTTATAGGAATGCGTGTCTTCATATTATCATTAAAAGAAAAGGGTATTTACCTATAAAGGACATTTTGGTCTTTTTGACATTTAAAAATGGATAGTTTTAATAATCAATATTATTAAGCTTATAAAATCTAGAAATAAACATAAAAAATGTTTATAATGTATAACCTTACATTAATGCAATGCAATGCACAACTAGGTTTGGAATTGAGGTCCTAAGTGAAGATTCTGTCCGAAGTTACAAAATAAAGGAATACATTGAGTTCTATGAGCCCACTTCTTAAATGTTTTAATATTTCAGGCTGGTATACATATGATGTTAAATATTCAATTGTTTATATGAAAAGTATTTGAGTTTTAAATGTCTTTTACCTGTTTGTGCTGATATACATATGTGGAATTGTTTATAACCTATAATTGTTTTAAATTATGATTATATGTTATAAACTATTTCTAGGAAGGTTATAATGAACGGGTAATATAAAGATTAATCTTTTAAACTGTTTTGAGTAATGGAAAAACTAAAGGTGTGGCCTAAGCTTGTCTATGTGTATAAGTGTCGGGTAATTATATCTTATTGGCCTTGTTGTGATTCTAAGATGTTAAATACACCATAATGATACTATCTCATATCCGTTTATATTGAGGGTGTGGTGGATCCGCTGTGGTACTTCCTATATATAAACACCATAATACAATAGGAAATGATATAGAATCAGTCTCGTACAAACAATAACATTATAATTATAAAATGCTTATTCTATATCCGGGTGAGGGACGAGGGTTAAAAATATTATTTAGTTACTAATAAAGTCTAAATAAAGAAAAGGATAATCAAAATAGATTTTTGAGGATAACCTAAGCAATATTGCCTGAGTGAAAAGGAAAATGTGGTTGTATAACTTTAAGCGGAGGATGACGGTCCTCCGAAGTACTGACTGTTACTCAAGAGGTATTCGGATGGCGACGGTTGGCCGAGGAACTAATGTGGTTCAACTAGACAATGCTTAGTTAAATGATGATTAAATGATGATGTTATAAATATTACGTTTTGGTATAATTATGTTATGTTTTTTACTTAATAAACAATTGTTAAAAAGGGGGTTGTCGGGCCCAAGTGTTTAAAAATAATTTTTCAGATAAAGGTAACGTCTTTAGAAAGGTAGAACTCACCAGCGTAAACTGACTTTCTAAAGTATGCGTATTAGGTGATGTTAGGATCCAAATATCAAGGGAAATGTTCATGCTTGAGCGGATTAGATGGGCAAGCTATTGAGATAAGCTGTTTGGGGAAATTGTCATAGCTATTATAGATAGAGACATACTTATAGTTATTATCCCTTCTAGTTTACATGACCTTTATATAACTTGCATCTTACTTGTTAACTTTGCTATATATAAATCAAAGTTTCAAATTTCCGTTGCTTTAGTTATCTTTGTTGTACCATGTGTTCATGAGTAAATCCAATGCGTGACCCCTTTTGTAAAGTCGTGGAGCGATGGATCGTTTGCTAATCAAGTGATAACGAGATAAAAAAGAGTTCAAACGTAAATACAAATGAGATTTGTATTGATATGCTTGAGAGGATTACACACACAGATACACACAGTTAACAGAGAGATGTGACCAGAAGTTCTAATGCTCCCTACACAAGTTACCTATTTATAGGAGACTTACTTTGGCTAGCATACCACCCAGCGTACCATCTGGTACGCTGGTCCGTACCAACTGGTATGGAGCCTGGTACGCTGCCAACAAGACTCACTCTCATGCTCATTACATAGATACAATACACGAGACACAATGTAGCATATGAATATGCTCTAACAAACTCCCCTTTAATGTGTAGTAGGGGTGTTCACGGTTTGGTTTTAAACCGTGAAACCGTCCAAACCGGTCATCGGTTTGGTTCCGCGGTTGGTTTTATATTGATACTTACGGTCGGTTGGTCTGAAAGTTTTCAAACCGTAATGAACGGTTTGGTTTACGGTTTATATAAAAACCGGCCGTGTAAAACCGGACCGAACCATTAACTATATTTAAAAATTATAATATGTAATATTAAATGTATTTAATTAGTTATATTAACTTAATTAATATTTCTACTCAACTAATTTTTTATGAATTAACTGAGCCTAAATTAACCCCCGACTTTCTAGTGGCCAGCTCCTACTGGCCAATCCTCAAGCCTAAAAGGAGTTGAGAAATCTCAATTGTAATTAAACCGTGGCTAAAAAAATTAATTCAGATTTGGTGCCTTCATTATTTTACTCAGGGATGATTCACACCGTACTCGATTCCTCCTGGTGATGCATCCTATAATTTTCTTAAGTCTCTTTTTCTATTTTTCATACATGAATCTTTGTTTTGTGTTCATGTTTTGTCCCATCAGTAGTCTACTAGTCTTTATGTTTTTTCTACCTAATTTATGACCTATAAATGTAATTTTCAAAGCATGAATATATGATTAGTAAAATAATTTCATTCAAACCAATCTGAGATACTAACTTTGGAAATATTAAGTTGTGATTAGTTAATATATTCTCCAAACCATGAAACCAAACCGGAACCAAACCGCTTGTAACGGTTCGGTTTGGTTCGGTTTCAAATCCCAACGGTTCGGTTTTGGTTTTCAATTATCAAAAACTGTTGGTACGGTTTGTCCTAAAAACCGTTAAAACCGGACCGTTAACACCCCTAACGTGTAGTGTATGTATTCTAACTAAATCTTTAGTCTTCAATCTTCAACATTGCTGCATCCGATCTTTAACTTGAAATCTTGTCAGAAATAGAGCTAGCATGGCTCGATCAAAACTTCAACAATCTTTGAACTTCAAGATCCACTTGTGAAAAGATACTAACAAACTCCCCCTTTCACCATGCTTGAGTCTTGACACACAGAACCTGCAACTTTAGAAGACAAAAGTGCAGTTTTTCCTTTTGAATTATCAAAATTAATTTAATCTTGGTGCAAAACATTTCTTTTTGAGAATCCAAGATATTGATTTTGAAAATTTTGTTTTTGTATCAAGTGTTGATCGATCGAAAAAAAATTAAGGAATAAAATCTTTTTGACTTTTAAAAATTTAGATCAAAACACACCTAAAATCTTTTTGGATTTTTCCTAAATGGAAACATAAATGCAATACTGAATCACACTCTATTTTTTATTTGAGAAAGATCACTATCTGGGATCATATTGGTCACAACGTGCTGAACTACACTTCAATTTCAATTATAGTAGCTCATAAGCCATGTCGATTGCAGATATAATTTGTCTAACTTTAAACTCTCGCAGAATCATACTCAAAACATCTGGATATATTAATGTATTGATTAGATTTGCTTTGACCAGTGTACCCCATACAATCAGACATATTCAGATATGTTTCACATACTTTTCATGTGATTATACTTGTGAATTGCACAAAGTATTTATTATTATTTATTATTCATGATATCGTCAACTGTGTTCCATGCAAAAAGAAATAAGAACGTTAAATCGTCTACCTTAAGGTCGATCTTTCGATACGCAGATAAGGCCTCAGATTTAACAAAACAAGAAAATAAAACAATTTGAAATTGTATAACCCAACAACAATCAGATCGGTACTCCTGTACACGCAGAGAAAGTCCGATGAGTTATACGAAACACCAAGAAAAATAAAGCAGATCCTCAAACGAACAACAATCAGGTCGGTCTTGTGGACACGCAGAGAAAGTCCGATCGTTTGAGAAAATAAAGAAAATCAAACAAGTTTAAAACTTTGCAAAATGAACACATGTATACACAGAGACTTCTCATTTTTCTTTTTCCACATATTTTTTAATATCTTGAGATACGCATCAAGATGTTGTCCACTAGGTCAAGCATCAGATTGAATGTATATCACATTTGAATGCTTTCTGATTTGTCGAGCCTATCTTACACATCGATCAATGGTCTTATGGCTTTTTCATCTAGTTTATCCATGAGTCAGAAACGTCAACCAATGTACCATCATTTCCCAATGATCAATTTCTCAATTTTGATCTTTTTCATTTTTTTTATCATTTCCATTGCCTTTTTCTCCCTCTAAAATGAAAAACACTATTTTTGGATTTTTCATTTTAACAAAAAACAAGACACAATTTTTGGCTTTTGTCAATTTTCTCCCCCTAAACCTATGTACAACTACCACTTGTAAAAGTATGAAAAAGAAAGAAAATTGATCGACCAAACACTGACACGGTTCAGTTTCAGTTTTTGAAAACACATTGTTTATCAAAAATTTCTTTTGATAGACTGTTTGAGAATGATAAAACGTTGAAATACTAAATTATGCAAGTTCTTCACTACCAGCAACACATGCATGATAGGTCTTCTTGAAGAAACCTGCAAACACCAGATAAAACATTAGTGGGTTTGGGATCGGCCCGAGTTAACAGCATCGGGTCACCCGGTGTCTTCAACATGGTCTTTGTTTGCCATGGAAACAACTCGTGGTTTCCATATCATGGGCGAGGAAAAACTTTTCAATGAACCCACAAAATTATTAACTTGCGTCTTTGCCCAAGACGGCTTACTGGTTGATTTGAACATTAACAGTTGTGGTTCATAAAAAATATGACCATTTAAATCCACATATTTAGCAGTTGTGTTCACATAAGAGTGAGTGCTCGCAATCGTAGGACACTGAGCAGCAAGATGCCTTGGTTTACGACATTAATAACACTTTCTGTGGAAAACATTAAGGGAACTTTTACCCAAATTCATTTCTAAATTTGTTTGGTATCATAAAAATGCTTTGATTTTCTATTTCCCTGTTGACCAAACACATCATGATAGCCAACAGAAGTTTCAGAACCGAAAGAATCATAGAAACCATCAGAAGAATCGTACCTTGGAGGTGAACTTTGTGGAGAATAACACGAACCATTTGAAGAACCTCCAGAATAGTAATGATCATTCTTTGATATGAAGACATTCCGTTTCTGCTGTTTGGATTTGTACTTTTGATTTAAGCCAGCAACTTTCTTTTCTTGTTGTGGTCGAAGAACTAGTTCGTCCTTAACTTCATACCCAATACCTTTATGCTTGTACCCCTGAACTTTTGAAGAATTTGAAGAAGACTCTGGAGCTTTTCTTCCTTTAGTTTCGCTGGTAAATTTAGCTTTAATAGCTCTCAATTTGTTATTCTGAATCAAAGCTTTTTCATCTTCATGGGCAGATGAAGAACCAGAAGCAACTTTCTTACAAATCTTTTCGTCTTCCAAAACTTTTGAAGATGCAACAAACTTTGGAGCTTCACCCAATTTCTTCTCCTTTTTTCTCAGACTTGTTTTTCTTCAGAGTTGCAAATTTAGAATAATCTTGCAATTCAGCTCTTGGATCAAGTGACACAGATGGAGGATTCAATATAACCACCGGAGCTGGAACAGAATGTAATTCCTCTTCTGTCACACTTTCATCAATCTTCTCCTGATTGTAAATGTAATTCAATAAAGTAGGAGATGGAACTGAATTCTTCACTTGCTTTTGAAGATCAAGAATCTCAATTTTCAACTCAGATATCTTGACTTGAGCATCCAACAATTCTTTCTGAGTACCAACAAATTGATCTGATAGATCATTGTATTCAGACTTCAGTTGCCTTTTTGTATCAAATATCTCCATTAACTCAGCATGAACCTTCTCCCACTTCTTAGTGAAATAAGCAACATCTTTTGTTAAAATTTCATTCTTCTCACGAATATGAACATTTGCATCTCGAAGCTTTGAAAGTTCTTCTTGAATCTGTAGTAGGAGCAGATCTAGAAATGGAACTATCTGAATTGCAAACTGCAGTTAATGCCCTCTGATTATGTCTTTCGTCCATAATTGTAATATCCTTTTCCCAGTTATATCCTTCAACCTTTTGTGAAATCAAAGCTTGTCAATTTGAATTGTTTGTTGAATATGAGGATGCATAAGCTTTTGAATTTTGACATTCACGAGCAAAATGACCAATCTTGGAACATTTGAAACATTTAACCTTGGATTTATCCAATCCAAGTTTACCTCCTAGAAGAAAAGATTGTTTACCATGCTTCTTGACGAATCTCATACCTCTTTCAATAGTCATAGCAAATTGCCAATGTAAATCTAACTCATTCAGATGATCATCATCCAACTAACCTAAGTCATTTGTAAATAGATCTGCTTCTCCAATATTCCCAAAAATTGAACCACTAGATGACGAAATAAATGCAGATAGCAATGAAGCTAAATCATCAGATGCATTATTAGACAATGTAGGCTTTGGTGATTGATTTGGACTTGTAAATGTGCAACCCGGAGAATAACCATAATTCTTAGATTTTCCAGCAAGAAAAGCAGTAGGACCTTCACTAAAAATATTTGGCTTTTTAGTATTCATGGTCGACTCATTTACATCATGATATGGCGCTAGATTTTGTACTTGCGTACGCATGGATTTGTTCACATTTAACTCCATATCTCCTGCTTGTATCTGCTCAATCAAATTATTGAATGACAATCCTGCATATTCTTTATCATGAGTAATCATCATTACATAGTTTTCCCATCTTTCAGGTAATGCCTCTAGTAACTTCTCTTTCAAATCAGTCTCTTCCTTTTTTATGCCAACTAAAGACATTTCACTCAGTAAACGTGAAAACCTAGTAATAAGCTTTGAAATATTTTCATTTGGATAATGCTTAAAATTGTCGAACTCTTAATTTAGAACCTTTTGTTTACTATTCTTGAATTGATCATTACCCTCACACCGTTTCTGAGTTTCATCCCACAATTCTTTTGCTGAAGTATAAGCAAATGATGTAATAAATCTGAAGGTAATGTCATCGTTAAAGTTCCGTATGTTTTTTGTTCGGCTTGATATGGCTTCTTTTGTTCATCAGTGAGACTTTGTTGCAAAATTGGCCTTTCATTTGTACCCGTTGGATATTCATATTGATTATTGTAAGATAACCAAAAATCAACATCATTAACGCCAACATATGCTCCGAATCGCTTCACCCAACTATGATAATCTTCCAGTCTGAGCAACTTCGGAACTTTCTGATTTGTTCCTATTTCATTATCATAGTTAATGATAGCTTGCATCGTGTTTTGAATCGCGAAAAACCCTTGATAATCGCTCATTTTGAAATTACGATACCGAACACAAAAACTTCAAACTAAAAAACGGACGTCTTCCAAGCGGATTTTGGGGGTCAAACCGGAGGGTACTGGCCATTAGTAGAAGTGTAGATCTTTCTGAGACGGTCGTTTTGGCTGGTATTGGGTTCCGTAACTCCAAACAGAACTCAAGTTACGTCAGTTTTAGTCAATGTCACTTTTCTATCGGCGTACCAAAAACAATCTCAGCGGACCAAAATGTCAACTACCGTACCAGTCTTCCTAAACGTACCACTAGCGGACCAACACTCTAACGTACCAAACAACGGATCAGGAAGTGGACCAGATCATGAGCGTACCAAATGAACACCACTGTACCAACTGGTACGTTGTAACCGTCGACGGACCAAGTTTGAAGATTGTCTTCCGGACCAAATTCAGCGTACCAAAAACTTGATGAAGATTGCCTTGCGGACCACTCGGCGTACCAACGGCGTACCACTAGTTCATCCGGCGTACCAGCTCATGATCAACTAATTTCTCATAATTTTGATGAATTTGACTATAAAATGCAACAGTGAGCAGCGAAAACACACTAGGAATAGTTTGCAATCAATTTTGACATCAAGAACACATCAAATTTCAGAAAGTTTGATGAAAAATGACCAAAACCCACTTTCTCTCTCTAAAAACACTCAAAAATCACAGAATTCGATCAGCAAATGGAACCAGATAGCTCTGATAACACTTGTAAAGTCATAGAGCGATGGATCGCTTGCTAATCAAGTGATAACGAGATAGAAAAGAGATCAAACGTAAATACATATGAGATTTGTATTGATATGCTTGAGAGGATTACACATACAGATACACAAAGTTAACAGAGAGATATGACCAGAAGTTCTAATGCTCCCTACACAAGTTACCTATTTATAGGTGACTTACTCTGGCTAGCGTACCACCCAGCGTACCATCTGGTACGCTGGTCCATACCAACTGGTATGGAACCTGGTACGCTGCCAACAAGACTCACTCTCATGCTCATTACATAGATACAATACACGAGACACAATGTAGCATAGGAATATGCTCTAACACCTTTTAAGTCTGAGAGTGGGCGTCACAGTATAATATCACATTTATCTACACACACAATTGTTAGTAAGGATGTTTAAACTCTGGAAGGTACCTAAGAAGAAGGAGATGATATTGCGGATTTAATAAATAGAGTGTCATTCTTGTAAACATTTTTACCACAAATAGACGAGAAAGATATACAGCCAGAAGGTAATTATAAGTTTATTCATGCTAACTTTCAATGAAAAATCACACAAAATCCATAAATGTCATTAACTCCCCCTTTCACAACCTGAAGATTGCATTGTTATGCGAGCACCTCGTTTATCTAATCTGTATGTACTAGATATGAATTCAGCAAAGGCGAATGTGGTGGGTCAATGTTTCATTTCAAAGGCTTCCGAGAGAGATGCCATTCTCTGGCATCGACGCATGGGTCACATCCACTATCGAAAGATGAATGAGTTGGTGCAAAAGAATATTGTTGAAGGGGTTCCACAGCATCGATTCACTTTTAGTGATGTGTGTGTTAGCTACAATAAAGGGAAGCAACAACGAAAATATCATCCCTTGAAGAAGTACACTCAATTGATGTCCCATTGGAATTTCTTCACATGGATTTATTTGGTCCTGTGAATCGACAAAGCATTTCCGGACATTGGTACTATTTAGTCGTTACCGATGAATTTTCTCGTTTTTCTTGGGTGGATTTTCTTGTACCCAAAGATGAAACTTCAAGGATTTTTATCAACCTGATCAATACATTGGAATCATATTACAAGTTGAAGGTTAGAAGAATTCGAAGCGACAATGGCACGGAGTTTAAGAACAATTCTATGAGGATGTTTTATTTGGAGAAGGTGATCGTACATGAATTCAATACTCCATATACACCTCAGTAAAATGGCGTTACGAAACGGAAAAATAGAACAATTATTGAGACGGCACAAACTATGTTGGCTGATGCACAACTTCTAGTGAATTTCTGGATGAAAGCCGTCAGTACGGCATGTTATGTGCTAAATCGAGTTCTAACGGTGATACGGCTTGGTAAAACTTCCTATAAGCTGTTAAAGAATCATAAGCTGAATCTCAATCATCTGGAATCATTTGGGTGTCCCTGTAAAGTTTTACTGTCTGCGGGTAAGTTCGACGACAAAGTGTTTAAAGGTTTATTTGTCAGCTACTCGAACCAAAAGAAACGTGTGTTTAACAAAAAGACCGGTACAGTGAACGAGTAATTACACGTTGGTTTTGAATCATATACGTTACCAGCCAAAGGTGTTGGTCCAGACTGGATGTTGTCACAAGCATATTTTTGATACACTTGAGTCAAGACCAGATATATCCGATGATCAACTTAAAAAAGTGTACATTGACTTGCAAGATGATGTTCCGGTTATGAATATTTCGTCTTCGTCTGCTCCGAATGTGCCTGCCGCTGAAGATTATCTGACTGAAACCACAATTGCTGATGATGATTTGTCTTCTGATGATGAACATGAGTTTCACGAAGCTGCTTCAGAAAAGGTTGATGTTTCTGTCCCACAATTTGTAACTACTACAAGTGGTACTGGTGAGGTTGATGTGGATAATGTTCAAACTTTTTCATAACCTGAAACCAGTTCAAATGACAATGTTGTGGTGGAGGAAGATCATGTTCCCGATTTGGAAGAAACTATCAATGTTCCTGCTCATCAGACACTCCGGATAAACACCTGTCATCCATAAGATAACATTGTTTGTGATTTAGATGATGGAGTGAGGACTAGAAGACAGATTGAGAGTAGTGCTCTACTTACAGTCAGGAAATCTGGCATTCAATATGAGGTGTTCCACTCATGCTTCTTGTCCCATATCGAGCTAATGGATGTTAAACAAGCATTAAAAGATGGTTGGTGGGTGGAAGAAATGCAGGAAGAATAACAACAATTCCAGAAACTCGGGGTGTGGCACCTGGTTGATTTGCCTGCTGGTAGTAAAAAGCCATGCGGAACCCGTTGGGTATTTAAGTGTATACGAGACGACCAAGGAGTTATTGTCAGAAACAAGGCTCGTTTGGTTGTACAAGGTTTTTCTCAAGAAGAAGGGATAGATTTTAACGAAGTGTACGCGCCTGTTGTTCGAATTGAAGCTACTCGTAATTTCTGGGCGTTTGCGGCACATCGTGGGTTTAAAGTCTATCAGATGGATGTCAAGAGTGCGCTCTTGTACGGGAAGGTGAAAGAAGAGGTCTATATAAAACAACCTCCGGGATTTTACGATCCTGATTATCCGGAAAAGGTTTATAAGTTGGACAAAGCACTATATGGTCTGCATCAGGCTCCTCGAGCTTGGTATGATATTTTGTCCACTTATTACTGGAAAACGGGTTCAAGCGCGGGTTAGTAGACTGCATACTCTTCTGCAAGAAAACGAGAGGAGACTTGCTTTTGGTACAAATATATGTTGACGATATAATTTTTGGAAGCCCAACGAACAAATGTCGAAAGATTTCGAGAAGTTGATACAAACAAAGTTTGAAATGAGCTCCATGGGCGAGATGTCTTTCTTTCTTGCGCTACAAGCTCAACAGTCTGAAAAAGGGATCTTCATCCATCAGACAAAATATGTGAAAGATGTGCTCAAAAGATTCAAGATTGATGACGTTTGTGTTCCGGGAACTTCAGTACAGTTGTCTTATGGTCTTTGTCCTGATGAGGATGGTGAAGAAAACGAGACTATTTATCATGCAATGATCGGTTCATTAATGTATTTGACAGCTAATAGACCTGACATAATGTTTGTTATTGTTTGTGTGCTAGGTACCAAGCAACTCCGAAGCAATCACATTTGGATGCGGTCACAAGAATTTTGGCATATCTGAAGGGTAACACAGATCTCGGGATCTTGTACCCTTGTGACGATAAGTTTGAATTATCTGCCTACTCCGACTCAGATTATGGAGGCTGCAAGATTAATTTCAAATCCACAATAGCCGGTTGCCAATTTCTGAGAGATAGGTTGGTGCATGGTAGTGTAATAAGCAAACTTCCGTAGCAACATCCACTGCTGAAGCTGAGTACATTGCGGCTACAAGTTGCTGCTCTCAGGTTTTGTGGATACAACAACAAATGAGAGACTACGGTTTGCAATTTCTTACTACTCCCATACACATAGATAATTCTTCTGCCATCTGCATAACCAAAAATCATGTTCACCACTCCAAAACAAAACATATTGACATCAGATATCACTTATTCGTGATTGTTTTGAGAAACACCTGATTGATCTGCAAAAGATCCATACCGATTTTCAAAGAGCAGATCTTTTTACAAAAGCATTTGACAAAACCCGCTTCAGATATCTTTTGCAGATCAACGGCATACAAAAATATCAATTTGAGTAGTTGTCGATTAATCAATTTTTTATTTTTGGTTGCATTTTACTTTTTCTTTACTTTTCTTCTTTAAAAAATCAAAAAATAGAGTTTTGTATTGTTTTGGGGGAGAAATATCAGAAAAGCATAAAAAATGAAAAATGAAAATTTTTTTAAAAATTGAAAATGCAAAATTTTAAAAAGTTGAAAAATAAAAAATGAGAAATTGATCCGACCTAATGAGAAATGATATTACATCAGCATATACGTTATCGACCATGAATAAAATAGGAGTAAAGGCTGTAGGTACTTGTTTGGATTGAAGAATGCGTTAAGGCAAATCTAATATATGCTAGTATGATATAAACCTAAATACCTGCTTGATATTTGTGATGTTACATCATGAAGGGTACTGTGTAATTTTGATAATAAAAATGAAAACAACAAAAACAGAATAAGATATGTTCTGGTGTTCGCGTGTTTTCTTTTTGCAAAGATTTAAACTTGTTTGATTTTCTTTATTTTGTCAAACGATCGGACTTTCTTTGCGTATCGAAAAATCGACCTGATGGTTGTCGTTTGACGCTCTACTTTATTGTTGGATTATATAATTTCTGTTTTATTTTCTATTTTTTATTTTCTTAAACAATCGGACTTTCTCTACGTGCTTACAAGGCTGACCTGATTGTTGTCTGTTTAGGGTTCTGCTTTGTTTTTACATGAAACACACTGAACGATAAATATCTGGAAAACAGATTCTGTATAAAAATACAAAAATAAGAATAAGTCATATTGCTAGTACTCCGGATTGTGTGGGCTTTGACATTATCTGTGCTTGATTAATCATACTTAAAACATATCAGAAAGCTATAAAAATTGATCTGCCTAAACTGAAATAAACTGAAAAGTTATATTTACTGCCTACTTGGCTTGCATGCTGATTAAATCTGAAATTGAAGTGTGTCTAATACGTTATGACTGATATGTCTTGCGTCTGGATCTCTCTCGCAACAAGTTTAAGCTATTCGTATTTCAATTCTGTTTGGTTAATTGTTTGTTATATTGAAAAATCCAAAAAGATTTTAGGTGTGTTTTAGCATAATCTTGTGATAATTCAAAAAGATTTTCGGTGTGCTCGAAAATATTTTAAAAATACAAAAGATTTTATTTCTGATTTATTTTTGATCAATCGAAAATGGAAAATCAAAATTATGTCGAAAACAACCAAACAACTTTGGAATCATGAAGCTCATCATGAATTGATCAAAGGTTTGTGTCAAACTGATGAAATTTGATAGCTTTTGGATTCAATTTGGAAATTCTTCAAAAATCAGGCTTTGAATTGAAATTTTTTAAAAGAGTCAAACTCCACGTTCGGATAACCGAACTGGGAGTTCGGATGATCCGAAGCTCCAGTTCGGAAGAGTTCGGTTACATTAATTTTGATCCGAAGGCTGATTTCGGATGCTAATAATACATAATATGTGCGTCATGTGAAGTATTTGAACGAGACGATCTGAAGATTAAGACAAGTTAAAGCTGCCAGCCGAACCTGGTCCGAACCTGAGGTTCGGATCAGGCGAACCTCAAGTTCGCCTGAGGTTCGGCCAGCCTAGTATAAATAGAAAGTTTGTCTTTGTATTTGAGAAGTGTGAGAGAGAACAGAGAGCTTAAGTGTGTGTTTTTTATAGTGTTTCTCAAGCGAGCTTTTGAGAGAGAGTTTGTAATTGTATCTTTATGATTTCAATAAAACAAACTCTTATTTACATCTCGTTCTCACTCTTACGAACAAGTAAACCTCTAGTAAGATCCGTCTTACGGTTTTTCGCGGGAGAGTTTGATTGAAGATACAAGATACAAGTTTTAAAGTGGAAATTGATACTGCACATGCCGAGGGGGAGTTTGTTGATACATAGTTCCTGATCATCATGTGAATTATCGAGTACAAGACAAAGACATGCTAGATTGCTGGTGTCCGAACTCCTGGCAAACTCCGAGTTCGGACACGTCCTAACATGTCCGAACCTGAGGTTCGGTAGGTCGAGTTTAGCTCTAGTAAAAATAGGTTGTCTCATGTTGTATTGAGGTTCTGGAGCTTCTAGTCAAATCTTGTACTCTGTGGTTCTCTGTGGTCTAATACAAAGCAGTTTGTATTTACTCATTGTGTTCACTCATTTAAACATTTATTTCAATACAATCGAGTAGACGATCCACCGCTCACGCATTTTCAGATGCATTCGGGAGGGTTCGTTTGATCCGAACTGCCAATTCGAACAACCGAACTGGGCTGCCTATAAAAGGCCGAAGCTCCAGTTCAGAAACATTATCACTGTTACTCAAATAGCTGAACCCTAGTAGAACCTTTGCTCTCAGATCCAAAATTCGATTAACTATTTTTTAACGAGCTTTGTGACCAGATTAAGGTAGATACTAAAATTCTGAGTGCAAGGGTGTTGTTTGTTGTCATTTTTGTCCAGTAAACATGGTTGATTTTGATTAAAACATTGTCGGTTTCGTTCCGGTTTCTAGATCTAAAATTCATACACTTATAGTTGGTTTTAGGTGATCAAAATTGTATCAATGGGTTCGCCTTGATAAACCGCGCTTGGGTGTCAAAGGATTTTGTATGAAATTGTCTGGATCAAATTTTTGGTCGACTAAACATTTCGGTTACGCATAGAACCGAACTGAGAGTTCATCAGTTGAACTTGGAGTTTGGATCCCAGTTCGTTTAGGTTCGGACAAGTTGACCAATCCAGTTCGGACGTTGACCAAAGTCAACTTCAATTGTTGACTGAACCCAGTTTGGATAACCATTCACCAGTTTGGATACAGTTCGGATGGACTTAATCAGTTCGGATCCAGTTCATGTAAAGTCAATTTTTGAAAAAAAAGTTAAAAGTTTACACGAATGGATAATAATTGACAATTTTGGTGAACGTTTTTGATAATCACATTGAATTTATTGAACTTTTCATTTTATGTGTTTTCAGAAATAGCGAACGATCTAAAGGTTGGTGATAAACACAATATTTGTGCACATTTCGATGTTCGTCGCACAAAGCTGACCAAGTTCGGTGGCTCAGGAATGTTCGACTTTCTACGACGATCACGAATCCATTACGCGATTACACACGATTGTGATGCGTATTGTGGTATTCTCATCGGATTCTGGACCACTTCTCGAACATTAACCGAAGGTACAATCAGAATACCTGGCACAGTCCAAAACCGAAAGGTAGAATCTACCGAGTCTGATGTCAGAAGGGTACTGAAGCTGAATGGAGATGATACTACACTGCCGTTAGAGATTGACCAAGCAGACAATGTAGCATTACTGAAGAGGTTGTGGGATACTGAAGATCCGAGCAGAAATTGGATTTATAAATCAGAATTCAGTGTTCCCTAGAAGTTCCTGATACATATTCTTCTACACTGTTTGGGGAACAGAATTGCAGGTCATGATGAAATTGGTCCGAAGATGTTATCATTGATGAATGCTCTCATTTTTAACCTTCCATACAATTGTGTCGGGTTGATCTTCTATTACATGAGAGATAACCTGACTCAAAGGCACAAGAGAGCGTTGCTGTACCCGAGGTTCACTCAGATGATCTTGAATGATATATATCTAACTTTGATGAAGAATGAAGCTCAGAAGATGAATATGAAGGATATGAGTGAGACGAGTGTTGGTACACTGACGACATATCAGAAGAAGAAGCCGAATGAGTATCTGAAGATGAAGAGGTTAATCGGTGCACCTCGCCATGATGAAGGCAGTGATTCAGAGGAATTGGATTATTCGAGGGTTGAAGAATGGAAACCAACAAACACAACAAGCAAAAGTAAAATGACCGAGATGATAAACACAAACACCATATGTTGTTCAAGAACCGGTAGTATCTGAACCAGTTGCATCAGAACCGGTTGCATCAGAACCTGTTGTCACAGAACCTGCTGTCTCGGCACCTGAAGTCCAAGCGACTGTCAATGTGGCTGAGACACCTGCAGTGAATACCCTGATAGATGATGATGAGCTAAGTGATATGGCAGTTAATTCTAAGGATGATTCAGATACAAACAACCCGTCTGCATATATACGGGTTAGATCATAGAATGTTAGAGTGAGAAAAGGTAGCAAGGAACATCTTGCATACCGTACATGTCTCAACAAAAGAAACGACCAGTACATAGGTCGAGTGGATGACGAAAAAGCCCCATCAGAATCCGATGAAGATTACAACCCTGATGATGATGCCGAACATGGCAAGGGTAAGCAGTAGACAACTTCCTCATCTTCATTGACACCATCAAAAAGGAAGAAGTTGATTGCTGCTAGTGCAAGAGGTTGTAAGATGTTGAGAAGTTTAAACTTTATATTACAACGACATGCCGGTGGATCTGCATCTGGTGGTCTGTATATGTCTATAGCTGTGACTACTTCAACTCCAACTGCATCCAGTGAATAAGCTGCAATTTTCACTGAGTTGAATCAGTTGGGTATTTTGAAGGATTTCTTGGGAAAGTCTACAACAGCTAGCATAATACCTTCATCAAGTGTTGGTGCTCATTTTGTGAATCAGCCGATGGGAACAACTTCGACTCCAACATTGACAACAACCACAACATCAACCACTTCCACACCAGATGTTAATATAAATGTTTCTCAAGGGTCAATTTCCTTTTCTCAGATGGAGTTACTCAATAGTGCTCTGCTCGATTGCCAATAATGAAAAGTCAAAGGTGATTGAGGTGTTGAAGAGAAAGGATGAAGAGAAAACACAACTGATTGAAGAGTTAAAGGCAAGAGATGCCCAAATTGCAAAGATAAATGAGTAGCTGAAATTTCTACTTGAGAAATTTACCGCTCAGGGGGGAGACTGGTTCAGGATCAGGATGTAAAGATGATGTACTGCAATATCTGAATGATGAACTTGAGAACGACGACCCGAAAGGTAATACTGGTGGAGGTCCATGCCCAACTGGAACTTCTAGTTCGGGTGCTGGTACTTTTGCAGTCCAGGGGAAGTCTGATTCTAGAGAAGCAGTGCCGAGTACATCAGTCCCATCAAATCAAGCGGCGAAAAGTATTCACGAGATCGGTACAATACTTGAAGATGGTTAGTTTGTATGTGTACTCAACCAAGCTTAAAATTAAGCGATCTTCGATTTAAATGACGAGGACATGAAG
>JBCNJP010000012.1:34330075-34382667 GCA_039602395.1 Deinandra increscens subsp. villosa
TCTGGCCGAACCTTGGCCGAACTCCAGGTTCGGAGCCGCCGAAGCTTGGCCGAACCTGAGGTTCGGCCAGTCGTGTTTTCAGCCTATAAATATGTTCGTCTTGTATAGAATTAAGGAGCTTTTCGTGTCATACATTCTCTAAGTGTACTCTGTGGTTCTCTGTGGTTAATACAAGTCTCAGTTGTATTTACTCTGTGTGTTTCAACTCGTATTACATTGATTTCTATTTTTCAGGTAACTAATGGGATGTGTGGAGATATGGATTTGGTGGTATGAAGACGACTACGTGACGTGCTATCGTATCTATCTTATGTTTTAGTTTGTGGTGGAATGTAGTAGGGACCTAACCATGGGATGATAGTTTCATCTCAATCTTTTGTATAAACACTTTAGGGATAAGTAGCATATCCCAATTTTGTAATATGAAAGTGTTTTAAATAAAAATTACGTTCCGCTTAACACGGCTAAAACCATGGGTTAAATTGAATTACTACCACGTAAGTCTTCCGCTATACAATTTAAAATTTTGGGATGTTACAAATCGGATATGTAAAAATATGAGTTTTTGATGACGAGCGAAACCGAAAGCCTCGACGTCGAAGAACACGATTACATCTTCAAGTTTAAGTTCAAGGTTGACTGTTCAACGACAGTCCAAGTTCATGTTCAAGTTCAGTTTAAAATCCAGATAATATATCAATAGCTAGCTAGGATATTTTGAATAAATCAGTGCATGTTTAACTAGACAAAGTAGTTATCCATTTACTAAAGCTCGACAAGTTCAATTGTGCCTAGTTAAGAATAAGAAGTATATTACACCTGTTCGATATCCGATCGTGTCAGCACGACTGACCCGGGTGGTGCTGTCAAACACAGTAAATATACTAAATAAGTTCCCGCTGATGTCACATTAACAGTAACTCTAAAAGTAAGGACTTTTCAATAATTGTGCCACTATCATTCAGGTGATATAATTATCTAATAGTTCAAGTGTTTGCATGTTAATCTCCCCCAACAAGATTAAAATATGTAAAAAGGGGACGTGAAACTCACCTTTCGGTGCACAGCAAATTCCAGATAAATAACAACAGCCAGTAGCAAATAGCAGGTCTTGTGTACTCAACCAAACACCTAACAAGCATATATCCATAAATTTGTGTTTAATTGAAAACGACTAAGTTTAGACAAATGGTGAAAGATAGACGATGTCAACTATGACATGGCGAAGATAAGAAGACCAAAACGAGTCAAGGTTGGCACGTTTGTCGAATTCGAGCGATTATCGAAATAACGCGAAAAAAATATAATATGTCAACAGTATATATTTTATAAGTTCAACGTTCCAAATAAATATTATATATATATATATAGAAACCAAATGCGCAAATAACGTTGATAACTAAATTCAACGGGGTATATATATATATATATATATATATATATATTTATATAATCGATAAACAAATCACGAGTCTCAATAGACTAAGTAAATATAAACATGTTAAATTACGATGACACGAATAATTTGCAAAGAGAACTACAATTTTTAGTAAAGCACGTGTCCAAAAATCGTTTATTTTTACATTTTGAATCAAAAGCGACACTTTTATAATTATTTAAGCCATTTCAATAGTTTACGAGCTTTATTAATTTTTCTCCAAGGAAATATTTCCAAACCAATTTCCTTTTATATCAAGCACAAAAACACAAAAATAATAAAAACCAGAAAAACAACAAGGAATATTTACCTCAAATCGGATATGTAAAAATATGAGTTTTTGATGACGAGCGAAACCGAAAGCCTCGACGTTAAAGAACTCGATTACGTCTTTTAGTTTTAGTTCAAGGTTGACAGTTTAACGACTGCCTAAGTTCATGTTCAAGTTCAGTTTAAAATCCAGATGATATATCAATAGCTATGTAGGCTATTTTGAATAAATCAGTGCATGTTTGACTAGACAAACTAGCTATCCAGTTACTGAAGCTCGACAAGTTCATTGTGCCTCGTTAACAATTAGAAGTATATTACACCCGTTCGATATCCGATCGTGTCAGCACGACTGACCCGGGTGGTGCTGTCAAACACAGTAAATATACTAAATAAGATCCCGCTGATGTCACATTAACAGTAACTCTAAAAGTAAGGACTTTTCAATAATTGTGCCACTATCATTCAGATGATATAATTATCTAATAGTTCAAGTGTTTGCATGTTAATCTCCCCCAACAAGATTAAAATATGTAAAAAGGGGCCGTGAAACTCACCTTCCGATGCACAGTAAATTCCAGATAATTAACAAAAGCCAGTATGAATCAAGATGCCCAAATTGCAAAGATAAATGAGTAGCTGAAATTTCTACTTGAGAAATTTACCGCTCAGGGGGGAGACTGGTTCAGGATCAGGATGTAAAGATGATGTACTGCAATATCTCAATGATGAACTTGAGAACGACGACCCGAAAGGTAATACTGGTGGAGGTCCATGCCCAACTGGAACTTCTAGTTCGGGTGCTGGTACTTTTGCAGTCCAGGGGGAGTCTGATTCTAGGGAAGCAGTGCCGAGTACATCAGTCCCATCAAATCAAGTGGCGAAAAGTATTCACGAGATCGGTACAATACTTGTGACACCCGAGAATTTCAAGGTTAACTTCCGTTAGACAAACCCGTTAATTACGTTATAAGTGTTAACTTAGTAACTAATGCATAACTAGGCCGAATACGTCCACGACCTTTGGTTGATCACCGAACCGTCCATATGTGTTATGTGTTCATCATTGATTGTCTTTATGTGCAATGTGATTTAAATACATGACTTATTATTGTGAATAGCATGATTAATTGTAAATACTTGATTATGTGAAAATTGCCTAAAATTTGGTAGTCAGCGAAACTACCGAGCGAAATTACAGATTCGCCCGGTAGCAGGCTAGACTGATCAATGTGTCCGAGATCAGAGCCAGTTTCGCCAGCCAGCGAAACTGCCAGCGAAATTAGCCCCTGATATAAATAAACTTAATAAACCCTAGTAGCCTCATTTGCCTCATATCACAACAAACACACACACACTCTTTTCTCCTGGAGATTCTGGTCAGTCGAGGTTCACACCGAGTTGTCGAGATCTCAGCCTCAAACCATCATCTACCAAGCTAGGAGATCGAACCGTGAGTCCCAAAAACCTCCATTATGTGTTTTATATGTGTTTTTCTTAAAAAGCATGACCAAACCTTCATGATATTGCTTGATCTTCTGTATATATGCTTTAGGATGCTAGATCTGTAATAAAGTTGATAACTTTACGTGTGAAATCCATCCATATTAGAGATTTGTGCAAATTAGTTCATTTTAGGGTTTTGAACCCATTTTAGAGATTTGATGATCAAAATGCATGTTAAACTTGTTAAAGCTGCTTGATTTATGTTGGTAAATGCCTAGGGATGCTAGATAATGAATTGCATGTATGATCAGAAGCTGTTAGGTTGATTTTTAGGCAAATCCGTATGTTTTTCGTGACCAGCGAAACTGTTGTTCTCTGGGCGAAACTAAGTAGCGAAATTACATCTCCTTCCAGCGACACTGACCAGCGAAACTATAGTGTCGCCGGGTAACCTGACCAGACCTGCTCAAGCGAAACTATCGAGCGAAATACCTGAACGAAAGTTCAAACCAGTTTCCCTGCGAAACTAGGCTAGCGAAACTGCGTCAGCAGTTTCGGGCGAAACTAGCCTAGCGAAACTGTGTCACCGGGCATTGCCTAGCGAAAGTGCTACCCGTGCACCCAGCGAAACTGCCTAGCGAAACTGAGCTAGCGAAACTAAGACCTGACCTAAAAACCAAACTTGTGAAATTTGCTTAAGTGTTATGCCATGACTTACATGATTATGCCATGATGATACATGTCTGATTTCTGTACTATGTGAACCCTTGTTTATGATCAACCATCGGTGTCGTGTGTCGATATGTCGTGTCTTAGCTTAACGTGCTATGTTATGGGCCATAGTGAACGTTGTTTGAAATAAATTAGACACAAGACTAATATATAAGACCTAAATGAATTATAGGTCTTCATTAAGAAACCAATTCAAGGATAATTAAGCAAGTCTAGCCGAGCAACCAAAGGTGAGTGTCACTAACCCGCAAGATACGATCCCGATAGGGACGGAAAGAACAACTTAGAAACAATGCTGACAAAACTTACGAGTGCCGAGCACCGGACGAATACAAATTGACTGATTTTCACCAAGTGTTTATGGGAACACTTGGGGAAGGAATCAAGTCGTCGTTACGAAAGATAAAACTGATAAATGATTTTCGGTTTCGGAAGAAACCCTAAGTAAAATGTTTTAATATGGCTAGCATAGGTTAAAGGCTTTAAACCAAATGATATCACATGATTTCTAAGGAATGTTTTGATTTAATAAAAAGTCCTCATAATTAATTGTGCCATTAATTCGTGGAAGCGAGGGGATGTTGGGTAGATCTACTGGAGTTTGACAAACTCCGCTCCGGGGCACTGGAGGTGCACGGGGAACAATATCAGCCTATTTGACACCGTGATCCCAAGAGGAGGACACGGGGGAGGCAAAGAGAGCAGTGACGAAAGTCCGCAAATAAAAAAATTAATGACGGTGGAACACCGCAGAATAATTAGTCAGCTTGGTACAATCTTCCTTAGTGCATGAAACGACGGATTAGCTACCCGCGATATCGGTTGAGTTCTTTAATTCTTACAAGACTAAGCGCATATTAAATAGTTGGTAATTGACATTTAAAAGTATCGTCTTTCATAAAACAAATATTACGTATGTATATGTTGACGAAGAAAATGATTATGAGACCGGGCCAATGCATGACAAGCCCGCCGTGAACTCACCAGCCTTTTGGTTGACACTTGCGTGGTTTTCACTTTTGCAGATCGCTGAGGAGTATCCGGAGCAGGTTGACATGGCTCAAGAAAATGTTTACTTTTATTTGAACTAACTTGGGAATTTATATAACAATTTATGTTTTGTAGTTAAAGCACGTGGCTAGTGCTAAGATATTTGTGTTTACATTCCGCTGCGTAACTTTTGGAACTGTTTTATTTATGAACATTGGACTTTACTCTGATTCGTTTAGTATTTGTAACTAATGGTTGTGGATCCTGGTCTAGTCGCGCCCCTTAACGGTATAAACTCCGTTAGTGGTATTTTGGCGCGTGATCGACAAAAGAGTTATGCCGACAAACGCCGAAAACCTCTAAAGTTCGAGGTGGGTGACAAAGTATTGTTGAAGGTATCTCCCTGGAAGGGAGTGATACGCTTCGGGAAGCGCGGAAAGTTAAATCCTCGCTACATCGGTCCGTTTGAAATAATTGGGGAAGTAGGCCCGGTGGCCTATCGATTGCAACTCCCTGCTGAACTCGATGGAGTTCATAACGTGTTTCACGTTTCCAACCTAAAGAAATGTCTGGCTGAAGATATCGAAATAATCCCTCTGGAGGAATTGGAAATCGATGAACATCTGAGATTCATCGAGCAACCGGTAGAAATCATGGGACGCGAGGAGAAAGCCCTCAAACGTAGCAAGATTCCGATCATCAAGGTGCGATGGAACTCAAGGCGTGGACCTGAATATACTTGGGAACGTGAGGATCAGATGAAGAAAAAGTATCCTCACTTGTTTGAGCATACGTCCACGGAAACTCAAGGTATGATTTAATTTTGGGGACCAAAATTCCTTAACAGGAGGAGGATGTGACAGCCCTAAAACTTTTTGCTTTCTTTCCCCAGCGACGATAGCAACGACGACAGCTGATGCTGCGAACGCTACGACACAAGAATAATTTTCGGGACGAAAATTCCAATTTCAGGGGAATGATGTGACACCCGAGAATTTCAAGGTTAACTTCCGTTAGACAAACCCGTTAGTTACGTTATAAGTGTTAACTTAGTAACTAATGCATAACTAGGCCGAATACGTCCACGACCTTTGGTTGATCACCGAACCGTCCATATGTGTTATGTGTTCATCATTGATTGTCTGTATGTGCAATGTGATTTAAATACATGACTTATTATTGTGAATAGCATGATTAATTGTAAATACTTGATTATGTGAAAATTGCCTAAAATTTGGTAGTCAGCGAAACTACCGAGCGAAATTACAGATTCGCCCGGTAGCAGGCTAGACTGATCAATGTGTCCGAGATCAGAGCCAGTTTCGCCAGCCAGCGAAACTGCCAGCGAAATTAGCCCCTGATATAAATAAACTTAATAAACCCTAGTAGCCTCATTTGCCTCATATCACAACAAACACACACACACTCTTTTCTCCTGGAGATTCTGGTCAGTCGAGGTTCACACCGAGTTGTCGAGATCTCAGCCTCAAACCATCATCTACCAAGCTAGGAGATCGAACCGTGAGTCCCAAAAACCTCCATTATGTGTTTTATATGTGTTTTTCTTAAAAAGCATGACCAAACCTTCATGATATTGCTTGATCTTCTGTATATATGCTTTAGGATGCTAGATCTGTAATAAAGTTGATAACTTTACGTGTGAAATCCATCCATATTAGAGATTTGTGCAAAGTAGTTCATTTTAGGGTTTTGAACCCATTTTAGAGATTTGATGATCAAAATGCATGTTAAACTTGTTAAAGCTGCTTGATTTATGTTGGTAAATGCCTAGGGATGCTAGATAATGAATTGCATGTATGATCAGAAGCTGTTAGGTTGATTTTTAGGCAAATCCGTATGTTTTTCGCGACCAGCGAAACTGTTGTTCTCTGGGCGAAACTAAGTAGCGAAATTACATCTCCTTCCAGCGACACTGACCAGCGAAACTATAGTGTCGCCGGGTAACCTGACCAGACCTGCTCAAGCGAAACTATCGAGCGAAATACCTGAACGAAAGTTCAAACCAGTTTCCCTGCGAAACTAGGCTAGCGAAACTGCGTCAGCAGTTTCGGGCGAAACTAGCCTAGCGAAACTGTGTCACCGGGCATTGCCTAGCGAAAGTGCTGCCCGTGCACCCAGCGAAACTGCCTAGCGAAACTGAGCTAGCGAAACTAAGACCTGACCTAAAAACCAAACTTGTGAAATTTGCTTAAGTGTTATGCCATGACTTACATGATTATGCCATGATGATACATGTCTGATTTCTGTACTATGTGAACCCTTGTTTATGATCAACCATCGGTGTCGTGTGTCGATATGTCGTGTCTTAGCTTAACGTGCTATGTTATGGGCCATAGTGAACGTTGTTTGAAATAAATTAGACACAAGACTAATATATAAGACCTAAATGAATTATAGGTCTTCATTAAGAAACCAATTCAAGGATAATTAAGCAAGTCTAGCCGAGCAACCAAAGGTGAGTGTCACTAACCCGCAAGATACGATCCCGATAGGGACGGAAAGAACAACTTAGAAACAATGCTGACAAAACTTACGAGTGCCGAGCACCGGACGAATACAAATTGACTGATTTTCACCAAGTGTTTATGGGAACACTTGGGGAAGGAATCAAGTCGTCGTTACGAAAGATAAAACTGATAAATGATTTTCGGTTTCGGAAGAAACCCTAAGTAAAATGTTTTAATATGGCTAGCATAGGTTAAAGGCTTTAAACCAAATGATATCACATGATTTCTAAGGAATGTTTTGATTTAATAAAAAGTCCTCATAATTAATTGTGCCATTAATTCGTGGAAGCGAGAGGATGTTGGGTAGATCTACTGGAGTTTGACAAACTCCGCTCCGGGGCACTGGAGGTGCACGGGGAACAATATCAGCCTATTTGACACCGTGATCCCAAGAGGAGGACACGGGGGAGGCAAAGAGAGCAGTGACGAAAGTCCGCAAATAAAAAAATTAATGACGGTGGAACACCGCAGAATAATTAGTCAGCTTGGTACAATCTTCCTTAGTGCATGAAACGACGGATTAGCTACCCGCGATATCGGTTGAGTTCTTTAATTCTTACAAGACTAAGCGCATATTAAATAGTTGGTAATTGACATTTAAAAGTATCGTCTTTCATAAAACAAATATTACGTATGTATATGTTGACGAAGAAAATGATTATGAGACCGGGCCAATGCATGACAAGCCCACCGTGAACTCACCAGCCTTTTGGTTGACACTTGCGTGGTTTTCACTTTTGCAGATCGCTGAGGAGTATCCGGAGCAGGTTGACATGGCTCAAGAAAATGTTTACTTTTATTTGAACTAACTTGGGAATTTATATAACAATTTATGTTTTGTAGTTAAAGCACGTGGCTAGTGCTAAGATATTTGTGTTTACATTCCGCTGCGTAACTTTTGGAACTGTTTTATTTATGAACATTGGACTTTACTCTGATTCGTTTAGTATTTGTAACTAATGGTTGTGGATCCTGGTCTAGTCGCGCCCCTTAACGGTATAAACTCCGTTAGTGGTATTTTGGGGGTGTGACAATACTTGAAGATGGTTAGTTTGTATGTGTACTCAACCAAGCTTAAAATTAAGCGATCTTTGATTTAAATGACGAAGACATGAAGAAAGTTGCCGAGGCTGAACTCGAAATATATGTATCATCAGAAACTGAAAGTGAAGATGATAACTTGGATGCAGAGGTTGAGGTTGAAGACATAACTGAAGAGGAGTATCCTGATTTATACTCCAATTTCAACAACAACTCTCAAGCTGATGATGATTTTGAGGTGTTTACTAAGGAAAAGGGTGATGAGGCTGAGGTAAAGCTGAAAAGAAAAGAAGCTGAAAAATCCGAAGATCCAATAGTCAAAGAGGCCAAAGAACAGAAGCAAAGAAAGGTCTATGATGAGTACATGAAGATCTTTCATGCCAAGTACGTTCCTCCACCGAAACCTATCAAACAATGTAGGCATGTCAGATTTAAGGGTCAAGTTTCAGGTGAAATAATAAGCTGGATGTATGTTGGAGATCTAAAGTATTATGGAATCAAACATCAGTTTGGTAGCCAATACTTCAAGTGTGCATTGGATTTCAGTTCATTACCGGTTTGGGATGTTCGGGAGCTTACAGAAAACAATTATGTAATTATGGAAATGATTGGACGAGTTTATACTTCAAGCATATGGTGGAGAAAGAATGTGATAAGGGATTTCAGTTCTTGAAGCCACAAAGACCAAAAAGACGTGAACATCCGACAAAGGTACATCAGTGAACTTGTAAAAAGCTGATAGTGCTAACATTCATGAAGAAGCCAGATGTAATGAAGAAGATTCCATTGATGAAGATGGAATTCGATTTTATAAAGAACTTGAAGTGGTGGTACTACAAAGAGAATACTGGAGAAGCGGTGATAGTGCTGGAGGATGATAATCGAATTGTGAAGATATTCGATCCCATGTGGCTGATCAGTTTATCAAAGGCTGACATAGATGAGTTGTACCATAGTCAGATCTTGTTCCATCCTGACTTTATGGAGCAGGCTCTACAATTCCAAAGGGTTATCTGGATCTGTTTCGCATTCAATATATATGTCGGGCATAACCATCAAAAGACATGGACCGGGATGGAGGCTGGAGCTTAAGAATGAAAGAAAACTGTCCAGCATTTTCCAAGGAGGAGTTTGTTGATACATGAAAATGGAAAGATGCTGGATCAGAAAAAATATTTCAAAAGAAAAGTTCAAGTTGAATTCTAACCAGCTAAACTGCACCCGAACTGTGGAAGAATTGGCACCAGAACTGCGAGTTCGGATGATCGGGTTCTTATATATAGAGATTGTGTTTAGTATTTTGTAACAGTTGTCTTTAAGTTTGTCTAATCTGAGGTGTTTTCTAAAACTGTACTCTGAGTCTTTTGTATCATGTTCTTGGTTATTGAATGAATAATTGAGTCTTATTTACTGCGTTCTTGTTTGTTTCGTTGTTAAAATGGCTTGAGTTGCGCACAATCCACCGCTACACGCTCTTTCACAATTAACAAACAAAAGTTAATAAAGTTTTTGTTCAAGAAAAAAATGATGAGATCAAAAAGAAGACATGGAGCAAATAGATGTTACAAGGATTGAGGAGCAGAAAGATGATGAGAAAACTCCATTGAAACAAATAGAGCCTACAAATGATGAACCACCTAAATCTCCAAAAACAAAAAGGAGAAGACAAAAGGCTTTTAGCATTAAGATCACCCTACTTCAATAGAAAGGTTGACCTTACAGCTGTAGTGAGAGCTTTCAATTGTATACAATTCAAACTACAATACTGAGAGTTTTAAATTTATGTGTGAGAGCTTTCATGAAGTTTACGTCCACGCAAATGCAATTGATGCATATATTGAAATTCTAAACAATGAAGAGCAAAGGAGAGACCCAAAGAACCCTATGGGATCTTTTTGCATTGTTGCGATGCTGGTATGCAAAATTACGCAACATGCAGAAATATAATTACGCAAGTTATATTTTCGCCTATAGATTGTTTACAAAAAATTATTACATAATTCATTGCCGCCTGATAATCACTACGGTGACAAATTTAAAAATAAGCAGAGGCTACGGATCATTACCGCTAATTTACATACTCTTTTGGAGTAGCATAGAATTGTTTCTTTGCGTCAAGTCGATCGGTTCTTTGTGCCATTGTTGATTAAGAATTTCTACGTCGTCTGTTTTGATATTAGAATTGGAGATGTCCACTGGTTTGACAACATGGCATATATCCAAACATTCAAGGACAGATGTCAACACACCTCACCGACTGGTAAAAATATATTATACAGAACTTTTCACGCAAGTTATTAGTAACTATCATGCATGTATTTATTATTAATCAAATTCCATATTGAAATTGCAGCTTAAATGGTTCTACGACTATCTAGTGCAAACAAAACACCCGCATGCAGCTGTGTTCAACCATAAGAGAATCAAAAGAGTTGAGATGGAACGGAGGACACTTGACAATATGGTTGACTCTAGCGTGTTCGCTATGCGCCATATGGAAACTTTCATGGGTGAGATAACATGGGAATGTGGACTAGGTAAGGAATCAGAGTTGTAACAAAGAAAACTTATTGAGCTGAGGCACAATATACAACGAAAATACTTATCTCGGACGTTAATTTGATAAAAGTAGACGTTATTCTAGTAGCAATAAAATTTAGGAAGGAATTCAAAGAACATATAGTTGACCACAGTACAGACATGAAAGAGTAGATAGATGTGGCTGAATCTTGAATTCTTATTGTTGACATTTTTTTTTTGAACGGCAAATTTAGATCACTAGTATGTCATGCTTTGATTTATGTTTTCCTAATATAACGTATAACATATTTGGTTATCACGCAAAACATTCAAAATTTATGGTCAAATATATATGCTAAAATTACGCATAGTACGAAGATGTGACAAAATATTGAATCTTACAATTAACATTTAAAACAGATTTGTTTTAACAGGACATGTATTTTATGCTTTACTCGTATCAGGCATGACATGTCTTGTCACACCCCCAAATTACCACTAACGGAGTTTATACCGTTAAGGGGCGCGACTAGACCAGGATCCACAACCATAGTTACAAATACTAAACGAATCAGGGTTAGTTCAAACACAAGATAGAAATCAAAGTCTTTAATTACATACGCAGCGGAAAAATAATTGTCTTTAGCACTAACCACGTGCTTTACATAAATGTTGTTTTAGATTCCCAAATAGTTCAATTAAAATAAAGGTCTTCACGTGCCATGCCAACCCGCTCCGGATACTCCTTAGCGATCTGCAAAAGTTTAAACCACGCAAGTGTCAACCTAACGGTTGGTGAGTTCACAGTGGGCTTGTCATGCATTGGCCCGGTCTCATAATCATAGTTCATGTCAAGATATACTTACAAAATGTTTATTGGTGAAAAGCAATGCTCGTATTTAATTCTTAGTTTGTAAATGGTTTGTCCGTGACCACGTCATCGGGTATGTACTAGTTCCGTAAAGTTAAAGGACTCAACCGATATCGCGGGTAGCTAATCCGTTGTTCCATGCTCTAAGGAAGTTTGTACCAAAGCTGACTTATTTTGTGGGGGCCGAGCCATCCCGTACGGTGCGGACCAAGTCATCGCGGTTTCTGCCTCCCCCGTGTCCTCTCGGGACCACGGTCAAATAGGCTGATATTGTACCTCCGTGCACTCCCCGTGCCACGGGGCGGAGTTTGTCAAACTCCAGTAGATCTACCCAACATCCCCTCGCTTTACAATTAATGGCACAATTAAGTTGAGGACTTTTAAGTTGTAAGGCATCCTTAGAAAACATGTGATATCATATGGTTTAGACTTTAACCTACACTAGCCATATTAAAATGTTTTCAGTTTTGTTTCAAAAACAGTTTGATCAGAATTCACAAGTGTTCCCATAAAACACTTCAGTTCATCAAGTGGGTGCCGAGCATCCCGTGTTCTCAAGTTTATCAGTGAGGTGCCTAGCACTCTCGAGTTTATCAGCATTGTTTTCGTTAAGTTATTCTGTGTGGCCCATCGGACTCACGGTAAGCGGGTTAGTGACACTCACCTTTGGTTGCACAGCTACACTTCAAGAAATCCGAATATTGTTGTTTAACGAAGACCTAGAACACGTTTAGGTCTTAAGTATTAGTCTCGTGTCTAACCTTTACTTAACGTCACTATGGCCCATAACATAGCACGTTGCAACTATGACTCGACATACCGACACACGACACCAATGGTTGATCATAAACAAGGGTTCATATGAATCAGATATTAGACACGTTTCATCATGGCATTATCATGTAAGTCATGGCATAACACTTAAGCAATTTTTACAAGTTTGGTTATTAGGTCAGGTCTTAGTTTCGCTAGCATAGTTTCGCTAGGCAGTTTCGCTAGGTGCACGGGCAGCACTTTCGCTAGGCAATGCCCGGTAACTCAGTTTCGCTAGGCTAGTTTCGCCCGAAACTGCTGACGCAGTTTCGCTAGCCTAGTTTCGCAGGGAAACTGGTTTGAACTTTCGTTCAGGTATTTCGCTCGATAGTTTCGCTCGAGCTGGTCTGGTCAGGTTACCGGCGACACTATAGTTTCGCTGGTCAGTGTCGCTGGAAGGAGATATAATTTCGCTACTTAGTTTCGCCCAGAGAACAACAGTTTCGCTGGTCGCGAAAAACATACGGATTTGCCTAAAAATCAACCTAACAGCTTCTGATCATACATGCAATTCATTATCTAGCATCCCTAGGCATTTACCAACATAAATCAAGCAGCTTTAACAAGTTTAACATGCATTTTGATCATCAAATCTCTAAAATAGGTTCAAAACCCTAAAATGACCTATTTTGCACAAATCTCTAACATGGATGGATTTCACACGTAAAGTTATCAACTTTATTACAGATCTAGCATCCTAAAGCATATATACAGAAGATCAAGCAATATCATGAAGGTTTGAGCATGCTTTAAGAAGAAAACATATGGAAAACACATAAAGCATAGTTTTTGGGACTCACGGTTGATTCTAGAATCGATAGATGAGATGAGATGATGGTCTAGAGGCTGAGATCTTGGTCTCTTGATGGTATTCTCGGCTGACCAGGTTCCAGAGAAGTGTATGTGTGTGTTGGTTGTGAAATGAGGCAAATGAGGCTACTAGGGTTCATTAAGTTTATTTATATCAGAGGCTAGTTTCGCTGGCAGTTTCGCTGGCTGGCGAAACTGGCTCTGATCTCGGGTACATTGATCAGTCTAGCCAGCTACCGGGCGAATCTGTAGTTTCGCTCGGTAGTTTCGCTGACTACCAAATCTAGGCAATTTTCACATAATCAAGTATTATCAATTAATCATGCTATTCACAATAATAAGTCATGTATTTAAATCACTTTGCACATACAGACAATCAATGATGAACACATAACACATATGGACGGTTCGGTGATCAACCAAAGGTCGTGGACGTATTCGGCCTAGTTATGCATTAGCTACTTATAACGTAACTAACGGGTTTGTCTAACGGAAGTTAACCTTGAAATTCTCGGGTGTCACATGTCTGGTTATCACGCAACACGTTCAAATATTGGTCACATATATACACTTAAATAACACATAAACACAACTAAAAAAAACTATTTTCTCAAGTGTAAAAAAATAAAACATAAAAAATAAAAAAGAGCCTTGAATATATTCACAAGACAAATTGCATTTTAGATAGATAATCTAAAATCATTCGTTCCACTTTAATTTCAGACTTCTACATTTGATTTCAGATCAAATTTATCTATATGGGGAAAGATCAAGACTATTTCCTCGTGAATCCCAAATTATTAATCTAACATAGAATCACGCAGAATACAACACAACATAAACGGTAAAAATGATAAAACTGCCCTCGGTGTCGTAATAAAAAATCTATATATATCTTTCATTCTAATAAAGCAATAAAGTGGTGTCCAAATGTCATCTTTCTAGGGCCTCCGCATCATTATCCACGTCATCATCCCACTTGTCAATATCACAATTAATATAAAAGATAAGGAATGTCAATTATTACTACATTCCAAAAATATTATTCAACATTATATTTAATACAAAAAAATTTCAAATGTAGAATTCAAAATTACATTTAATACAAAATTAACTAATTTATTTCATGATAATAAATTAACAAATTAATATTTATACAAAGTCAATAAAAATAATTATCTTTCATGTGAATAATAATCGTTATAACAATTTACTTTTGGATATTGTTATGCTGCTTAATTTTATTTTGATTAGGTTTTCTTGATTTCTTTACAATGTTCTTTTTGCTTTTTATATTTATACACATATTTATTAATCTATTTATGATTAATATTTTAATTTTATCTAAGAAAGTGTCATTTTTAAAGTTCATAATATTGTATTTTTGTTTATTTTTTTTTAAAATATTCATCATACAAATAGTTATTATAATAGTCAACAAATCCTTTATTTTAAATAGCAACCATAAGATAACTATTTGATATGCTATAACAATTAAAATGATCGTGTCAGCGGTCCTACTACTTTATAAACCCAGATTTGAAACATGGCAATATTGGTCGATAAAAAGTTAACTATCTATCCTACACTGCACCACTGTCAAAAATAAAATATTAAATTGGTCAAACATGATTACTGTAATTACTGGATTTATTACTTGATAAACAAAATTCATATTGCCATAGCTCTTAAATTTGAACGAACTCAATATTGTTTTAGCATCAACATTGTTTTAGCATAGCCAAAATTTATAATGAATTATGTCATTCATAATTTTCAAACTTCTCATCAAATTTATTTTTCTTGTGTATTGATATCATCGTATAAACCTAATATTCAACCCGTGTATTACACGGGTTACTAACCTAGTATATATATAGAGAGAGAGAGGGGATCATTTGAGAACCAATTTGATTTTAGAAATAAAAGGAACTAATTTAAGCAACAAGTTTATTACATGTATTCCCCCTCCCAAATTGCAAAGATAAATGAGTAGCTGAAATTTCTACTTGAGAAATTTATCGCTCAGGGGGGAACTGGTTCAGGATCAGGATGTAAAGATGATGTACTGCAATATCTGAATGATGAACTTGAGAACGACGACCCGAAAGGTAATACTGGTGGAGGTCCATGCCCAACTGGAACTTCTAGTTCGGGTGCTGGTACTTTTGCAGTCCAGGGGAAGTCTGATTCTAGAGAAGCAGTGCCAAGTACATCAGTCCCATCAAATCAAGCGGCGAAAAGTATTCATGAGATCGGTACATTACTTGAAGATGGTTAGTTTGTATGTGTACTCAACCAAGCTTAAAATTAAGCGATCTTCAATTTAAATGACGAGGACATGAAGAAAGTTGCCGAGGCTGAACTCGAAATATATGTATCATCAGAAACTGAAAGTGAAGATGATAACTTGGATGCAGAGGTTGAGGTTGAAGACATAATTGAAGAGGAGTATCCTGATTTATACTCCAATTTCAACAACAACTCTCAAGCTGATGATGATTTTGAGGTGTTTACTAAGGAAAAGGATGATGAGGCTGAGGTAAAGCTGAAAAGAAAAGAAGCTGAAAAATCTGAAGATCCAATAGTCAAAGAGGCCAAAGAACAGAAGCAAAGAAAGGTCTATGATGAGTACATGAAGATCTTTCATGCCAAGTACGTTCCTCCACCGAAACCTATCAAACAACGTAGTCATGTCAGATTTAAGGGTCAAGCTTCAGGTGAAATAATAAGCTGGATGTATGTTGGAGATCTAAAGTATTATGGAATCAAACATCAGTTTGGTAGCCAATACTTCAAGTGTGCATTGGATTTCAGTTCCTTACCGGTTTGGGATGTTCGGGAGCTTACCAGAAAACAATTCTGTAATTATGGAAATGATTGGACGGGTTTATACTTCAAGCATATGGTGGAGAAAGAATGTGATAAGGGATTTCAGTTCTTGAAGCCACAAAGACCAAAAAGACGTGAACATCCAACAAAGGTACATCAGAGAACTGGTAAAAAGCTGATAGTGCTAACATTCAAGAAGAAGCCAGATGTAATGAAGAAGATTCCATTGATGAAGATGGAATTGGATTTTAAAAAGAACTTGAAGTGGTGGTACTACAAAGAGAAGACTGGAGAAGCGGTGATAGTGCTGGAGGATGATAATCGAATTGTGAAGATATTCGATCCCATGTGGCTAATCAGTTTATCAAAGGCTGACATAGATGAGTTGTACCATAGTTAGATCTTGTTCCATCCTGACTTTATGGAGCATGCTCTGCAATTCCAAAGGGTTATCTGGATCTGTTTCGCATTCAATATATATGTCGGGCATAACCATCAAAAGACATGGACCGGGATGGAGGCTGGAGCTTAAGAATGAAAGAAAATTGTCCAGCATTTTCCAAGGGGGAGTTTGTTGATACATGAAAATGGAAAGATGCTGGATCAGACAAAATATTTCAAAAGAAAAGTTCAAGTTGAATTCTAACCAGCTAAACTGCACCCGAACTGTGGAAGAACTGGCACCCGAACTGCGAGTTCGGATGATCGGGTTCTTATATATAGAGATTGTGTTTAGTATTTTGTAACAGTTGTCTTTAAGTTTGTCTAATCTGAGGTGTTTTCTAAAACTGTACTCTGAGTCTTTTGTAACATGTTCTTGGTTATTGAATGAATAATTGAGTCTTATTTACCGCGTTCTTGTTTGTTTCGTTGTTAAAATGCCTTGAGTTGCGCACAATCCACCGCTACACGCTCTTTCACAATTAACAAACAAAAGTTAATAAAGTTGTTGTTCAAGAAAAAAATGATGAGATCAAAAAGAAGACATGGAGCAAATAGATGTTACAAGGATTGAGGAGCAGAAAGATGATGAGAAAACTCCATTGAAACAAATAGAGCCTACAAATGATGAACCACCTAAATCTCCAAAAACAAAAAGGAGAAGACAAAAGGCTTTTAGCATTAAGATCACCCTACTTCAATAGAAAGGTTGACCTTACAGCTGTAGTGAAAAGGGCTAAAAAGTTAAGAACAGATTGGGTGTTTGCACCGGTAGACGACAAATAGTAAGAATATTTCCATCTTAGATTCTTAAACGCTTTAAAAAGTAACCAATATTTTGTTTGCTGCCCATCTTATTTAGTTTATTAACTAATGCAGCTTGATTGTATACAATTCAAACTACAATACTGAGAGTTTTAAATTTATGTGTGAGAGCTTTCATGAAGTTTACGTCCACGCAAATGCAATTGATGCATATATTGAAATTCTAAACAATGAAGAGCAAAGGAGAGACCCAAAGAACCCTATGGGATCTTTTTGCATTGTTGCGATGCTGGTATGCAAAATTACGCAACATGCAGAAATATAATTACGCAAGTTATATTTTCGCCTATAGATTGTTTACAAAAAATTATTACATAATTCATTGCCGCCTGATAATCACTACGGTGACAAATTTAAAAATAAGCAGAGGCTACGGATCATTACCGCTAATTTACATACTCTTTTGGAGTAGCATAGAATTGTTTCTTTGCGTCAAGTCGATCGGTTCTTTGTGCCATTGTTGATTAAGAATTTCTACGTCGTCTGTTTTGATATTAGAATTGGAGATGTCCACTGGTTTGACAACATGGCATATATCCAAACATTCAAGGACAGATGTCAACACACCTCACCGACTGGTAAAAATATATTATACAGAACTTTTCACGCAAGTTATTAGTAACTATCATGCATGTATTTATTATTAATCAAATTCCATATTGAAATTGCAGCTTAAATGGTTCTACGACTATCTAGTGCAAACAAAACACCCGCATGCAGCTGTGTTCAACCATAAGAGAATCAAAAGAGTTGAGATGGAACGGAGGACACTTGACAATATGGTTGACTCTGGCGTGTTCGCTATGCGCCATATGGAAACTTTCATGGGTGAGATAACATGGGAATGTGGACTAGGTAAGGAATCAGAGTTGTAACAAAGAAAACTTATTGAGCTGAGGCACAATATACAACGAAAATACTTATCTCGGACGTTAATTTGATAAAAGTAGACGTTATTCTAGTAGCAATAAAATTTAGGAAGGAATTCAAAGAACATATAGTTGACCACAGTACAGACATGAAAGAGTAGATAGATGTGGCTGAATCTTGAATTCTTATTGTTGACATTTTTTTTTGAACGGCAAATTTAGATCACTAGTATGTCATGCTTTGATTTTTGTTTTCCAAATATAACGTATAACATATTTGGTTATCACGCAAAACATTCAAAATTTATGGTCAAATATATATGCTAAAATTATGCATAGTACGAAGATGTGACAAAATATTGAATCTTACAATTAACATTTAAAACAGATTTGTTTTAACAGGACATGTATTTTATGCTTTACTCGTATCAGGCATGACATGTCTGGTTATCACGCAACACGTTCAAATATTGGTCACATATATACACTTAAATAACACATAAAGACAACTTAAAAAAACTATTTTCTCAAGTGTAAGAAAATAAAACATAAAAAATAAAAAAGAGCCTTGAATATATTCACAAGACAAATTGCATTTTAGATAGATAATCTAAAATCATTCGTTCCACTTTAATTTCAGACTTCTACATTTGATTTCAGATCAAATTTATCTATATGGGGAAAGATCAAGACTATTTCCTCGTGAATCCCAAATTATTAATCTAACATAGAATCACGCAGAATACAACAAAACATAAACGGTAAAAATGATAAAACTGCCCTCGGTGTCGTAATAAAAAATCTATATATATCTTTCATTCTAATAAAGCAATAAAGTGGTGTCCAAATGTCATCTTTCTAGGGCCTCCACATCATTATCCACGTCATCATCCCACTTGTCAATATCACAATTAATATAAAAGATAAGGAATGTCACTTATTACTACATTCCAAAAATATTATTCAACATTATATTTAATACAAAAAAATTTCAAATGTAGAATTCAATATTACATTTAATACAAAATTAAATAATTTATTTCATGATAATAAATTAACAAATTAATATTTATATAAAGTCAATAAAAATAATTATCTTTCATGTGAATAATAATCGTTATAACAATTTACTTTTGGATATTGTTATGCTGCTTAATTTAATTTTGATTAGGTTTTCTTGATTTCTTTACAATGTTCTTTTTGCTTTTTATATTTATACACATATTTATTAATCTATTTATGATTAATATTTTAATTTTATCTAAGAAAGTGTCATTTTTAAAGTTCATAATATTGTATTTTTGTTTATTCTTTTTTTAAAATATTCATCATACAAATAGTTATTATAATAGTCAACAAATCCTTTATTTTAAATAGCAACCATAAGATAACTATTTGATATGCTATAACAATTAAAATGATCGTGTCAGCGGTCCTACTACTTTATAAACCCAGATTTGAAACATGGCAATATTGGTCGATAAAAAGTTAACTATCTATCCTACACTGCACCACTGTCAAAAATAAAATATTAAATTGGTCAAACATGATTACTGTAATTACTGGATTTATTACTTGATAAACAAAATTCATATTGCCATAGCTCTTAAATTTGAACGAACTCAATATTGTTTTAGCATCAACATTGTTTTAGCATAGCCAAAATTTATAATGAATTATGTCATTCATAATTTTCAAACTTCTCATCAAATTTATTTTTCTTGTGTATTGATATCATCTTATAAACCTAATATTCAACCCGTGTATTACACAGGTTACTAACCTAGTATATATATATAGAGAGAGAGGGATCATTTGAGAACCAATTTGATTTTAGAACTAAAAGGAACTAATTTAAGCAACAAGTTTATTACATGTATTCCCCCTCCCATGAATTGTAGTGGTCCCCCCCCCCCCCCTTGAAATTTGTGGTTAAGATTTAGTTCTCAAAATAAAAGGTTCTCATTTGAACCTAACATATATATATATATATATATATATATATATATATATATATATATATATATAGGGGAAGGATCATGCGTAAACACATATATATTGCGAAAACACGTAAATACATATTAAAACCTCTATAAGTTCTTAATACGTTAACATTTTTTTAAAAAAATTGCACCAAAAGTCTTAGAATTATGTTATCCTTAGTTCTGGATTTTTTTTTAAAAAAATTAACGTTTCGGTTTTTTCGTGTGATGCACATGTGCAGCAAAAAACAACTCATACTTTTAGCATAAAAATATATTTTTTTCTAAGTCGCACCATATATCTTATATTTATGTTATTTTTTTGTATTTTTTTTGTGAATGATGCACATGTGCATCACACCAAAAAAAACCTCATACGTGTTGTATACGTTAATATTTTTAATAAGAAATTGCACCCTAAATCTTATAGTTGTGTTATTTTTAGATCTAAAGACAAAAAATAACATTTTATAATTTTTTTATTCTATGTTGCATATGTGCACTATGTACCATTATCATTAGTACAATAAATGTTTTACTGTTTTTTATAAGTTTTTAACATAAGGAGTGTTTTTTCGCATGATAATTCATCTCTGTGCAGTACTAATGATAATGATGCACATGTGCATTACACGAAAAAATCACGAAACGTTAATTCTTTTCTACTTTTTTCCAGAATTAAAGATAACATCTTTCTAAGACTTTTGGTACAAATTTTATGAAAAAACATTAACGTATGAAGAAGTTATGTAGGTTTTAATATGTGTTTACGCGTTTTCGCAATAAAAAGTGTTTTCGCATGATCCTTACCATATATATATATATATATATATATATATATATATATATATATATATATATATATATATATATATAGGGTGAGGTTCATTGTAGACACCCCCATAAGTGTAGACAGGTAGACACCCTATTTCACATGTGAAATTACTATATTTCACATATGTTTTCACATGTGAAATTTTCTGAACAATGAGAAAAAGGAAAAAAAAGAAAAAAGAAATTAATCATAACCATTAGATCAATAGATTTATTGATCTAATGGTGAAAAAAGGTGTCTATCTGTCTACACTTATGGGGGTGTCTACAATGAACTTTTCACTATATATATACATATATATATATATATATATATATATATATATATATATATATATATATATATATATATATATATGGGGAGGTTGATTTGAGAACCATTTAATTTTGAGAAATTTTAAGAACCCTTTTGAGCCACTAGTTATATATAAGAAAAATCCCTCCATGAATTTAGCGGTTGAGATTGGTTCTTAAAAGTTCTTAAAATCAAATGGTTCTCAATTTAACCTATATTTATATTTAAAACTTTTTAATAAAAGAGTATTTTGGTCTTATCACACAGATTTAACAGAAAAAACTAACGGTGTTAAAAAATGGACTGAAAATGAAACAAAAAGTAAACCTCAGACACCACAATCAGAATTTTTAAAAGTTCAGACTGAAATAGTTAAATGGATCAAACCTGAGATACGAAAATGAAGTTTAGTTTAATTATTTTTATGGTTATACACACAATTGATTTCAACCAACATCCAAGAAGTTCTACCAGCTATCCCTAAAAGAAGGTTTCAGTTAAAAAGTTGACGTGAAGAAGAAAATCATGTTTATATTACGAGGCGCTAGCTGGTATTAGGAGATGCAGATGTTTAATTAAGAAAAAGAAAACTAGCCAATGATAATTTATGAGGTTGGAAAATTAATAAAAAGTTAATAGGAGTCAGGGGTTGGTATCTATAGAAAACCAATATTTTGCAAAAAACCAAAAAAACCAAAAAACCAAGAAAAAAATATTTTTTAAAACTTTTTAAACATTTTCGAGTTTTTTCAAAAAAACAAAATAAAATTCGGATTTTAGCTTGAAATTAATAATGCACTATGCAACAATAATATAAAATTGGTTTATGAATGTCAATTCTTTGTTTTTTACATTATTCGCATAAACCACGTCCATATTTAAGTTAAGTTTCTTCTTATTAAGTAGCTTTAATTATAATGCATTATGCAATACTATTAGTACTATTGCATGATGCACTAATAAAAAATCACTAAACTTTTTATTTTTTAAAATTTTTTTTCCTATAAATAAACTAGTAAAATTATAAACTTCTTGGTGAAATTCTTTTTAAAAATTATTAATATATAAAAAAGTTTATAAAGAAAAAAATGTTGGGTTTTGGTTTTTTGGATAATTGTTAGTATTCTGTAGATCGTTTCCCTTTCAGACATACAGTGTGTCAAAAGGCGTCCTCTTTTTTTTTGAACGACCAACAAATAAAACTCTGACTTACGTGGGGAATCCACTTAGCAAACGGAGCCCCCCCTACAAAAGCCCTAGCCATCAGCAGTTAAGTTCATTCCAGAGAAAACGGACGCTCGAGTTGTAAAACCTAGAAGTTCAGAGATCAAACTTGAGACCTTAAAGTCTTAAGTCTCCCTTCATCACCCGATGACCACTAGTGCAAGCCTTTGTGTTCAAAAAGGCCTCCTCTCTAAAAAAAATCTCCTTATTTTCAATTAAAAGTTTATTTTTTTTTCCTACTTATGAATTTGCACAAATAAAATAGTGATTATTAGATTAACAGGCGTAACCAAGCTAATAGCAACTTAAATAATCCCCTTATATAAATATAATAATAAATATAATTTATTTTTATGTGATCCGGCTCGATCCAACTCAATTGATTTGAAGATAAATATATTTAATGAAGGGAAACTGACTCTAAAAATATTCTAATCCTTGTAATAATATCTCTTAGATTCGTCACCAACTGAAATTACCACTAACTTCCCGATACATGTTCCATTATATTGTTCTCACTACTTAAAATCTATAATTAAATAAGCTTGATTAGTCAAATGTTAAATGGGTAGTTAAATAAGCTAAGTTGGTGAATATGGAGTGATAAATAAAATCTATAAATATATAGAAAGGGCCTAAAACACATCGAAATATTATGAGCCTTTTAAGCCCAATTTAAATTTCATTATATAGTATTGATAGTTTAAAAAAAAAATAGTAAATATAAGGAGGAACCCGACTGAGTGGACATCAAACCTGTACTAAACTGGTCAATCTTGGTTTCCTAATCTCTACAGATGAGAAAAAAAGAGAACCGTTACACTGTCTGAGTCGACGGTCCGTGTCACACCCCCAAAAATCCACGTACGAAATACCACCGTAGGGAGCATGACAAACCAGGATCGCAGTCTATTAGTTACACCAAATGACATATAATTAATAACAAAAACGTTTCATATTTCGTTAAAATATTAATTCAGAGTTTTATAAATGCGGAAGCGTAAATACAATAATAGTATTTAAGTAAAAACATCGTCACCCAAGGTGACGTGACTTGTCCAAAGACACAAGAAGTAGTTCAAAGACTCATGCATGTGTACTCGTGATACTCAGACATTTGCAACCTAATAAATAACATGTTAAAAAGTGTCAACACAAAGGTTGGTGAGTTCACAGATTTATCAATTCAAAAATAGTTCCAGTTTAATGCAAATCGACCGTTCAACAACAGGCCCAGTTTAGTGTAAAACAATGTTCATCGACAGTTTAAGTTCAAGGTTGACTGTTCAACGACAGTCCAAGTTCATGTTCAAGTTCAAGTTCAGTTTAAAATCCAGATAATATATCAATAGCTAGATAGGCTATTTTGAATAAATCGGTACATGTTTGACTAGACAAACTAGCTATCCAGTTACTGAAGCTCGACAAGGTCAATTGTGCCTCGTTAAGAATAAGAAGTATATTACACCCGTTCGATATCCGATCATGTCAGCACGACTGACCCGGGTGGTGCTGTCAAACACAGTAAATATACTAAATAAGTTCCCGCTGATGTCACATTAACAGTAACTCTAAAAGTAAGGACTTTTCAATAAGTGTGCCATTATCATTCAGGTGATATAATTATCTAATAGTTCAAGTGTTTGTATGTTAATCTCCCCCAACAAGATTAAAATATGTAAAAAGGGGCGTGAAACTCACCTTCCGGTGCACAGCAAATTCCAGATAAATAACAACAGCCAGTAGCAAATAGCAGGTCTTGTGTACTCAACCAAACACCTAACGAGCATATATCCATAAATTTGTGTTTAATTGAAAACGACTAAGTTTAGACAAGTGGTGAAAGATAGACGATGTCAACTATGACATGACGAAGATAAGAAGACCAAAACGAGTCAAGGATGGCACGTTTGTCGAATCCGAGCGATTATCGAAATAACGCGAAAAAAATATAATATGTCAACAGTATATATTTTCTAAGTTCAATGTTCCAAATAAATATAATATATATATATATATATGTATATATATATATATATAGGGTTAGGATCCTGCGAAAACACATCTTTTTGTGAAAACTGCGAAAACACATATTAAAACTCACGTAACTTTTTCATACGTTAACGACTTTTCATAAAATTTGTGCCAAACGTCTTAGAATTATGTTATTTTTAAATCTGGAGCAAAATATTAAAAAAAAACTGAACGTTTTTTTTTCCCGTGTGATGCACATGTGCATCATATAATTAAAAAAAGTTATAAAATGTTATTTTTTTCTTTATATCTAAAGGATAACACAACTATAAGATTTAGGGTGCAATTTCTTTTTAAACTATTAATGTATATCACATGTATGAGCGTTTTTTTTGTATGATGCACATGTGCATCATTCAATAAAAACGCAAAAAAATGATGAAAATATATGACATATGGTGCGACTAAGAAAAAAAATATTAACTCATACTAAAAGTATGAGTTTTTTTTTGTGATGCACATGTGCACCACAAAAAAAAATATTTAAAAAAATAAAAAAAGCGTTAAGTTTTTTAAAACTTTTATAGGATTAAAGATAATATAATTTTAAGACTTTTGGTGCAAATTTTTAAAAAAAATATTAACGTATGAAAAAGTTATGTAGGTTTTAAGATTTGTTTACGCAGTTCTCACAAAAAAGGGTGTTTTCGCAGGATCCTTCCCCATATATATATATATATATATATATATATATATATATATATATATATATATATATATAAACCAAACGCGCAAATAACATTGATAACTAAAATTCAACGTGGTATATATATATATATATATATATATATATATATATATATATAGATTTTTATATAATCCATAAACAAATCACGAGTCTCAATAGACTAAATAAAAATAAACATGTTAAATTACGATGACACGAATAATTTGCAAAGAGAACTACAATTTATAGTAAAGTACGTGTCCAAAAATCGTTTATTTTTACATTTTAAATCAAAGCGTCACTTTTATAATTATTTAAGCAATTTCAATAGTTTACGAGTTTTTATTAATTTTTCTCCAAGGAAATATTTCCAAACCAGTTTCCTTTTATATCAAGCACACAAACACAATAATAAAAACAAGAAAAAGAATGAGGTCACCCAGGCTCGAACCCGCAACCTCCCGGATAAATCCCTGCGCCTAAACCGTTTGGACAAATCTCCTAATTGGTAATATGTTCTCGAGAATTTGTATTGTACACCAAGTGGTATCGATCCGGGTTTTAAAACAAAACAGAAACGAAAAAGAGGCGGACAGGGGTTTCTAACCCGTGACCTTCCGCAACCAGACGATGACACAAACCGCCGCCAACTCGGCGATTGAAACAATACCCGACAAAATAATATTTAACCCATACCCGATTGGAGTCATCTTCTCCCTTTACTCCTAAACCCGCCGGAACCCTAATCCGGTCACCGTAGAGAAACACAAAATGAATAACGTGGAACATGCGACTAACAACAAGGAATATTTACCTCGAATCAGATATGTAAAAATATGAGTTTTTGATGACGAGAGAAACCGAAAGCCTCGACGTCGAAGAACACGATTACGTCTTCAAGTTTAAGTTCAAGGTTGACAGTTTAACGACTGCCCAAGTTCATGTTCAAGTTCAGTTTAAAATCCATATGATATATCAATAGCTATGTAGGCTATTTTGAATAAATCAGTGCATGTTTGACTAGACAAACTAGCTATCCAGTTACTGAAGCTCGACAAGTTCATTGTGCCTCGTTAAGAATTAGAAGTATATTACACCCGTTCGATATCCGATCGTGTCAGCACGACTGACCCGGGTGGTGCTGTCAAACACAGTAAATATACTAAATAAGTTCCCGCTGATGTCACATTAACAGTAACTCTAAAAGTAAGGACTTTTCAATAATTGTGCCACTATCATTCAGGTGATATAATTATCTAATAGTTCAAGTGTTTGCATGTTAATCTCCCCCAACAAGATTAAAATATGTAAAAAGGGGACGTGAAACTCACCTTTCGGTGCACAGCAAATTCCAGATAAATAACAACAGCCAGTAGCAAATAGCAGGTCTTGTGTACTCAACCAAACACCTAACAAGCATATATCCATAAATTTGTGTTTAATTGAAAACGACTAAGTTTAAACAAATGGTGAAAGATAGACGATGTCAACTATGACATGAAGAAGATAAGAAGACCAAAACGAGTCAAGGATGGCACGTTTGTCGAATCCGAGCGATTATCGAAATAACGCGCAAAAAATATAATATGTTAACAATATATTTTTTCTAAGTTCAAAGTTCCAAATAAATATAATATATATATATATATATAGAAACCAAATGCGCAAATAACGTTAATAACTAAATTCAACAGGGTATATATATATATATATTTATATAATCGAGAAACAAATCACGAGTCTCAATAGACTAAGTAAATATAAACATGTTAAATTACGATGACACGAATAATTTGCAAAGAGAACTACAATTTTTAGTAAAGCACGTGTCCACAAATCGTTTATTTTTACATTTTAAATCTAAAGCGACACTTTTATAATTATTTAAGCCATTTCAATAGTTTACGAGTTTTTATTAATTTTTCTCCAAGGAAATATTTCCAAACCAATTTCCTTTAATATCAAGCACAAAAACACAAAAATAAAAAAAACAAGAAAAACAACAAGGAATATTTACCTCAAATCGGATATGTAAAAATATGAGTTTTTGATGACGAGCGAAACCGAAAGCCTCGACGTTAAAGAACTCGATTACATCTTTTAGTTTTAGTTCAAGGTTGACAGTTTAACGACTGCCCAAGTTCATGTTCAAGTTCAATTTAAAATCCAGATGATATATCAATAGCTATGTAGGCTATTTTGAATAAATCAGTGCATGTTTGACTAGACAAACTAGCTATCCAGTTACTGAAGCTCGACAAGTTCATTGTGCCTCGTTAAGAATTAGAAGTATATTCCACCCGTTCGATATCCGATCGTGTCAGCACGACTGACCCGGGTGGTGCTGTCAAACACAGTAAATATACTAAATAAGTTCCCGCTGATGTCACATTAACAGTAACTCTAAAAGTAAGGACTTTTCAATAATTGTGCCACTATCATTCAAGTGATATAATTATCTAATAGTTCAAGTGTTTGCATGTTAATCTCCCCCAACAAGATTAAAATATGTAAAAAGGGGCCGTGAAACTCACCTTCCGATGCACAGTAAATTCCAGATAATTAACAACAGCCAGTAGCAAATAGCAGGTCTTGTGTACTCAACCAAACACCTAACAAGCATATATCCATAAATTTGTGTTTAATTGAAAACGACTAAGTTTAGACAAATGGTGAAAGATAGACGATGTCAACTATGACATGAAGAAGATAAGAAGACCAAAACGAGTCAAGGATGGCACGTTTGTCGAATCCGAGCGATTATCGAAATAACGCGCAAAAAATATAATATGTTAACAGTATATTTTTTCTAAGTTCAAAGTTCCAAATAAATATAATATATATATATATATATAGAAACCAAATGCGCAAATAACGTTAATAACTAAATTCAACAGGGTATATATATATATTTATATAATCGAGAAACAAATCACGAGTCTCAATAGACTAAGTAAATATAAACATGTTAAATTACGATGACACGAATAATTTGCAAAGAGAACTACAATTTTTAGTAAAGCACGTGTCCAAAAATCGTTTATTTTTACATTTTAAATCTAAAGCGACACTTTTATAATTATTTAAGCCATTTCAATAGTTTACGTATTTTTATTAATTTTTCTCCAAGGAAATATTTCCAAACCAATTTCCTTTTATATCAAGCACAAAAACACAAAAATAATAAAAACCAGAAAAAGAATGAGGTCACCCAGTCTCGAACCCGCAACCTCCCGGATAAATCCATGCGCCTAAACCGTTAGGACAAATCTCCTAATTGGTAATCTGTTCACGAGAATTTGTATTGTACACCAAGTGGTCTCGATCCGGGTTTTAAAACAAAACAGAAACGAAAAAGAGGTGGACAGGGGTTTCTAACCCGTGACCTTCCACAACCAGACGACGACACAAACCGCCATGCCAACTCGGCGATTGAAACAATACCCAACAAAATAATATTTAACCCATACCCGATTGGGGTCATCTTTTCCCTTTACTCCCAAACCCGCCGGAACCCTAATCTAGTCGCCGAAAAATAGAGAAACGCAAAACGAATAACGAGGAACATGCGAATAACAACAAGGAATATTTATCAGAAATCGGATATGTAAAAAGATGAGTTTTTGATGAAGAGCGAAACCGAAAGCCTCGATGTTGAAGAACCCGATTACGTCTTAGTTACCCACTGTCCCACTGATGTCCCCTGGTTGCTCGTCGTCGACCGCTGACCATCGAAATTCGCAAATGGTGGTGGATTGGTGGTGGGGCAGTGGTGGTTCGGTGATGGTTTTGGTGATTTTTTTCTTCGCCAAAAAAATAGAGAACGAGAGAGTGCGAGAGAAGGTTAGATGTTGCGATCAAATGATTTGGAATGAGTAATTTAGTTATTTTACTGATCGATCGATGAGTTATAACAGTTGCAATTAATCGGATTAATGAAGTTAGCAGTTACCGGAAATGGGTAAGGTCGACGAACGGTCGGTTGTTTGATAAAAAAACCTTCAATATTGACTTTGAACAAATGGCAGAATCAGCCCCTCACTGATTTACAAATTAGGAATAAGAGTATGTGGCAATGGCAAGATCAGTTATCGGGCTTAAGTAAATAGAAAACAAGTTTCAGAAATTACAAGATTGGTCCCCCAAGGTTTAAGAGGTGCTAACAAACTCTAACGGGGTTAACGGGGATGACTTTGACTATGAATATACGAGTGTATTCCAAATCTTTTTTAACCAGTGACGTTTATAAAACATAACCCTAGTTTCGATCACATAAAATCACGAATAATAATTCATATATATATATATATATATATATATATATATATATATATACTTTGGGTTCATATAAAATAATGAACATAAAATCCTAGCAGTACGTGTGTAAGTCACATAATATAATAGAAAATAATCACGTGATGCTTTGTCACATAAAATCATAGATTAACATGTGAATATATATATATATATATATATATATATATATATATATATATATATATATATATATATATATATATAGGGAGAGGATCATTTGAGAACCAATTTCATTTGAGAACTAAAAAGAACTAATTTAAGCCACAAGTTTATTTGCATGTATCCCCCCTCCCATGAATTGTAGTGGCCCCCCCCTGAAATTTGTGGTTGAGATTTAGTTCTCAAAAGTTCTCAAAAGAAAAAGTTCTCATTTGAACCTAACCCTATATATATATATATATATATATATGAATGAGAACAATTAATAACCCATGTTAAAAGAGATAACCAAATAACCACATCCTAGTGGTTTGATGAAAAAACATGTGCTATGGATTAGTGACATGTGGCACTCCTTTTTTTCTTTTTTCTTTTTAACAGAAAGGGTATAAGGGTATTTTACCCAAAAGAAAAAAGTACCCCCCCATTTTTAAAACGCTTATAACTTTTTTATCCAAAGTCGTTTTTTATAAAAATTATACCATTGGACTCGTCGCTTTTTTATCTTTAATTCGGATGTGGTCCCGACTTTTTTTGAAGGTTTTTTTTTTCAAACGTCTGTATTAACATCAATGCTACAAAAAAAGGTACCGGTGCTATGCAAAAAATGCATCAGTGCTACTTTTGTAACATTACATGTCAGTACGGATGTTTGGAAAAAAGTGTAAAAAAAATACCGGGACCACATCTGAATTAAAGATCAAAATGCGACGAGTCCAACGGTATTTTTTTAATAAAAACCGACACCGGATAAAAAAGTTATTGCCATTTTAAAATGGAGAGGGTAATTTATTGGTTGAGTTAAATGACTAAAATACCCTTTATGGAAAAGGACGGAGAGAGACACTTGTCATAATTTTGATGGTTCAAATGGGTTATTTGGTTATTGATATGTATATATATATATATATATATATATATATATATATATGGGAGAGGATCATTTGAGAACCAATTTGATTTGAGAACTAAAAAGAACTAATTTGAGCCACATGTTTATTACATGTATCCCCCTCCCATGAATTGTAGTGGTCCCCCTCCTGAAATTTGTGGTTGAGATTTAGTTCTCAAAAGTTCTCAAAATAAAAAGTTCTCATTTGAACCTGAACCTATATATATATATATATATATATATGGGTAAGGATCATGCGAAAACACTTTTTATTGCGAAAACGTGTAAACACATATTAAAACCTACATAACTTATTCATACGTTAATTGTTTTTCATAAAATTTGTACCAAAAGTCTTAGAAAGATGTTATCTTTAATTCTAGAAAAAAAGTAGAAAAGAATTAACGTTTCGTGTTTTTTTCGTGTGCAGCAGATGTGCATCATTATCATTAGTACTGCACAAAGACGAATTATCATGCGAAAAAACACTCCGTATGTTAAAAACTTATAAAAAACAATAAAACATTTATTGTACTAATGGTAATGGTGCATAGTGCACATGCGCAACATAGAATAAAAAAATTATAAAATGTTATTTTTTTCTTCTTTAGATATAAAAATAACACAACTATAAGATTTAGGGTGCAATTTCTTATTAAAAATATTAATGTATACCACACGTATGAAGTTTTTTTTGGTGTGATGCACATGTGCATCATTAAAAAAAAATACAAAAAAAATACGAAAAAATAACAGAAATATAAGATATATGGTGCGACTTAGAAAAAAAATATATTAACTTATGCTAAAAGTATGAGTTTTTTTTGCTACACATGTGCATCACACGAAAAAAACCGAAACGTTAAATTTTCTTAAAAAAATTTCCAGAATTAAAGATAACATAATTCTAAGACTTTTGGTGCAATTTTTTTAAATGTTAACGTATTAAGAAGTTATAGAGGTTTTAATATGTGTTTACGCGTTTTCACAATATAAATGTGTTTACGCATGATCCTTCCTCATATATATATATATATATATATATATATATATATATATATATATGGTGTTTATATTAACACAAACCAAATTGATATTCATACATATCTTCCACGATCGTTGCCTCCTAATCGGCTCAAAATAATTTTTTTTTACTTTATTTTTGAATTTTATAAATGCTTTTAATTACCTAATTTTATAAACATTAAAAATATCTATTCACCATATGTAACATCCCAAAATTTGATAGAATACATAGCTACTATGAATAATACATGTAATATATGTGTTAGTAGCTATGGGTAGAAAATGCATGTTTACTCATTACCGGGTGATAAATCGATAAACGATAACATTGCATGAATGATACACATGTTAATTGATAAAATAAGATAAGGAAATAAAAATAATATGTGTTTTATTTCAAAGATAATTGATATATGTGATATTGGCATGAAAAACGTAGTTAAACGTTTATATGATAGGAATGATTGATAACCGGGAGAAAATGCCTTTACGTGATTATCTTATATTAAATACATGTGTAAAAATATGTTTGAATAGTATGGATGCATGTGAAATATTCATTTGATTAGTATATATGTGGAAATACGTGTTAGAATAGTTAAACGTGTGAAAATACAAGTTAAATAGTTAAAGGAAAAGTATAAGGGCTAAAAGTGTAATTTATGTAAAGTTATGAATACTTACGGATATTATACGTATCTATAACTTTTATAAGTATCCCGAGGCTTATAAAGTATTATAAAAATATCCTAAAGTGGTTCGGAAGATAAAATAATAAGTATTGTAAAGTTAGAAAGGCCAAAGGTGTAAATAATGAAAAATATATATAAATATATATAAAAATATATACGTCTATATACGTATATCAACGAGCGTGTCCCGAGCCTTAGAAACTTTATTAAACATGTTTTATAATAGTTCGGAACATAAAATAACAGTTCGGTAGAAGTTCAGGGGTTAAAATGTAAAATTAACCACAGGGACTAAAACTGTCATTCACCCAAAGATGGGCCGCGTATCGCGAACCCCCTAGGCATGCCCGGCGCGATACGCGAGCCGTGCCAGTCGTGATTTTGGTCGTGGCTCGAACTTGCAGCCTACGTTTCGCCACCTTAACGTGTCATTTCGGCCGGATTACTCACCTACGAACGTGGAGGGACCTTGGGCGACCTCGACTACTATAAAATGGACCTCAGATCGGCCATAATGTCACACCCTCAAAATCCACCTGCGGGGTTTATACCGCGAGACGTGTGACAAACCAGGATCCGAGTCATTAGTCATACAAACCATGCAAACACACCAAAATAATTTAAGAAATGCGGAAGCGTAACATGTAAGTAAAAAAGTGTTGCGCAAAACACGCGCCCTCAAACCAACCACAAAAATAAACTCAAACGTAAAAGTGGAAATGCAAATCAAAATGTTCAACTTTCATGCAATATGCGTCCTAGCGTGCTCGTACCTCAAAGACATGCGAAAGACATGCTATGTGGGTCAGCGCAAGGCTGGTGAGTTCATAAATGTCAATGCAAGAAAATAAATGTTTGTAAAGATGTTTGTAAACTGTTTGTGCCATGGTAATCATAATAGTAATCGTAGCTAGCAAGGCCAATAATGCTATCACTATGTGGTTCGCAACCGAAGCGTGACTGTTTGTGTTTGTAATGCCTTCCACCATCGCCTAACACGGACGATGATGATACTGTCTAGGCTAATTTTACACCCGTTCGACATCCAGTCGAGTTAGAGCTACTAACGCGGGCGGGGTTTGTCAAACCCAGTAGTACTACCAAAGATTACCTCGCTTTCCAATAAACTAACGGTTCGAAATGTAAGGACTTGTAATTTGTGTTTTGTGTGCACATACGTGATCAACCAATACAATTATATTACCAGAATGTTTGTAGCATGCTCCTTTCTCTAACTGAAATACTTAGAGAAAATGTTCGAAAACTCACCTTTGGGACCTCGGCAAGAAGGTTTAAATAAAACTGTTGATGAATTCCTACGAATCACCTATATGTTTGTGAACGTGTAAGACCACAGTGAATGGATAAGAAGACTGACTCAATCGACCCTGACGATACGTTGGTGACTCATTAATAATTGTGTTTGCGTGTTTAGTTAAACTTTCAAATTCTGAAAAGTTTCCATATATAGCATGTTTCTCATAAATAGCAAGCAACAAGTAAGCACACGTTATTCATTTCTAGCATGCATCCTAAATTGATTGTAAAGCGATTGGCAGAAAGCACGCACGGTTTCACAGTTTAGACATACACAACACAAGGTTTCCTAAAACAATCATGTTCACCAAATACACACGTCAACAATTTCTTAAATTTACCAACCATATTCCCAGCGAGGTTCCGCCTAAATGTATTAGATACTCACGTAATATTTAATGATCTAATATAAATAACGAGATTTCTAATATCCCACAATTACGTGATCTATTTAACATGCAAGGTATGTTGTGGTGCCATTAAATTATTAAGTGAAACAAATATACAAGTTATAAAAACAAAATCTAAAAGTGTAACTATATATTTTGTGTGTCATGCTTTACATCAAAGGTAACACTTTTCATGGAAACATCATAACACATACATTATTAGAACACTACATGTGATGTGAGGGAGGGCCTTATGAACAGAATTAAAAAGATAAGAAAGTGCTGGGCGCTGGGCTTGAACCCATGACCCTCCTGTTTCCACGCATGCATCTTAACCACTAGGGCACTTCCTGATTTTGTTATTCTAATCCAGTACCTAATTTATTTAACCTATAAACTGGTGTCATCATCCTTGCTAATGAAACAGAAATCAAAAATAAAAGAATACAAGTTGCAGTGTGGGAGGATCAAACCTGGGATAGCCCAGTCGCCACACAAGGCCAGTTTCTATTTTTGTATATCAGACCAGTTCGTAAATATTTAACCCAGTTCTGCTCCTATTACATTAACTACAACATTTAAAAAAAAGAAACAACGATAGGTGCTGGGTACCGTATTAGAACCCGTGACCCTCCGGTAACCAGTGAACACCCAAACCACCAGGACACAATTCGATTTTATGTTGTTACCCAGATCCCATTCTATTAAAATAATTATGTCTGCCCATCTTCTTTCCCATGCATACCCACTGATCGACAGGTTCATTCATGGTGACCTAACACTTAAACTTACACATCCCATCAACCAAAAGCAATACCCCACGTCCGTAGGAGACTAAGATTTACATCCAGAATTTGTTTTAAAAAAACTTTTTGTAACATACACACCGCACGAGATCGGGTTTTCGAACTACTATGTTTATCCGGTTAGCACATGAACTTCATACATCATTGAATCTTAAATCAAATAGCACATAATGCATATATCACAGTAGCACGAATGAACATACATATTTCTAGTTAAGACCATTTGAGTTTTCGTAAAAAAAAACGAAAGAAGCATCGAGGGGGATTAGACGGTTTACCTCGCACGAACCGTGCTTGTATTGGGGGCTTGTGGCGGACTGAAGAGGCCGAACAACAGCCTTTTGCGACCTTCACGATTGTGTAGAACAACCGTAGTTGCTGTGTACGTCAAGGGAGGGAGCAAAAGAAGGAGAGATTGATCGTAATATGGTGGAGGATAGCCATATAAGAGAGAAAACGAAGGGGATATACGTGATGTTTTGGGATTAGTTACAGAAATCGTGGATGTCAGTTACGGCTGATCCATTTAATTAGTTTTATGGAATGACAAGGAGGCCCCTAGAAAGTCTAGCTAAGTCACAAATAGTCCCCCAAGTTCAAACCTAAAAAAATAATAAGACACACCAAACAAGTTGTAAGGTTTTTCGTACATTTGAGTAATGCTCTATTAATTAGTCACCAACATTTAGGACCGACTCAACTCGTGTATGATTATTCGTGGACTCGATAACACATCTAACAATCCTATTAGATGTATGAATGAATGTATGTTCGAATAAATAATTGTTCGTGTTCGTCCAGAAAATCACCTGAACTTGCCGGGTGTCACATCATTCCCTTGTTGAAGGAATTTTCGTCCCGAAAATTAAGACCGTTGTTCGTTCGTTAGACACAAATAAAAATAAAATTTTCAGTTGTCACATCATCCCCTTGTTGAATAAAATTTTGACCCGAAATTTAGTTCATACCTCTACCCGTCGTTGCTTGTTTGTCGAAGAGTTGTGGGTATTTCTTTCGCATTTGCTCCTCACGTTCCCACGTGAACTCTGGTCCACGTTTCGAGTTCCAACGAACTCGAACTATCGGGATCTTACTTCGTTTGAGCGTCTTGACCTCACGATCCATGATTTCAACCGGTTCCTCGATAAAGTGCAATTGTTCATCGACTTGGATCTCGTCTAGTGGTACTACTAGACTTTCATCTGATGGACACTTCTTCAGGTTTGACACATGGAAAACGTTGTGCACACCACACAATTTCTCTGGTAAATTTAGCTCGTACGCCACCGGGCCAACTTCGCTGACAATTTCAAATGGTCCAATGTAGCGCGGGTTTAGTTTGCCACGTTTGCCAAAGCGAATGACACCCTTCCAAGGTGACACTTTTAAAAGAACTTTTTCACCAACTTCAAACTTAAGTGGTTTTCGTCTCTTGTCTGCGTAACTCTTTTGACGGTCCCTAGCCGCCTTCATCCGGTTTCTGATCTGCACGATCCTTTCTGATGTCTCGAGTATCAGTTCTGGACCGGTGAGTTGGCTATCCCCAACTTCCGTCCAACAGATAGGTGATCGGCACTTTCTCCCATACAGTGCCTCAAATGGTGCTGCTTGAATGCTCGTGTGGTAGCTGTTGTTGTAGGAGAACTCCACTAGGGGTAAGTGAGTCTCCCAACTGTTCCCAAAATCTATAACACATGCTCTCAACATGTCCTCAAGTGTTTGAATAGTTCGCTCGCTTTGGCCATCTGTTTGAGGGTGGTATGCCGAGCTCATATCAAGTCGTGTACCCAACCTTTTATGCAGTGATCTCCATAAGTGTGAGGTAAATCGGGCGTCCCGATCCGAGATAATGGAGATTGGCACCCCGTGCCTGGAAACTATTTCCTTTACATAAATTTTGGCAAGCTTATCCGTCTTGTATTCTTCCTTGATGGCCAGAAAATGCGCGGACTTTGTTAATCGATCAACGATCACCCAAATAGTGTCACAACCACTAGAGGTCTTTGGTAACTTTGTAATAAAGTCCATCGATATGCCCACTTCCACTCGGGAATTACTGGTTTTTGGAGTAACCCCGATGGTTTCTGATATTCTGCCTTAACCTTGGAACACGTCAAGCACTTGTTTACATACGTAGCGATGTCTGCTTTCATGTTTGGCCACCAGTAAGCTACCTTTAGATCATGGTACATCTTATCTGCACCAGGATGGATTGAGTATTGAGATTTATGAGATTCGTCCATTACGAGCTTACGTAAATTTCCGAAGAAAGGGATCCATAGTCGGTCTTGGAAATACCTTGTGTCATTAGCTTTAGTTTCTAACTGTTTGTCCATCCCACGAAGCGATTCAGTTGCTCGGTTCTCATCCTTCAATGCTTCGATCTGAGCGTTGCGGACCTGATCAGGTAACCCTGCGTGTATTGTGAGTTGTAATGCACGAACCCGTTTTGGTTTGACATTTTCTTTTCTGCTGAGGGCATCGGCTACCACGTTAGCCTTACCCGGATGGTACTTTATCGCACATTCATAATCGTTTAACAACTCGACCCATCGACGTTGTCTCATGTTAAGTTCCTTCTGGTCAAAAATGTGCTGCAAGCTCTTGTGGTCCGTATAAATTGTGCACTTTGTACCATATAAATAGTGTCTCCAAATCTTTAGTGCGAAAACCACAGCTCCCAACTCTAGATCGTGAGTGGTGTAATTTTTCTCGTGTACCTTCAACTGCCGAGAGGCGTAAGCAATAACTTTCTCGCGTTGCATCAATACGCAACCGAGGCCCTGGATGGACGCGTCACAGTACACCACGAAGTCTTCTGTTCCCTCTGGTAGGGATAAGATAGGTGCACTGCATAGCTTTTGCTTAAGCAATTGGAATGCCTGCTGATGCTTGTCATTCCACTTGAAAATGATGCCTTTCTGTGTTAAGGCTGTAAGGGGCTGAGCAATCTTTGGAAAGCCCTCTATGAAGCGTCGGTAATAACCAGCTAAACCCAAGAATTGTCGAATCTCAGTAGGAGTCCTGGGTGCTTCCCAGTTTTTGATCGCCTCGATTTTTGCCGGATCAACATGGATTCCATTTTCGTTAACCACGTGGCCGAGAAATTGCACCTCTCGAATCCAAAAGTCACACTTGGAGAATTTTGCGTATAATTCCTCCTGCCGTAGTAATTGCAAAACCAACCGTAAGTGCTCCTCATGCTCTTCCTTGCTCTTCGAATAAATGAGAATGTCATCAATAAAAACGATGACAAACTTGTCTACGTACGGTTTACACACCCGATTCATGAGATCCATAAATACGGCGGGTGCGTTAGTTAGCCCAAATGGCATAACCAGAAATTCAAAGTGACCGTATCTTGTGCGAAATGCCGTCTTGGAAATGTCTTCCTCCTTTACGCGTAGTTGATGGTAGCCGGACCTTAAGTCGATCTTTGAGTAATAGCTCGATCCTTGGAGTTGGTCGAATAGGTCATCTATGCGAGGCAAAGGGTAGCGGTTTTTGATAGTGACCTTGTTTAGTTCTCGATAATCAATACACATGCGGAAAGTCCCATCTTTCTTCTTCAAAAAAAGGACAGGGGCTCCCCATGGAGACGTGCTAGGTCGAATGAAGCCTTTATCTAGGAGTTCCTGCAATTGTGTAGATAATTCTTTCAGCTCAGATGGGGCTAATCTGTAGGGAGCACGAGCAATTGGCGCTGCACCAGTGGCGAGTGATTTTTCAAACTCGACTTGACGATGAGGCGGAAGACCAGGCAAGTCTTCCGGAAAAACATCAGGGAAATCGCGTACTACAGGAATGTCTTCTACCTTCCTCTCTTCCCGAGCATTGTCAATTACAAGAGCCAAGAATGCCGTGCAGTTTTTCTTTCTCAGACATTTCTGTGCCTTCATGAAGGAGATAATTCCTTTGACAGTACCGCTTCTTTCACCTTGAACAGAAATGGCTTCCCCGTTAGGAAGTGGGATACGGACGACTTTGCTATTGCATACGATCTCAGCGTTGTGGTCAGACAACCAATCCATGCCAATGATGACATCAAAACTTCCGAGAGGTGTGAGCATAAGGTCGATATGAAAACTATGGCCAGATAGTTCTATCCTACATTGCTTGTAAATGTGTGTTACCCTCACTATTTTTCCATCAGCCAATTCTATGGAATAAGCAGTTTCTAATTCTACTGGTTCGATCCCTAACAGTCTACTAAAGTCTTTTGATATGAAACTTTTATTGGCACCCGAATCAAAAAGAACATTAGCAAAGCGGTTATTTAGAGGGAACTTACCAGTCACCACATTGTTGTCGTTCTTAGCATCTCCCTTGCCAATAGTGAATGCTTTGCCCCTAGCACCACCACCACCACCACCATTGTTGTTATTCTGCTTCAATTGTGGGCAGTCTCGTTTGATGTGGCCTTATTTTCCATAGTGATAGCACCCCTTTTGCTAATGGTTCGTCTGAATTTCTCCGCGACAATCTTTGGCGGCATGGCCAATTTTCCCGCACCGTCGGCATTGAAACTTCTCGCACTGACCATAGTGATGGTACCCACACTTGTTACATTTGGGGTACTTCCCATTGTACTTGCCTTGATTGCTTGAACCACTTTGATTGTTACCCCGATTGTTGTGATCATGTCTTCCCTGCTTGTGCGGTTGTTGCTGAGACGATGAAGACTTCAAGTCAGTGTTTTCCCATTTCCTTTTGTTTTCTGATGCATTAGCAGAGGCACCTCTTTTTGGCAGAATTCCCTGATTCACGGCTGTTTCAGTCAGCTTATGGGCCATACAGATGGCCTGTTGTATAGTAGTAGAGTTACTGGAGACGGCCATTCCCTGGATTTGTGGGGCTAACCCACCAAGATAAATCTCGATTCGCTTGTATGCTGGTTGTACCAAGTTCGGGCATAAGTTTGCTAGTTCATTATGGCGCCGAGTGTAGGCTTCAATTTCTGACCCCTGCATCTTCAAATCCTGGAGTTCTCGTTCAAGCTTCTGAAGTTCATCTCTTGGGCAGTATTCCTCAGTTAGTGCTGCTTTGAAATCATCCTAAGACATGGCGTTAGCTTCAGCCATTCCCAACATCTGTACCTGTAGGTTCCACCATGTGAGAGCCGGGCCCTCCAATGTACTAGCAGCGAACTTCACCTTGTTTGCTTGAAGGCAGTTGCATACAGCAAACACCAACTCCGTCTTTTCGACCCAACGCAGCATCCCCATTGCGCCAGTCTTTCCGGTAAATGTGGGTGGCTTCCCATCCATAAATTGCTTATGCGCGCTGGTGCCTGCACCTGCAATTCATGGAGATAGACGTACCTGTTACATCATACCCTCGATGAGTTGGCATGTTAATAGAGGGGTACAATTTTACCTTGGTTTTGCGCCGGGTGCTGTTGTTGGTAGGCTGCCAATGCTGCATTAACCCTGTTGTTCACCAATGTGTTGATTTGAGCCGCCGTCAAGTTAGCAGGGTTTCCGCTTCTACGTCCCGACATTATCCTTTCAGTCACAAATATCCAAAATGAGACAAAGAATTTAATGCAATATATCACCCAGATACATACACAAAAACACAACGAATTTAACAGCGTCTGAACACAACATAATAAATTAAATGGTAATTTCAATTCAAATAAATTTGTAATTGCTTCACAAAAATATCCAAAAATTCAGAAATTAATATTCAAAATACTAGTTGATGGGAACAACCCGACCCATCTAGGTTCATGATTAAACATCAGTATCAACAGAGGAGATATCTGAATGGTCGTCGTCTGCAGGTTCCTCTTACTCCAGAGGTTCTATCTCCTCTTCGGGCTCAATTTCTTCTTCGGGCTCAAGTTCATCTTTAGGCTCGAGTTCCTCTTCGGGCTCAAGTTCTTCTGCAGGCTCTGCCTGTGCAGGTGCTATATCACCCTGTTGGGCCAACAACATTAATTCCAAATTTTCTATTCTGCCCCTGAGTTGTTCTAAATCTTCCTCTCTGAACTTGGATTCATCTCTTTCAGTATGAAACTCGTGTGTAAGGTCTCGGAGGTCTTTTCGTAGTCCTTCAAACTGTACCAACAACCTTCCACGTCCCTCGTCAGTCAATCTCACATCCTCCTTTAGTTTCTTACTACGACGCTCTTGTTTCAGTAACCTCTCATCTTGAACGCGTAATCTCCCACGCATTTCCCTGTTCTCCCTTTTTAGCTCTTCGATTGAGGCAGTCATTTCCTGACACTGCTGAGTTGTTTTTCCCCATTTAGACACAAGGGATGCAACGACTCGTTCCAAGGGATAGAGTATTCGCGGAAGGGTCCATGGCCACATGCGTGCGTTTGGCTCCTGGGGAAGTGGAGGCACTCCTTCATTGCGAATCATGAGGTCCACTGCGAAAGGATACCAGGCCCAGTTATCAGGTGCGGATCCATTGTTGCTTGTCGAAGGGGTAGAGGAAGGAGCGGATGATGAACCAGCCATGTCTGTATAATATATATATATTTATGTATATTAAAAATGCTTGTAATGGATGAAATATCGGTATATAACTAAATCAAGTGTGTGCTCTCGTGTATGACTAATGCAACTCTAAGGCTATAGTTGGCCTAAATGCAAGACCGGGTTCACTATAACCAATGGCTCTGATACCAATCTGTCACACCCTCAAAATCCACCTGCGGGTTTTATACCGCGAGGCGTGTGACAAACCAGGATGAGAGTCATTAGTCATACAAACCATGCAAACACACCAAAATAATTTAAGAAATGCGGAAGCGTAACATAAAAAAGTGTTGCGCAAAACACGCGCCCTCAAACCAACCACAAATATAAACTCAAACGTAAAAGTGGAAATGCAAATCAAAATGTTCAACTTTCATGCAATATGCGTCCTAGCGTGCTCGTACCTCAAAGACCTGTGAAAGACATGCTATGTGGGTCAGCGCAAGGCTGGTGAGTTCATAAATGTCAATGCAAGAAAATAAATGTTTGTAAAGATCTTTTTAAACTGTTTGTGCCATGGTAATCATAATAGTAATCGTAGCTAGCAAGGCCGATAATGCTATCACTATGTGGTTCGCAACCGAAGCGTGACTGTTTGTGTTTGTAATGCCTTCCACCATCGCCTAACACGGACGATGATGATACTGTCTAGGCTAATTTTACACCCGTTCGACATCCAGTCGAGTTAGAGCTACTAACGCGGGCGGGGTTTGTCAAACCCAGTAGTACTACCAAAGATTACCTCGCTTTCCAATAAACTAACGGTTCGAAATGTAAGGACTTGTAATTTGTGTTATGTGTGCACATACGTGATCAACCAATACAACTATATTACCAGAATGTTTGTAGCATGCTCCTTTCTCTAACTGAAATACTTAGAGAAAATGTTCGAAAACTCACCTTTGGGAGCTCGGCAAGAAGGTTTAAATAAAACTGTTGATGAATTCCTACGAATCACCTATATGTTTGTGAACGTGTAAGACCACAGTGAATGGACAAGAAGACTGACTCAATCGACCCTGACGACACGTTGGTGACTCGTTAATAATTGTGTTGGCGTGTTTAGTTAAACTTTCAAATTCTGAAAAGTTTCCATATATAGCATGTTTCTCATAAATAGCAAGCAACAAGTAAGCACACGTTATTCATTTCTAGCATGCATCCTAAATTGATTGTAAAGCGATTGGCAGAAAGCACGCACGGTTTCACAGTTTAGACATACACAACACAAGGTTTCCTAAAACAATCATGTTCACCAAATACACACGTCAACAATTCTTAAATTTACCAACCATATTCCCAGCGAGGTTCCGCCTAAATGTATTAGATACTCACGTAATATTTAATGATCTAATATAAATAACGAGATTTCTAATATCCCACAATTACGTGATCTATTTAATATGCAAGGTATGTTGTGGTGCCATTAAATTATTAAGTGAAACAAATATACAAGTTATAAAAACAAAATCTAAAAGTGTAGCTATATATTTTGTGTGTCATGCTTTACATCAAAGGTAACACTTTTCATGGAAACAAAATGTAACACATACATTATTAGAACACTACATGTGATGTGAGAGAGGGCCTTATGAACAGAATTAAAAAGATAAGAAAGTGCTAGGCGCTGGGCTTGAACCCATGACCCTCCTGTTTCCACGCATTCATCTTAACCACCAGGGCACTTCCTGATTTTGTTATTCTAATCCAGTACCTAATTTATTTAACCTATAAACTGGTGTCATCATCCTTGCTAATGAAACAGAAATCAAAAATAAAAGAATACAAGTTGCAGTGTGGGAGGATCGAACCTGGCGATAGCCCAGTACTCGCCACACAAGGCCTTTACCGACTAGGCCAGTGAACACCCAAACCACCAGGACACAATTCGATTTTATGTTGTTACCCAGATCCCATTCTACTAAAATAATTATGTCTGCCCATCTTCTTTCCCATGCATACCCACTGATCGACAGGTTCATTCATGGTGACCTAACCCTTAAACTTACACATCCCATCAACCAAAAGCAATACCCCACGTCCGTAGGAGACTAAGATTTACATCCAGAATTTGTTTTAAAAAAAAACTTTTGTAACATTCACACCGCACGAGATCGGGTTTTCGAACTACTATGTTTATCGGGTTAGCACATGAACTTCATACATCATTGAATCTTAAATCAAATAGCACATAATGCATATATCACAGTAGCACGAATGAACATACAGATTTCTAGTTAAGACCATTTGAGTTTTCGTAAAAAAAACGAAAGAAGCATCGAGGGGGATTAGACGGTTTACCTCGCACGAACCGTGCTTGTTTTGGGGGCTTGTAGCGGACTGAAGAGGCCGAACAGCAGCCTTTTGCGACCTTCACGATTGTGTAGAACAACCGTAGTTGCTGTGTACGTCAAGGGAGGGAGCAAAAGAAGGAGAGATTGATCGTAATATGGTGGAGGATAGCCATATAAGAGAGAAAACGAAGGGGATATACGTGATGTTTTGGGATTAGTTGCAGAAATCGTGGATGTCAGTTACGGCTGATCCATTTAATTAGTTTTATGGAATGACAAGGAGGCCCCTAGAAAGTCTAGCTAAGTCACAAATAGTCCCCCAAGTTCAAACCTAAAAAAATAATAAGACACACCAAACAAGTTGTAAGGTTTTTCGTACATTTGAGTAATGCTCTATTAATTAGTCACCAACGTTTAGGACCGACTCAACTCGTGTATGATTATTCGTGGACTCGATAACACATCTAACAATCCTATTAGACGTATGAATGAATGTATGTTCGAATAAATAATTGTTCGTGTTCGTCCAGAAAATCACCTGAACTTGCCGGGTGTCACATCATCCCCTTGTTGAAGGAATTTTCGTCCCGAAAATTAAGACCGTTGTTCGTTCGCTAGACACAAAGAAAAATAAAATTTTCAGTTGTCACACATAACAACTCGCCAATTCACGAGATTTATCTCCCATAAACCCTAAACCTCATCCGCGATCTTTCTCTGCAAAATTCGAGCAAACCAGGAGGAATTAGGAGGCCATCTTCTGCAGTTCTACATACTTTGGTATGATCTACAATAGCCCTCTATCAATTTTAAATAATATTGTTGTTATGATCGAGTTCTAGAAATGGGTTAAAGTTAGGGTTCTTGAGCTTAAATCATCAAATTCGATCAATCGGGCTGGAGTTAGGCTCTGAATTTTTGTAGGTACTCTTAAAATAATGTTATATAAGAAAGCCCTAAGTTAATTTCATGTTTGGGGAATGTTTGATATTTATTTAAAAATTATATGAAATTAGGGTTTTCAAAAAGGGGATTTTGCTAAATTGACCAATCGGGACTATATTAGGGCTTGGTATTTTGAGGAATATTATAAAATGATATTATAAACAAAAGCCCTAAGTTTATTTCACTTTATTAAGGGTTTTGATATTTATTAAATAAATTAATATAATTAGGGTTTTCTAGACGTTATTCTGTCCAAATCGAGTAAACGGTTTTGAATTAAGCTTTGCTACTTTAAAGCATCTTATAAAATGTTATAATGGATAATACCCTAAGACGGTTTTGAATAAAAATGAGTTTTGCTATAGAAATGACAAAAATGGGATATTAGGGTTTCAGAATATTAAGATTTAATATAAAATAATTCGAAGGGTATGGGGGCTCGATTTTTGGCATGGTAACATGTTTATATATACAATAAACATATATGGGTTTAAAATGGATAAATAATAAAGTATTAAAGATACCGAGTTAATCGGATATTTAGAAGTTCGTGCGGACCGGAAGGGTAAGCGCCTGTACTCTGGGGTTTTTGGCATACCTCCCTGGGCGATCCCGGGGTTAGCGTTTACTTATAGGAATGTGCGTCTTCATATTATCGTTAAAAGAAAAGGATAACTGCCTAAAGGGCATTTTGGTCATTTTGACCTTTAAGAGGGATAAAATTTATAATTAAGTATTATTAAGATAATAAGATGTTAAAATAAACATAGGAAGTGTTTATTGTATGAAACCTTGCGTTAACGCCATACGATACGCAAATTAGGTCAAATCAGGTATCGTGCCGGAATTCTGTACGAGTAAACAAGTTAAAGAGAAAAGGTGAGTTCTATGAGCCCACTCTTAAATGTTTTAAATATTTTCGGGCTGATATACATACAAATGTTATAAAATGCATCTAAATGATTTATAACTGAAATGTTGCCTATCTGAATTATTGAAGTATTAAATTGTTGAATTACCTCTGAGTAGATATATATCAGATTGCTAAGGTGCTAATTGTTAATGGATATATTGAACTGTTAAATTGTTATTGAATTGATATATATATACGTGGACTGTTATGGAAATGCATATACGTGAAATATCTTGAATAGATAAACTGTTAAAAGGCTTTTGGGATAATATATATAGATAAATATATATATATATATATATATATATATATATATATATATATATATATGATATGTTATGAAATGATGTTAAATCTTTTGTACATATGATATGTGCTATATTGCTTTGAAATTAAATAGTCAAGCGATAAAGGAATTATTAGTAAACGTTATAGTGAATATGTATGATTGTATGAGAACAGGTGATGCATTTGCTTTATTATTATGTGGTGGATACGCCGTTGGTACTTCCTATATATATATACATAATAATATTAGTTACCCAGTATATAAGAAGTGTGGAGGATACGCCCTGTATACATACACCAACGGTAAATTAGGGGATGTCCACTTATTGGAGTATATGAAGACCTTATCATTGTTTACTAATAATCTTAAGTCACTTGGGTATTTAACTAAGGGCGGGTAGTATTACAAAGGAGTTAGGAGGTAGTGTTTCTCAATGGGATTAGAGACCACTACAAATAGAAAGGAGGAAAAAGGCTACTGACCGTTATAGGGAATACCCTAGAAGGATAAACTCGACAGTTAGCAAATAGGGGGAAACGGGGCAACTGTCCGTTACAGGGAATGCCTTAGAAGGGTAAACTCGGGAGTTAGCAAATAAGGGAAAGCGAGACAACTGACCGTTATAGGGAATACCCTAGAGGGGTAAACTCGGCAGTGCGCAAAGATGATTTCGCTGGTTATATATTAGCAGGGTTTACACTGGTAATAGATGTTGGGGTTGTAGGAAGGGATAGCGGGATAAATGGTTTTATAGGGGGTGTTTCCTGTTAAGGAATATTACGTGTTATATAATTATGATATATATTATACTTGATAAATGTCTGGAAAAAAAGGGATCTTGCAGGTCTAAGGGTTTTAAACCTCACGCCGAGGTAAAGCTTTTAAAATATAGAACTCACCAGCATAAGCTGACCTTTTCTAAAAATGTATGTATGTCAGGTCAGGGTGAGGCTTCGACTAGTTATGAGAAGGCCTTGGTGATAAGGGATTAGACGGGCAAGCTATCGGACCGAAGGAGGGTTTTGGCAAGCTGGCATAGTTATAGCAATAAAACGTAGTGACAGATAGTAATTCCTTATGTAAATTATCTCTTACTTTGTAGTACTTGGCAAATAAATAAAAGTTTAAAATTTCCGCTGCTTAGTTATCTCTGTTAATGCCTTGTGTTCATGAGTAAATCCGATTCGTGACCCCTTCTAGAGCCAAGTCTGGGAGTGGGCGTCACAAGTTGGTATCAGAGACTTGGTTTAAGAGATTTAGGTACTAATTCAGTATCTAGACTTAAACTAGGACTCTGGGAAGACAAAGTAGGATGAGATAAGGGATGTAGATGCCAACTAGGATAGCTTGTGGCCATAGAAATGAGGTTGCATTAGGGACATAATAGGTAGCACCTAGAGTGTGTGAAGTGTGGAAGAAACCCGATTGCAATTAGCTACTGCAATTTGGTATTAGCCACATAAATATACCCTAAGTCCTAACTATTGTATGCCCGAGTGCGGAGAAAGTTATGAGATGATGAAATGAGGGAGAAGATTTAAAGACCGGTTTTAACTTAGAATTACCGGTAAACGGATAAAGAGAATAGTGGACACTTAGAAGGAGTGTGATGGAAATAACTGGGTTTTTGAACACGTCATAACTGTATAATTGCTTTGGTACCGGTACTTATCTGGTTATCATGTATTCAAAAGTTCGGGGACTTTACGTCACATAAATTCTGAGATGTCATTCACCTGGAATGTAGGATGATGATGATAAGAGGCGGACGTGGTAGAGGTAGAGGTGCCGGCAGAACAACCGGTATAGGAAGGCGAGCGCGTGCGAATCACAAACCAGAGAATAACGCGGGAGCCAACGTCTTTACTAACGAACAACGGGCAGCTATGGCGGCAGAAGTAAATCAAATGTTTCAGGAGGCGTTGCCTAATTTGATCGCTCAACTTTATGGAGCTGCTGGTGGAGGTGCAAACAGGGCTGGATCCGGAGGAGCCAATGGTAATGCTGCTAAAGGTGCGGGAAATGCCGATCGCGGATGTTCTTTCAAATCGTTTAGCGGATGTAGGCCTCCGTCATTTGAAGGGCAGAGAGATGCAGGTTCGACTATTCGTTGGATTCAAGAGATGGAAGCTGTGATAGGTATTAGTGAGTGTCGTCCAGATCAAGCGGTGAAGTATGCAGCCCATTCCTTCAAAGGAGAAGCATTATTTTCATGGGACTCTATTCTACAATCCCAAGGCGAGCAAGTTGCTGCTATTATGAGATGGAATGATCTGAAAGCGCTAGTGATGACTAAGTTTTATCCAAGACACGAGTTGGAAAGGATCGAGATTAACTTTCTAAAGTTAGAAGCGGGTAATATGACTCATCAGGAGTTCACAAGCGAGTATGACGAGATGGCGAGGCTAGTACCAAGGTTGGTAACACCCGAGGAGGAAAAAGTGAAGAGATATGTTCAGGCCCTTCCTGCTGCTGTAAGGAAGATAGTCAGGCCTCATGTTCCAAAAACTTACCAAGAAGCAATTGACATCAGTGCTATGGTCTATGAAGAAGAATATGGCGACAACGGGAGACCGGGAGAAGTTAAGAGGAAGATATCTGAGACTAAAGAAAGTTCAAAGAAGAATGACGGAGATTTTCACAAAAAGAAGAAAGATCCAAAAGGCGACAAGCCTGTCACACCCCCAAATAACCACTAACGGAGTTTATACCGTTAAGGGGTGCGGCTAGACCAGGATCCACAACCATTAGTTAAAAATACTAAATGAATCAGAGTTAGTTCAAAAATCAGTTATAAAGTAAAGTCTCAAATACAAACGCAGCGGAATAAAATATTGTCTTAGCACTAACCACGTGCTTTACAAATTCTTTGTTTAAAATTCCCAATTAAGTTTAATAGAAATAAAATTGTCTTCACGTGCCATGCCAACCTGCTCCGGAATACTCCTTAGCGATCTGCAAAAGTTTAAACCACGCAAGTGTCAACCTAACGGTTGGTGAGTTCACAGTGGGCTTGTCATGCATTGGCCCGGTCTCATAATCATAATTTGTATCAAGGTATGCTTTCATAGTATTCGTTTGTGAAAAGCAATGCTAAAAGTTATGACTTAGTTTATAAGGAATTGTCCGTGACCTACGTCATCGGGTATGAACTAGTTTTGTAAAATTGAAGTGCTCAACCGATATCGCGGGTAGCTAATCCGTTGTTCCATGCACTAAGGAAGTTTGCACCAATATTGACTATAAATTATTGTAGTGGCCGTGCCATCTAGTACTGCGGACCTACGTCATCGCGGTTTTGCCTCCCCCGTGTCCTCTCGGGATCACGGTCAAATAGGCTGACATTGTACCTCCGTGCACTCCCCGTGCCACGGGGCGGAGTTTGTCAAACTCCAGTAGATCTACCCAACATCCCCTCGCTTTACAATTAATGGTACAATTTAGCTGAGGACTTTTAAGTTATAAGGCATCCTTAGAAAACATGTGATATCATGTGGTTCAGACTTTAACCTACACTAGCCATATTAAAACGGTTTACTTTGGATTCTCCTGAATCTCAAAAGTGTTTTCAGTTTCGTTTCAGAAAAAGTTGTTTAAATAGTTCACAAGTGCTTCCCATAAAGCACTTCAAGTTCATCAAGTGGGTTCCAAAAGGCGACAAGCCTAAGTGTCGTAATTGTGAAAAGTATCACCATGGAGAGTGCTGGGTAAAACCAACGAGTTGTTATAGGTGTGGAAAGGAAGGACATTACTCTAACAATGTCCGGAAGCTAAGAAATGATATGAGTGTGGAAGCCCGGGGCATGTTAAAGCAAATTGCCCTAAGATAGTGAAAAACCCGATACCATTGAGGGCAGTTCCAGCTTCAGGAGCCAAGGGCAAAGTTTATACCCTAACTGCTATCGAAAGACCTGGTACGACCTCAGGTACATTTCTCGATAAATAATGTGCCTGATTTTGTGTTATATGCTTTATCGAATAGTTTTATGAATTGCTTGATAGACCGTTAGTTAGGATCAAGAATCCTTTAGATCGCAACTGCCTTAGAAAAATGAACGTTATGTCTGAGGAACTTTCTAGAATAAGACGACCTTAGATAATGAACATTAAACGTCAGAATCGTCCGAGGATTTGGAGATTGCAGCAGTAATGTTTACACTCAGGAAATGGGAGCATTAAATGAGATTACACACAGGATATCCAACTAGCTCATTGAAAGTAAGTGATAAATAGTCATAAATTATACTGACCTTGTTGTGGTTAGAATAGTAATGTCATCCTACACTGGGCTAGGACTAGTACACCTCTGGTTGTATCAAGGGTGTGGTAGATACGCCGCTGGTACATCTTATATATATACACCTGAGATACAACGAGAAGTGGACTAGAGTTAGTCTCGTGTAAGTAGATAGTACGGGCCACTGTGGAAAACAAGATCGATAGAATTTATGGATATAAATCACTTATTAGTAAGCAAGTGAGGGACTGTTGGAATTTAAGAATCAAGATCAAGCTATGCAAAGTGTAGAGAAACATTCGACGTACGCAAAAGGTAAAATGGAGCGTTAGAGGACTCATGGAGATGCATTCTTCCAAGGAGTTAGCTAAAATGTCATCTGATGGATCATTGCAGTTTTGAAGCGAACGGGTCAGAAATGATATCTTTCGATAGAATCGTATTAAATGTCAGGTTATCGTATATAGAAATGCGTGTTGCGGTTCTAAATCACAATTAGAAGGAAGGGTTAGGAGCAGGATAGTTCCTTTAGCTAAAGTGTTATGAATGCCTAGGTAAGATTCTGAATCAACCTAGGAAGGAAAGGGGTGAAATTGGAATATCTCATTTATGAGTTATTCGTAAACGGAGCAGGTTTCGGGACGAAACCTTATTTAAGGGGGGTAGAGTTGTAACATCCCAAAATTTGATAGAATACGTAGCTACTATGAATAATACATGTGATATATGTGTTAGGTAGCTAAACATGATGAAACAGGTAGAAAATGCATGTTTACCCATTACCGGGTGATAAATCGATAAACGATAACATTGCATGAATGATACACGTGTTAATTGATAAAATAAGATAAGGAAATAAAAATAATATGTGTTTTATTTCAAAGATAATTGATATATATGATATTGGCATGAAAAACGTAGTTAAACGTTTATATGATAGGAATGATTGATAACCGGGAGAAAATGCCTTTACGTGATTATCTTATATTAAATACATGTGTAAAAATATGTTTGAATAGTATGGATGCATGTGAAATATTCATTTGATGAGTATATATGTGGAAATACGTGTTAGAATAGTTAAACGTGTGAAAATACAAGTTAAATAGTTAAAGGAAAAGTATAAGGGCTAAAAGTGTAATTTATGTAAAGTTATGAATACTTACGGATATTATACGTATCTATAACTTTTATAAGTATCCCGAGGCTTATAAAGTATTATAAAAATATCCTAAAGTGGTTCGGAACATAAAATAATAAGTGTTGTAAAGTTAGAGGGGCCAAAGGTGTAAATAATGAAAAATATACATAAATATATATAGAAAATATATACGTATATATACGTATATCATCGAGCGTGTCCCGAGCCTTAAAAACTTTTATTAAACATGTTTTATAATAGTTCGGTACATAAAATAACAGTTCGGTAGAAGTTCAGGGGTTAAAATGTAAAATAAACCACAGGGACTAAAACTGTCATTCACCCAAAGATGGGCTGCGTATTGCGAAGCTCCTAGGCACGCCCGACGCGATACTCGAGCCGTGCCAGTCGTGATTTTGGCCGTGGCTCGAACTTGCAGCCTACGTTTGGCCACCCTAACGTGTCATTTCAGCCGGATTACTCACCTACGAATGTGGCCCCATTTTATAGTAGTCGAGGTCGCCCAAGGTCATCTTCTGCAGTTCTACATACTTTAGTATGATCTACAATAGCCCTCTATCAATTTTAAATAATATTGTTGTTATGATCGAGTTCTAGAAATGGGTTAAAGTTAGGGTTCTTGAGCTTAAATCATTAAATTCGATCAATCGGGCGGGAGTTAGGCTCTGAATTTTTGTTGACACTCTTAAAATAATGTAATATAAGAAAGCCTTAAGTTAATTTCATGTTTGGGGAATGTTTAATATTTATTTAAAAATTATATGAAATTAGGGTTTTCAAAAAGGGGATTTTGCTAAATTGACCAATCGGGACTATATTAGGGCTTGGTATTTTGAGGAATATTATAAAATGATATTATAAACAAAAGCCCTAAGTTTATTTCACTTTATTAAGGGTTTTGATATTTATTAAATAAATAAATAAAATTAGGGTTTTCTAGATGTTATTCTGCCCAAATCGAGTAAACGGTTTTGAATTATGCTTTGCTATTTTAAAGCATATTATAAAATATTATAATGGATAATACCCTAAGACGGTTTTGAATAAAAATGAGTTCTGCTATAGAAACGACAAAAAAGGGATATTAGGGTTTCGGAATATGAAGATTTAATATAAAATAATCCGAAGGGTATGGGGGCTCGATTTTTGGCATGGTAACATGTTTATATATATAATAAACATATATGGGTTTAAAATGGAT
>JBCNJP010000012.1:34383167-34434687 GCA_039602395.1 Deinandra increscens subsp. villosa
CCTCACGCCGAGGTAAAGCTTTTAAAATATAGAACACACCAGCATAAGCTGACCTTTTCCAAAAATGTATGTATGTCAGGTCAGGGTGAGGCTTCGACTAGTTATGAGAAGGCCCTGGTGATAAGGGATTAGACGGGCAAGCTATCGGACCGAAGGAGGGTTTTGGCAAGCTGGCATAGTTATAGCAATAAAACGTAGTGACAGATAGTAATTCCTTATGTAAATTATCTCTTACTTTGTAGTACTTGGCAAATAAATAAAAGTTTAAAATTTCCGCTGCTTAGTTATCTCTGTTAATGCCTTGTGTTCATGAGTATATCCGATTCGTGACCCCTTCTAGAGCCAAGTCTGGGAGTGGGCGTCACACCATAGCTGATAATAATGTGCTTAAACAAACACAGTAGTGATGTAAAATAATAAATTTTAAGATTCAGAGTCTTTGCCGGGATTAACTTAAATTGATATGTTAAGTGCTCAAACACAAAAACCCATTAAAAAAAACGAACTTATATTGGCAATTTCAGCGCTCAAACACGACCGTGGGAGATATGGTAACACTAAAATTGCCAATATAAGTCCAAGTGCCACATAAAATGACAAAACGTTCACATGAAATCATAACGTATGGTTTACATAAAATCATAGAATATAAAATGTCTAGACTCAAGTGTATGATTGTATAGTGATGGTTCCACAAGCCCTAGTCGCTATGGTCAACATAAGTCTAATCACATAAATGTTCACACAACATTTATAACAGTTGAAGTTTATTTAAATCATGAAAAGGCCCGAAAAGACAGATTGTCACAATCCGAACCGGATCTGAAACGGTGTAGAGACAAACCGATTCCAACAGTAAAAAAACAATGATTTTGAACCGGTTTCTACCCCCATCCATGAACCGATTGTTCGTTTGGGAACATGTTTCTCCCCCAAACCGAACTAGAAGCAACCCTATTCAAACCGGTTTGTAATCGGTTTTTGAACATTTTAACCAACTAGCCGTTGGGTCATGGCATTCTATTGTTTTTTCTTTTTTATTTGACTATTTAAAGTTGGGTTTTTTTTTACTGTTTAGACTTGGTTTATTTTTACCTTCCCTTTCCCATATGTGAGCACAAACTCTTATAAAATATGTTAAAAAAGATTACAACTCTTAAAAACACAAAAACCGATTCAAAAAACCAAAAAAAATATTGGCAATTTCAGTGTTACCAGCATAATTTTAGTTTTGTCGGATTAACTTAATTGATCAAGTAATTGATATTAGTTACTAGGGGCTGGATCATAAGAAAACTAATTTTATTGTGAAAACTAAAAAACAAGCATATTTTATATGAGGAAGACTAAAAGTGCAATTAAGATATTCTTCAAACTAAAAAAAACGCCGGAGGGGCTAAAATGGAAATAAGAAAAAATTTACAAACACAACAAGATAAACAAAACAACACAAAAAAGAGATTTACGAGCCGTAGCCCTAATCGATCTTTCTCAGGCGACGGTGACAGAGAGAAATCAGAGGCAACAGTAAGCATTGAAGGTTTTCAGGTGACAGAGGTTAGTTCATTCTTTATCTCAACCGATGGTTGCGATGTTCAAATCGCCAATTCCATATGGTTTCATAAGTTTATGACTGATTTGGTGCTAAATTGGATTGTGCAAGCGACGAGATCAATGATTGTGTGCTGTATCGGGCGATGAAAGGCTGAACTCGTACAGATAGTGGATCAGAAAGCTAACAGCGTGGATTAGAGGTTAGAAAACTTAGATTACTGATTTATCTTTTAGGTTTATGCATATTTAGAGTTTTATTGTCGAAATTATTAGGTAATTTGTGTGAATGTTCATGTGATTTGCTTCTAATGCACAACACATCATTATGTAAACTGGTATCATACTTTATTTTATAATGATGCATAGTGCATTAATGTGTATTATACTTGTATGTTCTAACATTGGAATGTTACATAGTGCATCAGTAAACGTTTTGTGATTATGGTTTGCATGTAATGCACAATGCATCATTATGTAAACTGGTATCATACTTTGTTTATAATGTTACATAGTGCATTAATGTGTATTATACTTGTATGTTCTAACATCTGAATGATGCACAGTGCATCAATAAAAATATCGTGATTATGTTTTTCTTGTAATGCACAATGCATCAGTATGTAAACTAGTATCATACTTTGCTTATAATGGTGCATAGTGCATTGTTTTTTTTTATTATACTTGTAATGCATAATGCATCATTATATAAAGTGGTAACTTATAAGCAAGTTGGGTTGTATTGCACTGTGCATTATTGTTTTATTTTATATTTTTTCCCTTTTTGCAGCAAAGTCAAGACACAATGGAAAAAAACATACGTTAAGACGTCAAAAAACAAAAACACATAAATAGTTTGCATATCATTTGTATTCTTATACCAATATATTATATATATATATATATATTGTTTGAACCATCTAGTTATTGTTAACAGCAAGAAAGAACACACGACTTTCAAAAATGACTATGGCGAATGAGGAAGAAAATAAGAAAGATATAGGAAATGTTGAACAATTAAAAAAACCTGTGAATGAGAGTGAAGCGCAGGTCACCACACGAAATACTGGTTTGAAGGTTATTTTAAGAACTGGTAACAAAATGACCAAAGATAATACGGAAAACTTACAAACGTCGTTACCGGTTTGGTTCACTAGGAGTAAAAAAATGTTGGATGGTGATGCGAATGACGAGTCTGAGATTAACAATGAAAAAGAGGCCGGGAAGAATGATGAACTTGGAACACAAACTGATACGGATGATGACGCATCAGGTACGAAATGTTCAAGTAATTACTATTGCATCGATGAAACAGTGTATTAATATGTTAACGTGTAAACTGAACAATGTAGGGTTCGAGATGAAAAGGAGGATGGTAAATGAAACAACAAACGAAGATGATGTTGAAGGTGACAATGAAGATCATGAAGAAGATGATGAGATAGATGATGGCATGTCGAGAGGGAAAGATGGATCTGGAGATGAAAATGAGAAAGATGGATCTTGAAATGAAGATGAGGAAGATGAAGATGAAGAAGAGGAACCGAACGTTACGTTGAGGGATGATGTTAATATTTTCTAATTATATATTGTCTACGCACTATGCACTAGGATTTAATATGCTTATATGTTTTCTTAACATCATACTGATGCATTATGCAAATTTTTTCACATCATTCTTATTATGATGCACTATGCAATATTATAACTTTCACATCAGAATGATGATGCACTATACACTATTAATGTTTTATATCAGAATTATGATACACTATGCACTATGATGTGTCGGATTTGGATATATAAAAATGTGGTCAAGTTTCAATAGGTAAATACCAAGTGACCAAACTACACACCAGGACAGTGTACCCGTCGTGTGTAGTATAGTGTTGGTAAGAACCAGATATCAATCCGTGGACGCGTATGTAGACTCCCGATACTGGATCTTTGCTAATATTTAACCGATGAAAATAATTTTTAGAATTAATTATGAAAACTAAAAATATAAACTAAGCAGACAAAAAACAAACAGAAAACAAAAGTAAATATAGAAAAAAATCAGTCGGATAAAAGTATCACGTAGATAAGAATCCTCTAAACCCAATAAGACGCCTAGTTTAACTAATCAACACGATCACTATAAACTAATGATGAAAACCATAATGAAATAGGACTATAGATGCATCCTGATCATAAAGGTAATCCTAATTGAAGCTCGGATAGAAAACTATGTAGAAATGCCCAATGGTCTAATCGCTTCGGTCAAAGCAGACTAAACGCACACGTAAAAGGAAACCACAAGACATGCCTCTCTAAATGGCACCTAACACATGCAATGATTCTGAAATGAATATCCTAGAACCTAGAAAACTCTAAACACGAATAAGCGAGCTCGAATCTTATGGTCATAAGCATCCTAACTCACTAAATAATGCATAGCGGTTTCCTAGTACATGGAACGAATCGGTCAACTCTATCCCACGTAAATGCACACAAAATCAGCCCTAAATTTATATCATATTATCATTTAGGAGGTTTCAGGATCATGCATTAATCATTAAACTTCAAAAAGTCAACCGATTAACAATAAGCTAATCAATAAATGGTTGTAGTTCTACAACCCACATCAATTAACTCACATAATATGATAAAAACAGAAGCTAAACATACACACATGATCATCCAAGGCATCAAAATCAGAATCATAGAGAAAAATTACATAATCTTGTCAAAAGGTCAAAATAGAAAGTCAAACGGGTCTAGATTCATCTAAGCTAGGTGATAATGAAGAAATTTAGCCACTAAACATCATATAACAGTTAAAAATCCAATCTTGGGACTGAACATTACCAAGAACAAGATCCTAATGATGAAAAATGAGAAAGGAGATGGCTTGATATGTCAAAATAGCTTTAAATCTTCACATTTTCTTCAAAAAGCTTGAATCTTGATGCTTTGATCCTCCAAAATCTTCAAAGAAATGTTATTAGGGTTTTTAGGGATGATATGTGGGTGTTCCCTCGTGAAATGACGACTGAGAAACGAATTTATATGGAAAATTTAGGTTTGGTTGCGAAAATTCAGCATTAGGTGGGTTCTGGGCCGAGGAACTGGGCTGAACAGGAGAGAACAAAATGAATTGAAACTGTGTATAAACCAGTAAAAGATTCTGGTCAAGTGGTAAGGCTTCTGGAATGCGTACAGGAGGTCCTGGGTTCGACCCCCGTGGCCTCCAAAACCTTTCTTTTTTCAGGCGTGGGGCTACTGCTTGGGCCTCGTTGGGCTGTTTCTCGGTCTGGGCCTGTCGGGCCATCGAGATTAAATGGAAGAGTGGGCTGGGACTGTTTATTTTTTCTTTCTTTTTTTCTTTTTTTTCGTTCATAACTTTTACACCCGAACTTCGAATCAACTCCCGTAAGTTGCGGCTTTCTTTTAAAATCACCACGCACACACCAAACACCTAAAATTCACAAATAAAAACAATTAAGCACCATATCTTTTATAATTTCTCAATTAAAATTCAAACTTGCAAAGTTTTCTCAATTAAAAACCAAATTAAATGTGAAATTTAAATATTTGTCAAATAATAAACAAAGTTCCACTAAATCATCTAAAATGCAAATATAAATATTTAAGCACCGAAACTTAATAATTCTTAATAAAAAACCAATTAAATGAGGGATTTTATTTATTTATTTTATGTATAAGATTCCCCGCATAAAAAATCCCCACACTTAAACTTTGTTTGCCCTCAAGCAAAAATCCAATGCAACACTTTCACAAGCCAATCGAAAACACAACGTCCACCCAACCCAATGCAACTACTCAAGCCCACATGCATCGCCAATTCTCAAGATTTACACTTTCCAAAATATTTACAAACCAACAAGCAATTGTGAGATTTATTTAAAAACATGAAAATGCCTACTAGCTAGACACACATCAAGGTTCAATCTAACAAGCATCATACCCCTCACAATGATCACTCAACTCGGTGAAATTTAGTGGATAGATGATTAAAAAGATCATCGATTTAAGTGGATCACTCAAGGCCAAATATGCATCCCATTATCATAGGCTTGTATCGAAATCGCATCTCCACCAAATAACATAAAACCGAACATAAATCAAGATGACTTTATTAAGGGTTGTAATATTAGGCTAGGGTTTAGGGTATGGAATGGGAATGTGAAAGTGGCGAAGTGCTTAGAAATCCTGAAAAGTCAATAAACAAACTAAAAGAAAAACTATTTACATAAATAACTCAAAGTCGGGTAATTTTGACCAGAACACATAAACTAAGAACAACTCTATTTTTTCAGCTTTATCTTAGGTCTATGACCTCCAATAATGAGCTAGAATTTTCTGCATTTTTTTTTTGAATTATTTTTTTGAAATTTTTTTTGAATTTTTTTTTGAATTTTTTTTCGCAATCTCATATAAATTCCTAGAATGGAGATTGAGTACTAGGAGAATCACACTTAATCACTATTTTTTTAAGTATGAGTTGATTGAACGAACCAAAATATATACACAAACACCTAAACTAATCCGGATTCTAAGTGTTTAAGAACAAAATAAAGGCTAATCAAAAGGCTAAATGGTTCAAAAAGTGGGAAAATCAAACGAGAAGGAAAAAAGGCTCAAACAGGTTTTCTAAGGGATGATGTTTTAGGGTAGAAAAAAAAAGAAAAAAAAAAGATCAAAGAAAAAGGCTAAATCAAAAGGGTTTAGTCCTAGTGCCTCTATCATTTCTATGCACAGTTTTAGTTCATGATCACAAGTTCTATAATGAAAGCGCATGATGGCATAACACTCAGCCAAACGAAAGTGAGAACAATCATGTAAAAAATAATGCAATTTAAGGCTCAAATATCTCACGAAAACGGATGGAAAAGGGCTACCGATATGATGCAAGCAATCTATCCCCCATCCGATAGTTTCACTAAGTAAAGCATCTCATGTATTGATTTTATTTGAAAACCACTTGCTTGGAAATACTTTTTCAAGAAACTCGAAGAAAATGTTTTGACTAGAGACAAGCATCGTATACACAGGCGAGCAAAACGTCACGAATTACATCAACGGGCCCAATTCCATGTGCAAAAAGATGGGCACAAATCTCAATTTCAACTCAAGACAGGGGGATATGATAGGAAAATTTGAAAAAAATTTCACAAATTTAAGCAATTCCAGTTCAATTTACCCCCATCCACACACCTAATTTGTACATTGTCCCCAATGTACGATAAACAGAACAATATAAAGGGGAAAGGGAACTGAAATACTCCCCTATCACTGTCGTGTGCCAGTGTCTGGATGCTGAAAAATGAAACGAAACAGCTCTTGACTGAACAGGTGCCAGAGCTGAATCCACAAATGCCAATAAGTCTCCACAATGTCAATACATGCATCATGAAATGGCTCTCGAACATGTGCTGGAACTATCTCGGCAAGAAAACTACCAACCAAACATAAACACAACCAAATTAATCAAATATATATCAATGAAAATCAAATATCTTGAGTTATGTGTCATAAATATAAATATATCAAAGCCAAAAAATGAAATAACAACTCGGATATCAATAGACCGGTGAATCAAGGTAGTTGGTAGTCCCGTGTCATGACCGTGCCATGCTTCTCAAACCTGCAAAACTTAACAAACGCATGAAACGGAACAAGAAAAACAAACATGCAACTAATGTAAAAAAACTACCTAACAGTCGAAGTGAATTACTAAAATGAAATAAAGCATGAAACAAGCAAAACAAAAGATACCGAGTAATCGGGTTGCCTCCCGCAAGCGTTGAATTTATTAACGAGTTGTCAGCTGGACTCGAACCCACGGTGAAGTCAACCGGGGTCATTGATGTGACCTCCCTCACTGCCAAATATGCTCTCATCAGAACCATGTACACGCCACTCCTCAAATAGGGGCTCAACTCCCTTATGTCGATCTCGCAAGTACATGACGTACAAGTCAGCCATCCACGGCCTATCACTCACTAAAACCACTTTAACACCCACCTTCTCCCCATACTTCTTCTTTGTCATGGCGTGCAAGGTTTTAGAAGTCTTCGGACCAACTAGAGGTGGATCAGGGGAAGGATTTGTGGCTCCAATAAATATGCTCTCAGCTAACTTATCCTCATGTGATGATTCTTCCTTAATTTCCATACATGTCCCTCCATATAGCATGGCCTCCAGCTCCTCGAGATCACTATCTGGATCAAAAGTATCAACATTCTCATCCACGAGTGGCACAACCAGCCAATCCTCTCCAAATTCCTCAAACATCTGATCATCAAATGTATCATGCTGGGCTGGATCTGTAGCCTCAATCTGATGCACAACGACCTTCTGATGTTTCACGTGTTATGTAGAACCGGCGACACTAAATGTCACAACCTCATCATCCACTCTCAATGTCAATGTGCCTTTTTGCACATCCACCAATGCACCAGCTGTAGCTAAGAAAGGGCATCCTAAAACGAATGGTACATTGGTGTCCTCGATCATATCCAGAATGACAAAATCCACGGGAAACACAAATTTATCGATCTTCACCAAAACTTTCTCTATCATCCCACGTGGAAACTTAATGGATCTATTGGCAAACTGAACGCGCATGCGAGTCGGCTTTGGCTCACCTAGGTCTAGCTGTTTAATTAGAGAGTATGGCATTATGTAGAAGCATATTCTTATGCTACGTTGTGTCTCGTGTATTGTATCTATGTGAGAGCATATGTGTGTGTGACTTTGAGGGCAGCGGACCAGTTGGTCCTGCGTACCAAATGGTCCGCCCGGACCAGATGTTCCGGACATGGTCCGCAGCTCATTTAGTCGTACCTATAAATAGGTAGCATGTGTAGAGAGTTAAGAACTTCTTGCCATATTCTACATTTCTGTGTGTGTTTCTGTGTGTGTGCTCTCAAGACTTATTAATACAAATTCTATTTGTATGTACTTGTTTGATCTCGTCTTCATCTCATTATCACGTGATTAGCAAACGATCCATCGCTCCTTGCGCCTACAAGTGGTATCAGAGCTATCTGGTTCCATTTGCTGATCATATTCTGTGATTTTGGAGATTTTTAGAGAGAGAAAGTTTGGGTTTTCTTCATTTTTCGTCAAGTTTCCGCAATTCCGAGTGTTTCAACGATGGAAAATGATTTCTGAGTGTTGCTGGAGTGTTTTCGCATCATACTAAAGCAATTTCCAGCTCCAAACGTCAAATTTCACGAAAATTAGTGAAATCAGCCTCGAAATCAGTTGGTCCGCCGGACGAATTTCTGGTCCGCCGGATGAATTTTCTGGTCCGCCCGACGAACAGATTGGTCCGCCGTCTGGTCAGCTAGGTAATATTCATCGAGCTGGTCCGTGGCGGTTATCACGTACCAGTTTGATCCACTGAAAAATCTGGTCCGCCGTACCGGTTTTGGTCCGCCGTATCAATCTGATCCGCAGGTATATTCTGGTCCGCTGGTTATCAATCTGATCCGCAGGTATAATCTGGTCCGCTGAGGTATAATCTGATCCGCTGAATCGTAGTTTGGTACGCTATTTGAACTGATCCGGGTTTTGGTCCGCTGAAAGTGTTTTGGTCCGCTGGCAGAAAAGTGTTCATCACTAAAACTAACGTAACTTGAAAACCGTAAAGAGTTACGGAACCCAATACCAGTCAAAACGTTTGTCTCGACGAGATCTAAGACTTGTATCGGCCTATGGCCAGTACCGTCTAGTTTTGACCTCCTAAATCCGCTTGGAAGACCTCTGTTTTTGAGTTCGAAGTTTTTGAGGTGTCATATTTCGGAAAATATGTCGGATTTTCAAGCGTTTTCCGCGATTCAAAACACGATGCAAGCTATCATTAACTATGATAATGAAATAGGAACAAGTCAGAAAGTTCCGAAATTGCTCAGATTGGAAGATTATCATAGTTGGGTGAAGCGATTTAATGCATATGTTGGTGCTAATGATGTTGATTTTTGGATATCTTACAATAATCTATACGAGTATCCAACAGGAACAAATGGAAGGCCAGTTTTATAACAAAGTCTTACTGGTTAGCAAAAGAAGGCATATCAAGCAGAACAAAAAGCTTATGGTGCTTTAACGATGGCATTACCTTCAGACTTATTACATCAATTTTCTGCGTATACTTCTGCAAAAAAATTGTGGGATGCAATTCAGAAACGTTGTGAAGGAAATGATCAATTCAAGAAAAGCAAACAGAAGGTTCTAAAGAAAGAGTTCGACAATTTTAAGCATTATCCAAATGGAAATATTTCAAAGCTTATCACTAGATTTTCACATTTATTAAGTGAAATGGCTTTAGTTGGCATCAAAAAGGAAGAAGCTGATTTGAAAGAGAAGTTATTAGAGGCATTACCTGAAAAATGGGAAAACTATGTGATGATGATTACTCATGATAAAGAGTATTCAGGAGTGTCATTCATCAATTTGATTGAGCAGATACAAGCAAGAGATATGGAGTTGAGTGTCAACAAGTCCATGCCTGCACAAGTACAGAATCCAGCTGCATATCGTGGTGAAAATGATTCTACCATAAATGCTAAAAAGTCAAACATTTTCAGTGAAGGTCCTCCTACTGCATTTCTTGCTGGAAAATCTGAGACTTATAGTTATTCTCCAGGTTGTACTCCTACATGTCCAAATCAATCATCAAAGTCTACAATTCCCGATAAGGCATCTGAGGATCTAGCTTCATTGTTATCTGCTTTTATATCATCGTCAAATGGTTCAATTTTTGGGAAACTGGGAGAAGTTGATTTGGTTGCAAATGACTTAAATGAGTTGGATGATGATCATTTAAATGAGTTAGATTTACATTGGCAATTTGCTATGACTGTTGAAAGAGGTAAGAGATACATGAAGAAGCATGGTAAACAATCTTTTCTTCCAGGAGGAAAACTTGGATTGGATAAATCCAAAGTTAGGTGTTTCAAATGTTCACAAATTGGACATTTTGCTCGTGAATGTAAAAATCCGAAAATATCCATCTCTTCGTCCTCAACAAACAATTCAAACTCGCAAGCCTTGATTTCACAAAGGGATGAAGGTTATAATTGGAATAAGGATATTGAAATAATGGAAGAGAAACAGAAACAGTTGGCATTAAATGCAACCAAACCTGCTTTGGTTTATGATAGTTCTCTAAATAAGTATGTCGAGTGGTATCCTGATGAATCTGCATGTCTTGCCGAAGTTGTAAGGAAGGAGGTAAGTGATTCTAATTCAGAAACAAGTTCATGTGAAACAGTACTGGAAGATGGTGTTGCTGAACTTACAAAAGATTTACAAAAGAACTGTGAAGCATGTGTTGTTGCAAATGATAAATTTGAAACTTTGTTGAAAGATTATGGTTTGCTAACTGAAGAACTCAAAGTTGTGATAGCTGCTTTGGAGTGTTCCAAACAAAGATGTGCTGATTTAGAAAAAGTTAATTCAGAGTTGGTAACAGAAAAGGATAAATGGATTGCTGACTTTGAGAAAGAAAAGCCTGCTCATCTTGATGCAGTTCAAGATTTTGAGAATCTATTTGAAAAGAGTTATCCTATTCAACAAAGGTATGAAAAAGCAAATGCGATTGCTGTTGAAGCTGTAGATAAAGTTTTAGAACTTCAAGAAGAACTTTCAAAGCTTCGAGATGAAAATGTTCAGATGCGTGAAAAGAATGACATTTTAACAAAAGATGTTGCTTATTTTACTAAGAAGTGGGAGAAGGTTCATGCTGAGCTAATGGAGTTATGTGATACCAAAAGGCAACTAAAGGCTGAATACAATGAATTATCAGATGACTTTATTGGTACTCAGAAAGATTTGTTGGCTGCTCAAGTCAAAATATCTGAGTTAAAAGTTGAGATTCTCGCTCTTCAAAAGCAAGTAAAGAATTCAGCTATGTCTCCTACATTACTGAATTACATTTACAATCAGGAAAAGAGTGACGAAAGTGTGAAAGAAGAGGAATTACATTCTGTTCCAGCTCCAGTGGTTATATTAAATCCTCCATCTGTGTCACTTGATCCAAGAGCTGAATTGCAAGATTATTCTAAATTTGCAACTCCAGCAAAGAAAAAGAAAAACAAATCTGAGAAAAGGGAGAAGAAATTATGTGAAGCTCCAAAGTTTGTGTCAATTTCCAAGGCTTTGGAAGATGAAAAGCTTTGTGAGAAAATTGCGTCTGGTTCTTCATCTGTTCCTGAAGAAGAAAAAGCTTTGATTCAAAATAACAAATTGAAAGCTATTAAAGCTAAATTTACCAATGCAGCTAAAGGCAGAGCAGTTCCAACGGCTTTTTAAAATTCTTCAAAAGTCCAGGGATACAAGCATAAAGGTCTTGGTTATGATTCTAAGGAAGAAGTAGTTTTTCAAACACAACGACCAAAGAAAGTTGCTGGTTTAACTCAAAAGAACAAATCACAACAGCAGAAACGACATGTTGTCAAATCAAAGAATGATCATTATTATTCTGGAGGGTCTTCTTATAGTTCTGGTTCTTCTCAACGAAGTCCATCTTCAAGGTATGATACTTCTGATGATTTCTTTGATTCATTCAGTTCAGAAAATATTTTTGGTTATCATGATGTGTTCAAACAGGACAAGAGAAATCTAAAGAATTTTGTTGATAAAAAACAAATTTTTGAATCAAATCTGGGTAGCAGTTCCCTTAATGTTTTTCAAAGGAAGTGTTATGCATGTCGTAAACCAGGGCATCTTGCTGCACAATGTCCTACGAATGCGAGCATTCACTCCTATGTGCACAAAACTGCTAAATATGTGGATTTAAATGGTCATATTTTTGATGAACCACAACCATCGATGTACAAATCAACTAGTAAGCCGTCTTGGGCAAAGACGCAAGTTGATCATTTTGTGGGTTCATTGAACAGTTTTCAATCGCCGCTGATGTGGAAACCACGAGCTGTTTCCTTGGCAAAAAAAGACCATGTTGAAGACACCGGGCGACCCGAGGCTGTTGACTCGGGCCGATCCCAAAACCACTAATGTTTTATATGGTGTCTGCAGGTTTCTTCAAGAAGATCTGTCATGCGTGTGTTGCTGATAGTGAAGAACTTGCCTAATTTAGTGTTTCAACGACATATCATTTTCAAATGTTTTTCAACCGATTTTTCCAAAAGTAAAACTGCAAAGTGTCAGTGTTGGTCGATCAATTTTCTTTCTTGTTCATATGTTTACATTTTGTAGTTGTACATAGTTTTAGGGGGAGAAAATTGAAAATTCAAAAAATAGAGTTTGTTTGAATTTTAGGGGGAGAAATTGGAAAAATATAAAATATAAAAAATGGAAAATTGAGATATTGATCCGACAAAAGCGAGAAATGATAGTACATCAGCATATACGTTATCTGCCATGGATAGATTAAGTCTAAAGGCTGTAGGTACTTGCATAATCTATGAATGTGCATGACTAATCTGATATCTGCAAGTAAGATATAAACATAAAGCTTGCCTGATGATCTTTGGTTATTTGCTTCTTGATGAATGCTGTGTGATGTTTCCAAAAATAGAATAAAGAGATATCTTGATGAATGCATGTTTTCATTTTGCAAAAATTTCAACTTGTTTGATTTTCTTTATTTTGTCAAACGATCGGTCTTTCTCTGCGTATCGAAAGATTGTTTGACGTTCTGCTTTATTTTCTTTGGTGTTTCGTATAATCCATCGGACTTTCTCTGCGTGTACGGGAGTACCGACCTGATTGTTGTTGGATTATACAATTTCTGCTTTATTTTTATATTTCTTATTTTCCTAAACAATCGGACTTTCTCTGCGTGCTCACAAGGCCGACCTGATTGTTGCTTGTTTAGGGTTCTGCTTTATTTTTGCATGACTCATCAAGGATGATTAAATCTCTAAGAAAGTTGGTTTTATATGATGAATATGATGATTTGCCAGTATTTCTGATAAAGTGGAGGCCGAGTTATCAGTGCATGATAAAATTACCTTAAGCATATCTGAAAACGATAAAAAAATGATTGATGCATGCTGAAATAAACATAAATGTTGTATTTGCGATTGTCTTGGCTTGCATGCTGATTAAGACCGAAATTGAAATGTGCTAGATGCGTTATGTCTGATATGATCTCGTGTCGTGATCTTTCTCGCAAAATACCAAAAATAGAGTGTAATTTTGTATTGCATTTATATTTCCATTTTAGTAAAATTCAAAAAGATTTTAGGTGTGTTTTGATCTAAAGTATCTAAAAGCCAAAAAGATTTTATTTCTTAGTTGTTTTCGATTGATCAACACTTGATACAAAATCAATATTTCAAAATCAATATCTTGGATTCTCAAAGAGAAGTTTTGCACCAAGATTAAATTATTTTTGAAAATTCAAAGAAAATCCGCACTTTTGTCTTCTAAAGTTGCAGGTTTTTGTGTGTCAAGACTCAAGCATGGTGAAAGGGGGAGTTTGTTATATCTTTCACAAATGGATCTTGAAGGTCAAAGATTTATTCAAGAATGATCCAGCCATGCAAGTTCTATTTCTGACAAGATTTCAAGTTGACAATCGGATGCAACATTGTTGAAGATTGAAGACTAGAGATTTAGTTAGAAAAGATACACTACACGTTAAGGGGGAGTTTGTAGAAGCATATTCTTATGCTACGTTGTGTCTCGTGTATTGTATCTATGTGAGAGCATATGTGTGTGTGACTTTGAGGGCAGCGGACCAGTTGGTCCTGCGTACCATATGGTCCGCCCGGACCAGATGGTCCGGACATGGTCCGCAGCTCATTTAGTCGTACCTATAAATAGGTAGCATGTGTAGAGAGTTAAGAACTTCTTGCCATATTCTACATTTCTGTGTGTGTTTCTGTGTGTGTGCTCTCAAGACTTATTGATACAAATTCCATTTGTATGTACTTGTTTGATCTCGTCTTCATCTTATTATCACGTGATTAGCAAACGATCCATCGCTCCTTGCGTCTACACATTAAATTGATGTTAGCACCTTGGTCTGCAAGAGCATTCCTAACAGACAAACTGCCTAATGTACAAGGGATAGTGAAACTCCCTGGATCACTCAGCTTCGGTGGCAGTTTGTTCTGGATGACCAATGAACACTCCTCGCTGAGTGTGACCTGTGAAACATTTGGAATTTTCTTCTTGCTACTCAACATGTCTCTCAGAAACTTCAAGTATTTCGGCATGTGCCTGAGTGCTTCAACCAATGGAATGTTGATCTGCAACTGCTTTAACATATCAATGAATTTCCTATGTTGCTCTACTTCGACTTGCATTAGTCTTTCCGGATATGGAATGTGAGGAATGTAAGCTCTAATCGGTTCCTTGGGACGTGCTGTACTTGCTGTGCTTAGCCTAGATTGCATCTGCCCAGGAGCCTTAACCTAAATATCCTCGTCTATCTCATCATCATTATCCTCATCAACTGGCTCAGCAGTGATTGCCGGTTCTGGAACTGGAGTGGTGTTGCTACTTATAGAAAAGATTGCACTCATACTTTGTTTTGGGTTTGTCTTAGTGCTACCCAGTAAACCTCCCTGTTGACGCTCCGACATGGACTTTGCAAGCTGAGCCATTTGTCTCTCCAAAATCTGCATGTGGGTGCCTATGTTTCCCATCTCTTTGACAACTGTAGAGATATCATGCTCATTTTTTGAAAAATGCGACTCATTCTGCTGGGCAACCTTCTGAATATCCAGGGCTGATTTCCGATTCTGTTGTAACATCTGAGCCATCATGTCAGTGAGATTCTTCATACTCGTGTCCTCTGTCTGAATCAGAATCTGTCTAGTGCCCTCTAGGTTATAGAAACCCTGTTGTCTCTGTGTCGGAGGGTTCAAACTGCTCGGCTCCTGCCTCCACCTTGAATTCTGGTTTGGTCTCAAACACTGATTGTAGCTATACTGGTTGGGCGGTGGGCGGGCTTGGCTAGCCATATAATCAACCTGCTCAGGTAGCTCGGTGCTACCAACAATCGGACAACTGGTAATATCATGAGGACCAGCACATAATTAATAGAATTTAACATGCTGCTGAGTTGTCTGTGACTGACTCATCTCCAGTTGACTCGTATGCATCCCCTACATTATCTGGGATAGCGCCTCGACCTGCGCTGAGAGAGCTGTAATGGGATCTACCTGATGACCCCCCCTCGTCTGGGGCTGTCTACTCCGTGTGGTAGACCACTCGTAGCCGTTCAATGCAAGCTCCTCGAGTAAATCACGTGCCTCCTCTGGCGTTTTGCTGCTCAGAGATCCACCTGCCGAACTGTCAACTGTCGGGCGCGTGGGGGCGTTCAGACCGCCATAGAAAATCTGCACATGCTGATGCAACTCGATGCCATGGGATGGGCATTTCCTCAACAACTCCTTATATCTCTCCCATGCCTCATACAGACTCTTAGTATCCTCCTTCACTAACGTGTAGAATTTGTTTCGGAACATTGCAGCTTTTGATGGAGGAAAATACTAGGAAACGAATTTCTGGGTCAAAGCATCCCACGTAGTAATGGACCCGGGTGGAAGGGACTGAAGCCATGCCTTTGCTGCGTCGAGAAGGGAAAATGGGAAGAGTCTCAACTTTACTGCCTCAGATGTGACTCCATTGAGTTTGAAATTGTCACAAACCTCAAGAAAATTTGAAATACGAGCCATCGGGTCATCGTTCGGAAACCCAACGAACTGAACAGAGTTTATGATCATGGAAATGGTCTGAGGCTGGACCTGGAAGTTGTTAGCTTCAACGGGTGGGCGTATAATACTGGGCTGCGTCCCCGCGATGTCGGGACGAGCGTAGTCGGCGAGCGTGCGTCTCGGCGGAACTACCATCGAAACTGGAATTGGTAATGCCTCCAAACGTCAAAGTCTGTGAAAAACCCTCTCAGGCTCGAACAACGGTGAAAAGTGACTCCTCCTCCTCCGACGAATGCGCATAAACAGAAAAAAACAGACAGAAAATAGAAATAGAACAGAAAAAAACTAGACTTAGCTAATAAACTAACTAACACGAAAGAAAACACAGAAATAAACAAACATATTAGAAATATACAAATAAACAACTAACGAAAGCAAGTGAAATGTCTAAACTACTAGCTCCGAACTTTCTCGAAATCAGCGCGTCCCCGGCAACGGCGCCAGAAACTTGATGTGTCGGATTTGGATATATAAAAATGTGGTCAAGTTTTAATAGGTAAATACTAAGTGACCAAAATACACACCCGGGCAATGTACCCGTCGTGTGTAGTACAGTGTTGGTAAGAACTGGATATCAATCCGTGGACGCGTATGTAGACTCCCGATACTGGATCTTTGCTAATATTGAACTGATGAAAATGATTTCTAGAATTAATTATGAAAACTAAAATAATAAACTAAGCAGACAGAAAACAAACAGATAACGAAAGTAGAATATAGAAAAAATCAGTCGGATAAAAGTATCATCTAGATAAGAATCCTCTAAACCCAATAAGACCCCTAGTTTGACTAATTAACACGATCATTATAAACTAATGATGAAAACCATAATGAAATAGGACTATAGACACATCCTGATCATAAAGGTAATCCTAATTGAAGCTTGGATAGAAAACTATGTAGAAATGCCCAATGGTCTAATCGCTTTGGTCAAAGCAGACTAAACGCACACGTAAAAGGAAACCACAAGACATGCCTCTCTAAATGGCACCTAATACATGCAATGATTCCGAAATGAATAGCCTAGAACCTAGAAAACTCTAAACATGAATAAGCAAGCTCGAATCTTATGGTCATAAGCATCCTAACTCACTAAACAATGCATAGCTATTTCCTAGTACATGGAACGAATCGATCAACTCTATCCCACATAGATGCACACAAAATCAGCCCTAAATCCATATCATATTATCATGTAGGATGTCTCCGGATCATGCATTAATCATTAAACTTCAAAAAGTCAACCGATTAATAATAAGCTAAATAATAAATGGTTGTAGTTCTACAACCCACATGAATTAATTCACATAATATGATAAAAACAGAAGCTAAAGATGCACACATGATCATCCAAGGCATCAAAATCAGAATCATAGAGCAAAATTACATAATCATGTCAAAAGGTCAAAATAGAAAGTCAAACGGGTCTAGATTAATCTAAGCTATGTGATAATGAAGAAATCTAGCCACTAAACATCATAAAAACAGTTAAAAATCCAATCTTGGGACTGAACATTACCAAGAACAAGATCCAAATGATGAAAAATGAGAAAGGAGATGGCTTGATATGTCACAATAGCTTTAAATCTTCACATTTTCTTCAAAAAGCTTGAGTCTTGATGCTTTGATCCTCCAAAATCTTCAAAGAAATGTTATTAGGGTTTTTAGGGATGATATGTGGGTGTTCCCTCATGAAATGACGGCTGAGAAACGAATTTATATGGAAAATTTAGGTATGGTCGCGAAAATTCAGCATCAGGTGGGTTTTGGGCCGAGAAACTTGGCTGAACAGGAGAGAACAAAATGAACTGAAACTGTGTATAAACCAGTACAAGATTCTGGTCTAGTGGTAAGGCTTCTGGTATGTGTACAAGAGGTCCTGGGTTCGACCCTCGTGGCATCCAAAACCTTTCTTTTTTCAGGCGTGGGGCTGCTGCTTGTGCCTCGATGGGCTATTTCTAGGTCTGGGCCTGTCGGGCCATCGAGATTAAATGGAAGAGTGGACTGGGACTGCACTTCGCTGGGCCTGGGACTGTTTATTTTTTAATTTTTTTTATTTTTTTTTCCGTTCATAACTTTTACACCCGAACTCCGAATCAACTCTCGTAAGTTGCGTCTTTCTTTTAAAATCACCACGCACACACCAAACACCTAAAATTCACAAATAAAAACAATTAAGCACCATATCTTTTATAATTTCTCAATTAAAATTCAAACTTGCAAAGTTTTCTCAATTAAAAACCAAATTAAATGTGAACTTTAAATATTTGTCAAATAATAAACAAAGTTCCACAAAATAATCTAAAATTCAAATATAAACATTTAAGCACCAAAACTTAAAAATTCTTAATTAAAAACCAATTAAATGAAGGGATTTTATTTATTTATTTTATGTATAAGATGCCCCGCATCACACTAGTATATACTTGTGTTATTTTAACCTCATACTCGTGCACTATGCAACATTATGTAAAATAATTGAATTTTTCTTCACATCATACTTATGATGCATTATGCAATATTGTTATATACTTATGATGCACTATGCAATGTTATTATTATTACATTAGAATGATGATGCACTATTCACTATTAATGTTTTATATCGTAATTATGATTGCTTATGCACTAGTATATACTTCTATTCTTTTAACCTCATATTGGTGCACTGTGCAACATTATATAAAATAATTGAATTTTTATATGTGAAAGATGATGTACTATGAACTTTTAATGTAATATACCTGTATTTTTTATTTTATTTTTGACAATCAAATAAACTTATGCATTGTGCATTATTATATAATATGCTTGTATTTTTTTTAAAACAAATCTGTAACCAAATTCGAAGGAGGATAAGAGGAAGCAAAAGACGTGAAAGCACGTGGCGCCAAAGAAACCAAAAAAGATCAATTTCAGAAAAAATGGCTATCTATCTCTACACGTTCATCACCTAAACAACTATGCCTGACAATCGAAAGCCTAACAAAAAAACAGCGGGACATAGTAAGAAAAATGAGTTGTGACATCTGTTAAAATTTAAAGTGAATGAAATCCCTACAAAAATAGGGCATTTTGTGGTCGACAAGTTCAACCCTATAGCAATGACAATAGATTTGGGAAAGGTGAAGATAAAGGTAGATGAAGAGGCTGTTACAAAGATTATGGGATTGTCGAACAATGGTGATGTGTTGATAGAATCTAAGAAAAGGAAGTGGGATAAGATGGCAACAGATTGGAGGAACCGTTACCCAAATAATTATGTATCACCAACTGAAGTTTAACATATGATAAAGAAAGAAAGAAGAACACCAAACAACAAGTTTTTCAAGCTAGACTTCATAGCACTATTGGTCGGCACCATGGCGTACACACAAAAGAAGGCAATCTCAAGATCGACTATATGGCGAGCATATTGGACAATACAGATCTGGACAACATTAACTGGTGTAAGTTCATAGTCAGGTCTCTAAAGGTATGAAAAAAACGGTGGATCAGAGATAATAAAGATTCGAGATTCACGGGTCCCCTAATGCTTCTAACGGTATGTCATTCGATACTATGTTTAAAATTGATATTATCATAACCAACAATAAATACATGTTAATAACTTACAAATGTCTATAAAACACACAAATGGCGTACGTTGATGGAACAAAGTGCGAGGCGTTTCCGGAAGAATGAGTCGACCCCCCCCCCCTATCAGATTCTGGACAAAGAGGAACCTGGCCACCAGGGAAACATATGAAATAGAGAACGGGGGGTTTGCTATTGGCAAGGCAAGAGAGTTTTTCATTGATAACAAAGGAGATGTAAGCGATGTTGAGGAGGAAGAACCAAAAGCCGACAATCTAATGGTACGTTATTATTTATAGTTAGTTGGTGCATTGAATACTTGTAGTACATGATCAGGATTATGAAGTCATATCTACGGTAGTAATACATGATCAGGATTATGTATAAGTTGAAAGTTAGAGTATAGTATTGACAAAACTATTGCATTATAATACGGTTGCATTGTGCACCATTATTGAAAAACTAACTTTGTTTACATGTATGTATCAGGAATGCATTAATATACTGGGCACACGTTCGTGGTGATGGAAACAAACAAGGGGACAACTGTGAAGGTTTTAAAAAATGCATTGGCAACCGGGTGACAATGAGGTGAAGATGTATGCACAAATGTAGAATTCAATGTTTAAAGATATGGTGCAAGTTGAAAGAAATGAAGATATAAACAAAGAGCTGGCAAAAGGAGCAGAAAAGGTGAAGGACAAAGTGAAGAAAAAGCGCGTCAAGAATCCTTCAATGCCAACATTTGAATTGTTATCGCCATCTCAAAGTTCTCAAGAAACAGAAGAAGCCGAGACAAACTTGGAAGAAGCCAGCAAGGCTGCAAAAGCCGGCAAGTCTACTGCAGCCGAAAAAGGCTGCTACGACTGTGAAGTTGGGAAATGTCATGGCGTCAAAAGAAGTATTAACCGGTGTTGCAGCAGGAAAAAATACGAAAAGGTTGAAGGGAAAGAGGGTAACATTTGAAGCATAGAGATTGTAGTTATTGTTTTGGGGTTATGTAATCATTAATGAATCTATGTTAGAAGTAAAATGTTTATCAGGATACATTTCCTCTTTTTTGTTAAGCTTTTGATGCACAATGCGACAGTATCAAGTTGATGCAATATTAACAATTTTAATTGCAATTGTATTCATTTTAATAGTGAGCTGAAATATATATTTTTTTTCAAATTAATTTTAGATGATTACTTGTTTGGTAGTAAAAACATGTAAATCTGGGACATGTATATGATTGGGATGCCATACAAGTTGCAACATTAATACTTTTTTAATCTGTTACAAAACGACATTGAATATTTATAAGTTAATGTCGTGAAGGTGCATGATTGGTTTTTAAGATTATAAGTTAATGAAAAACGACATTGAAGGTTTATAAGTTAATGTTGCAAAGGTGCATGATTGGTTTATAAGATTAATAGTTAATGTTGTATAATATTTAGGAAAAAAAAAGAGCAAACAACTGCATAAATACAAAACTGTTATGATGCACAATGCATTTAGGCATGTTAAATGGTTATTCAAAACACAAATAAAAAAATAGAAAGAATATAATAATGAAAATCCCCAAAATGCATAAAGTCCAGTCAAACAACGGTATAAATCTGTATAGTACACAGATATCGAATATAAAAAAGAAATGTATAATTCGGTATGCTTATTGCAATTAGATCCGTAATGCAAAAAAATAAAAATAATGATCAACTAAAGTGGTTTAGACTCTGCTTGTTGTCGTATCGGAAGTCGAACTGGTAGAACACATATGTTGACGGTGATCTGATGATCGGGAGGATGACATATCAAGTGGACATGTCATAGAAAGTGAACTAATGCCGAGTAAAGGTCAGATTCTAATCGTGAACAGTCAAAAGTCGATGCATCAATAGAGGTATGAGCATCGACCGCAGAAACAGACGAACCAGCAGCAGAAGAAGCAATAACGGATGCCTTTGTCGCAGAAGCCGAGGCCTTTGTAGCAGAAGCCGAGGCCTTAGAGCTTGTACATATTCACGAAGTAAAAAAATCATGTTATATAAGTCACAAAGGAATAAATAATGCACTGTGCAACAGTGTCAATTAATGCATTAGAAAAGTAAATAAACAGTTTCTTGTACCCTTTCACATGTTCGCGTGTTATGGTCAGTCATCAGTTTCTTGTAGTTAGCACATCGTCTTAGGGTTTTACCTTTCTTATATCCTTAATGGCCTTCTCACCCGATCCAACGAACCGCTTGTCACTATTGTCACCTTTGTCAATTTTGTCACCTTTGTCACTGCCGCAACTCTTATTCCTAATCCCTTGAGGCATAACGAATAGCGTGCTCCCGGTTTCGGGAACACGTAGAAGATCACTAACAACATCATTCGTCCTACTACACTCTGGGTCGTTTGGGGACTTCAGCAAATATCTTAAGCTTGAGTTTTGAGCTATTCGCAAAGGGCCAAAAGTTGGGTAGGGTTGCGCCTTAAACGGTCCGCAATATCACACCCTAATGTTCCCGATTACGTGGGCGTGTGACGTCATGGGGTCATAGTCGTTGATACAAAAAACAACCTCTAACTGTTTCGTTTACGTTTGAAAACCAAGTATGTTATCAAAGTTGCAGCGGACTATATAAAAGATAACATTATCTTACAATACTAAAACGAGAACGTTACGATAAGAAATTACGATTGTTCATGATCTATTTAGATAGTAAAAGGTGACCATTACTCCATTCCTAATACAGACCCTTTTGTTTGACAGACTTCCCAGCACACCGAGAGCGAACTTAGTTACCTGAGAAATACATGAGTTTGAAAGGGTCAACGTAATGTTGGTGAGTTCACAGGTTTAGGACTCTACAAAATGTATTTGTAAACAGTTTTAATAGCATACAAGATATTATATATGTGGTTACTGTGGTTGCATTGATCTACTTGGCCCTTGATTTCAAATACTAACTGATTTACCCACCTTATGGTAATTTCCCCTAATAAATACCACTGGCATAGAATAACTGACATGTACCCTGTGACTTGTTAACGCGGAGTCAGAACTGGAGCGACCAGCTAGGGCAGGGCGTCAACCCAAATAGATCTATTCACTAGTTATCGTTGCGTACAGAATTAATCGAAATAAATTGATGATGGGATTTGGCAGCAATATGTTATATAATAAAACAACCAGGATAGGGATACAGAAACAACAGATAATCAAGCGTGGCATGACAGAAGTATCATAATATCAAGTAAAAGATTTGTTTGATCATGATTTCTCCCCCAAAGTATTTAAAACAGTTTAAAAGAAAGGGGTCGTGAAACCACTGTGACGAATATAAGATTGAAAGTGTTTTGATTCGTCGTGTTTGTTTAGTTAACTTCGTCCGATTGTTACAAAATTATATTTGTTATTTTTAAACAAAGATTACTTGTTTATTCGGAAAAACATTATAAGTCTTTTATCAAACCTTTCGATCTATTTTTAGCTATAAAAATAACCAACATCTTTAGAAAAACCAGTTTATACAATGTCATTTGCTCGGTTAAACAATAATAACATAAGTATATGTTTATGTTAAGCTTGTTGTCAACTTTGACTTTTTCACTTGATTAGCTAACATTTAGAAAAATAAAGAAAGTATAAGTGTTCTTAATACCGCTTTGAACATTTATAAGTGTTTAGAAGTTCTAGTGACGTTTTAACTATGTACACCCAGTTTGGGTTTTTTAGAAAACCATTTATGAACATAAAAGTCATAACCATTTCGTGTATCAATCTCGGATCTAGATACTTTCAGGTATACCATTCGGCTCATCACTTAATTTTTCTAGCCACGAGACCCATGATGTGACAATATTAAGCCCCTTCGAGCATCACACGTAGTTTGATCAATAGACACGAGGCTCCTATCGGTACCAGTATCGAATAATACGGATGCATAATGGTGGTTGAGTAGAAATGTACCCGTTACTGCGTTGCATGATTGGAGTTCTGGTTTGCCTTCGGGCAGTCCCTCTTCCAGTGATCAATGGCACCACAGTTGAAGCATGAGCGATCTGGGCAATTGCAAGTAATGTGGCCCTTGGCCTTATAGTGGGTGCAGAAGATATTTCCGCAGTCGTGGGTGTGGTGAAGGTTGCACTTGTTACACAAGGGTGCATCACCGGTATAACTCGATCTTCTATGCTCCTGCATGGGGGCAATATCAGCATAGATCTTCATTGGTTCCGGCTCTTCTCAAGAACCCTTATGAGTTCTTATCGTTTATGTCCTTCTATAAACCTCGTTTCCTTTTGTTGTCTTGCTTCTTTCCTGATGAGGTGATCACACTGGCCTCCACAGGTTTGGTTTTGGGATTATTCTTAGGAAAGGCTACACCCTGGCGGGAGGCTTGGTAGACTAGGTTATGTGCTAGACGCACGGCTTCTTGGAAAGTAGTTGGTTTGGATTCAAGGACGTTTCCTTGGATGTGTGACGCAAGTCCCCAAACGTATCTTTCGATCTTCTTGTATGGTGGCGTAACCATGGTCGAGCAAAGGTGTGCAAGTTCGCGAAATCGTTTGGTGTATCCAGCGACGTCAGAACTGTTCATGGTTAGTCCCCAAAACTCCGCTTCGAGCTTCTGCAGTTCTTCGCGAGGACAGTATTTGTCTCGCAGAAGTTACTTGAGTTCATCCCATGTCATGGCATAGTCTAGGTCTGTTCCCATGGCATTAGCGTGAGAGTTCCACCACGTTAATGCACCATCGATGAATGTACTGGTGGCGTACTTGACCTTGTAGCCATCGAGACAATTGCTGATGCGAAACACAGACTCGGCCTTCTCGAACCATCGGATCAATCCCACGGCACCTTTCGTGCCCTTGAAGTTTGTGGGTTTGCAGTTCATTAAGTCCTTATAAGAACACTTTCATGGACCGCGGGGAGAGTTGTTCTATTGCCTATCGCGGCGACTTGTTCAGCGACTCGTTGAGTGATTAGCGACTAGTTGTGTTTCACTAGAGGCGACTTGTTCAGTGACTCGTTGAGTGATTAGCGCCTTGACTTCGGCAGCATTCATCACTGGTGGGGGCGTGTTGGTTCTGGCACTGAGTCTGGGATGCATGTTCTACTCTAGGCTTTCTAAGCGATGAGATATAGGATGAATCAGATTGTATATATATATACATATAATAAATAGGGTCGTATATATAAATATAATATCACAACATTACAACCAAACAACCAAAAAACCATAGCATAACCATAAGCATTACCATTAGCATTACATACGAATTTTACATATAAGAAACAAAATATTCGAGTTAGTCTGACAACATCATTTATATCTAATGTAAGTAGTGCTAGGGGTGCTCTGACCTGTCAAAACATACATATCCGAATTGTTTCCCTAAATGTCAAAATTTGTGGACGTATGTCCACAGTGATGTAATACCTAAAAAGGTCCTGCTAGGGGTCCTGGTGGTGTTAGAAGTGCTAGGGTATGGAAGATGGTAGGCCTGGTTGGCGGCGATGTAGTTCTCCAAAGAGTAGACTCGATGCTCCAGATGGTCATCTAGGATGAAGGTGGTGAACCGTGCCGGTAGCGGGCTCGGCGGCTAGGTCGTCTGTGGCAGTAAGTGGAATGTCGTGCGGTGTAGAAGGTGTGTAGTTTGGTGTAGATGCACTATGCTTTGTCCCAGAAGATATGCAAACGACTTGCTCTGAAGTCATCTCTGCGATACATGTTCCAAGACGACATAATGTCAGTAATAGTCATATACATATATAATTCAAGCAGTAAATCTACACTTAAGTATAACAAGACCACAAATAGATTTATGACATGCATTTTTTAATATGTGTACCTCATGATGTTAGTAGCGAGTCTCGTATGTAAATGGAAGTCTCGTAGAGCGGGCTATAGCCTAGATTTTCTTGTTTTTGTTACCTAGTTCGCTATAAACACGGCTCTGATACCAATCTGTCACACCCCCCGATGTTCCCGATTACGTGGGCATGTGACGTCATGGGTTCATAGTCGTGGATACAAAGAACGACCTCTAACAGTTTCGTTTACGTTTGAAAACCAAGTATGTTATCAAAGTTGCAGCGGATTATATAAAAGATAACATTGTCTTACAATACTGAAATGAGAATTTTACTATAAGAAATTACGATTGTTCATGATTTATTTAGATAGTAAAAGGTGACCATGACTCCATTCCTAATGCAGGCTTCCCATTTGCACACCGAGAGCGAACATAGTTACCTGAGAAATACACGAGTTTGAAAGGGTCAATGTAATGTTGGTGAGTCACAGGTTTAGGACTGTATAAAATGTATTTGTAAATAGTTTTTATAGCATACAAGATATTATATATGTGGTTACTGGTGTTGCATTGATCTACCTGGTCCTTGATTTCGAAGACAAACTGATTTACCCACCTTATGGTAACTTCCCCGAAGAAATACCACTGGCATAGAATAACTGACATATACCCCGTGACTTGTTAGCGCGGAGTCAAAACTGGAGCGACCAGCTAGGGTAGGGGCGCCGTCAACCCAAATAGATCTATTCACTAGTTATTGTTCCTTACAGAATTAATCGAAATCAATTGATGATGGGATTTGGCAGCAATATGTTATATAACAAAATTACCACGATAGGGATACAGAAAGAACAGATAATCAAGTGTGGCATGACAGTAGTACCATAATATCAAGTAAAAGATTTGTTTGATCATGATTTCTCCCCCCAAAGTATTTAAAACAATTGAAAAGAAAGGGGCCGTGAAACTCACATGTTCAAGGTGAATGATCTTGATAGCTGATATGAGTTGTAAGTAACCGACGTCCTAATATTGATAATAATAGACATGATTTAGTTCCTTGGTTCAGTTTGAATAATGTTCAGTTACCCAATGATCCTGGTCGTCTTGAGAACTTATTCCCGTTTGTATGTATGGAAAACCCGTTCGTAAAGTTTATTAGTTGTATAAATGTTTAGACTTGCTATGATATTTAAAACAATAAACATGTGGATCGAAGTAAATAGTTATTAGTCGAATAATTATTTAAAGTTTTGTAAGAATATATATGAACATATATATTTATTTTAGATCTCAAATATTGCGATAAGTAATATGTATTATTTATTCCGTTGTTTGGTTTATATTTGGTCCTACGCTCGTAGTCACTGATAAGTAACTAGGCGTATAAGTTATAAATTATTATTCAAATAATTGTTATAAATTGTGTAAGAAAAATCGATAGCTTAAGTTATTAAGGAAGTTAATAACGTTTTGATGGAACTTCGATGAAAATAAGGTTAGTTTATTATTTTTCGAGTTTGGAAGTATAGATATACTTCGTGAAAATAAATGTTTTATTTTCCTTGTATTCTTGTCGTTATTTTGAAGCATGCTAATAATATTAGGTACTATTATTATTGCGACTTCGAGAACTTTGTTAGATAAAGTTTCTAATGGTTTGAATTATATAGTTTTCTTTGAAATCGAATGATTACTCAAAACACTTGGATAATTCAAGGTTTTAGGAAAAATAAGGTTTTGAATGAAATATGACATAAAATAGTTAAACCACTGTGACGAATATAAGATCGAAAGTGTTTTGATCCGTCGTGTTTGTTTGGTTAACTTCGTTCGATCGTTACGTACACATTTATATTTGTTATTTTTAAACAAAGATTACTTGTTTACCCAGAAAAACATTATAAATCTTTTATCAAACCTTTCGATCTATTTTTAGCTATAAAAATAACCAACATTTTTAGAAAAATTTTGTTAGGTTCCGCTTGTAAATAGGTTCCAAACCATTTCTTTGTGTCGCTCGTTTCATAAAAAAAAAACCAGCGTATACAATGTCGTTTGACCGGTTAAACAATAATAACATAAGTATATGTTTATGGTAAGCTAGTTGTCAACTTTGACTTTTTCACTTGATTAGTCAACATGTAGAAAAATAAAGAAAGTATAATTGTTCTTAATACCGCTTTGAACATTTATAAGAGTTTAGAAGTGTTGGAACCTATTTTGTTGGAAACATAAACTATTCACCGTTGAGTATTGTTGGTGAAGACCTTTTTGGTGTCCTATCTAGATTTGATACTTTGTTTTGTAATTGACTTTGAATTTGTACTTAGAAACATTTTGTTAATGAATCTAGCATACTTGTTTTTCTTCTTAGCGGACTTCTGATAAATTGAACTTAGCGGACTTGTTTAACACTTAGCGTATTTTTTCAAAGTTTGTCTTAGCGTAGTTGATTTGCTCCTAGCGGACTTGTTTACTTAGCAGACTTGTTCCTAATCTTAGCGAACTTGTTTTGCTCTTAGCGAACTTGTTAGCGAACTTGTCAATACTTAGCGAACTTCTTAGCGAACTTGTCCATTCTTAGCGGACTTGTTAGCGAACTTGTTAATTCTTAGCGGAATTGTTAGCGAACTTGTTTATGCTTAGCGAACTTGTCTAATGCCTAGCGAACTTGTCTGTGCTGATGGAATATTTTTGCTGAATTCTAGGCAATGATTTTGTGTGTCAAACATTCTTTTTGTCCTATGCTCTCTTGTAGTATATATATAGTTGAGAAAACCCTATTGAGGGATGGAACTCCTGGATTATTCTTCAAGAGAGCATTTGTGTGTGTGTTCTTGGTGTTAGTGTGTGTTCTTGAGCTTTAGCAATCATCAATGGGTGAGCATTGATGTACATTCATTCAGAATCGACCATCACACATGATTTCCGCACTTGTGTGATGAATCATATGAGAACATGTTGCTCAAATCTGGTCCTGTCAATTGGTATCAGAGCCATGTTCTTCATTTTTTGAAGCTTTTCTCAAAATGGAGAAAATCTCATATGAGTTGTCAATTTTGGATGGATTTGCTTGTTGTTTGAGTTGAGTTTTGGTAGAATCACTCAAGAAACACAATGCTACACTCAAATTTCTGTAAAACTCAAGTAAAATAGTCGATTTCTGAGAATCAGCCATGAACAGTTCGTATTTTTTACAAGTCTGTTCTTGAGAAAAAATTTTCAAATTTGTATTTCTGTTGATTCTTTGTTAAAATTGATGAATGGCGAGATTAACACTTGTAAAACCGAACCTATAGACAATAATCTCTCTCAAAAACATCAAGTATTGAAGATTTTAGAGACTAAAAGTAGTGGTTTTTGGTGTTCTTCACATAATCTTACTATTCCATCAAATTAGGTCATTTAGAGTGGTTTTTGGAGTTTGTGTCAGTTGAGTAAAGTAATCCTACATGAATTTCGAACCTATTGATGATCTTAAACATTGATTTTGTCAACATTGATTATTGAAGTTTGAAATTACTCAAGATGTTCAAATTTTGGCTAAGTCTGGAAATTTGATTTTTCAATTTTTTTGCTGAAATCTCACTTGTCAATGACTAATTATGTTTGTTAATGTTTCTTAATGTTTGTGAATGTAGGATTTGTGTGAATTCAAGCATTCTACAAGCATTTGAGCATTTTGAACCAAGCGTTCAATCCGTCCGAACCGTTAGTCAATTTAGCAAGTTTGTGCTAAATTTTCGTGTTTCTCACTTCTAATGGCTGAAGGAAATCAGTTTGCTCTTAACATGCAAGGTCACAATCGTCCACCAAAACTAATGGGCGCAAGTGACTTCGATGATTGGAAAGGGAAGTTTGTGCTGTTTCTGGAGTATGTTGATTATGATCTCTTGACTTCAATCATTGAAGGTCCGGCTGTGTTTGAAATTGATGAAGCTACTGCTACTGGCACTGCTGCTGCTATGGTTGCTGATCCTCCTAATAACAAGAAGAAGATTCCAAAACCTTTGGATACGCTGACTCCTGCTGAAAGGGCACAAAGGAAACTTGACATGCGTGCATTGGGTTGTATAAAGATGCCATTGAATGATGACCTGCTACATCAATTTCGTGAGGCTACTTCAGGCCATGAGATCTGGGTTGGTTTGGAGAAAAAGTATGAAGGCAATCCGGCTACAAAGGAGAGAAGACTTGAGAAATTAAAGTTGGCTTTTAACACTTTCGCTCACAGAAGTGGAGAGTCGTTTGAAACACATGTCAACCGCTTCTGCAGATTCATTACCGAAATGACTACCAAGAAAATTCATCCTGATTCTGGAGATATCATAAGGAAAATCCTGCATTCTTTACCTCAGGAATTTGCCTCGTATGTCACTTACCTGATAGAAAGTACCGATCTGACACAGGCTGACTATCTGGATATGATAGACAAGGTGAGAGACTATGAAGTAAGAGCGGTTGAACGTAGTGGCAAGTCACTTATGGGAAATGTGACTTCAAGGGGCTCATCTTCCTCACCTCCTAATGCTGTATTTGTTGCTTCTGCTTGTGAGGAGAATTACCAGTTTTCCAACTCGTCTGACTCTACATTGCCTGCAATTGCTTCATCTCCTGTACCAGCTGCTATCCAATCTGAAGTATTTGCATCACATGCCACTCATCAACCTTCAAATGTTACATATGTTCAACAGCCACCTTCAGGGTTCATGGTTCAATAGTCAGCACCAATTTCATTTAACACCAGTTTGGACCAAGATCTGTGCAATGCTTTCCTGGCTTGCATGAACTCTCAAATGTCCGGGAACATTGAGACAATGACTGTTTGTCAAGAAGATCTTGACCAAATTTCTGCTGATGATCTGGAAGAGATCGACATCAAGTGGCAGATGGGTATGATCGCTGCTAGAACGAGGAAGTTCTTTAGAAAGATTGGGAGGAAGTTGTTTCAGCCTCCTTCAAATACCAATATCGGGTTTGATAAGTCTAAAGCTCAATGCTTCAACTGTCAAGAGCTCGGACATTTCACACGTGAATGCCCAAAACCAAGGACGTGGAATGCTCCTGCAAGCTCGGGCGTAGGTAATCAGGCTTTTCAGAAACAAGTTGGCAATGGAAACCAGTCATATCAAAAGCAAAGCAGCTCATCCTATCAGAAACCTCAGAATGCCAACTCTAATGTCTCTCATCCTGGATCGTCTAGCTCTCAAGCTGCTCAAAGAGTCAAAAATGGTGGAAAGGCATTAGTCTCACTCGAAGATGGTATTTATAACTGGACTTCGTCTTCATCATCTCAACCTTCAAGCCAGTCAGACTATGCACTAATGGCCAATTCTGATGGTGAGGAGCTTTATGGGACAGTTGAATTTGACCCTCTCTTCCTAATGGATTTCTGTCTGATGGCTGGAGTTGATGAGATTCTTGAAGAGTCTTGTCCTACTATCGGAAACGTTACTGTTGTGAATCCATCTGAGATAGAGACGGAAGCAAGCAAGCGTCTTCTAGAACTTCAGAAGGAAACAACTCCAGATGAGGTAAGATCATCTTTATGTACTGAGAAATGTCGTGATACTGTCACTCGCTATCGCGCGTACAACCTTGAGTTGCATGCTAAAGCGAAAGAGAGCGAGAGTCATGTTGAGCTTCTTCAAGCTAATGAAAAAGATTTTTTTGGTCAAAATCAAGTCACTTCAGGATGACATTGAGATCATGAAGCACACAGAATCAACCTTAAAAATCCAAATTGCTGATTTGTTGAAAACGTTGACTTCTCTGAGAAACAGCTACGCTGAAGCTCGAGAAACAATTGATTTGATGAAACTTAATCCTGAAACTTTGGGAAGCGCGGTCGCTAAGAACATAATATCGCGTCTTAGGACATGTTTGGGTATAACACGGGAGATACTAGAGAGTGCGGTTGTGCATCCACTCAACCACAACTATCTTTGTGTCCCCGAATTAACTAAAATCAATCCTAAGAGTCGTATTTAGTTCATCGACCCTAGTTTGATTCTGTGTACTTCTGAAATCAAATCGATGGAAGAACAACTGGCTAAATCCGAAACTGCCTCTGATCTCCCACCGATCGATGAAACATTAAAATTTGGAGATTTTGATGCTATTTCTTTGATTTTTGTCAATACTAGTTTGTCTGAAGCATATGTGCAAAAAGCTGCTGAAACCGAGTTTCTCAATTTGTGTACACAAAATACATCAGAGGCTTAATCTTTCTTATTTAATGAAAACTATGATGTTTTTAACACAAATGAAATTGTTAAAAGAACTAAAACCACTCGAAGGCGCAAGCCCAAGAAGAAGGTTGCAAATGAGAAACTTGTGATTCAGCAGGACATCGTTGATGATGAGTTTAATCGTGCTTTTGACGAAATGGCCTTAAAACATGGTAAGACTGTTATGCACACACAAGATGGTCTTACAATCACCGATGGTAAGGTGATAATTGTTCCTGATGCATAACCAAACGCTCCAACGATGACTGCTCATACAACTTCTGCATCCGTGACTGTTGAGCCAACTGTTACATCTGTTTGCAATGCTCCCAAAGTGGCTGGTAAATCCACTATGGTTCTTTTCAAGACAAGTGATCCTAAGAATAAGAGACCTCAAAATGAACCTGTTTTGACTGATCAATCAAGTGTTGAAGATCAGTCCACTGTGGTCGAGCTAGATGCAATAACCATTGATGCTACTAAAACTGAGAACACCCCCAAGAAAAGGAAATAAACCAGAAGGAGGAAGAAGAAGACTGTGGTCACTGAAACAGAAAAGGATGAATGTGTAACATCCAATGAGCCACAACCAAAGGCTCCCCAAGTTGCTGAACTACCTATTGTGGTTGACCCTAGTGGAATGATTGAGACTTTGGGTTGTACAGTTTGCGGGAATCCACACCATGATGCAAGGTTGTGTGTATACAACACGGGTTATCCTGCCTTTGACAACATCCCAATACCGCCTGTTCATTACTACCCGCAAGGAAATCAAGTGGCCCCAATGTATTATGGGAATTATGGTGAGGACTACATGGTTCAACAACCTGACACCATGTTTCAGCAGTCATACCCAAATCAACTCTACATTCCTAACCAAGCTCAATATGTCCCTCATTGTTTAGGAAGGAAGGTAAAAGCTTTGAGGCCACCAGTTCAACAACCAGTGAGAATGCCTGCACCAAATCCTGTTCCTATAAGATCTTGGACACCTCGACCAAGGCCTGCTTTTATGCCTAGGCCTATGATGGTTCAACAACCTGCAGGGGCCCTTCGACCAAGTGTTACATCTTCACCAACTCCTCCTGTTAAAGTTCAAACAACAAATGCTCCTCCAGCGAAAAAGGCACCCAAGAAGAAGGTCCCAGGTCAATTTGGCCCGGGTCCATCTCAAAACTAATCACTTTCCTTTTAATGTGCAGGGACTGGCTCAGAGTGCTGCCAACACGTGGTACTTAGATAGTGGCTGTTCCAGGCACATGACAGGGAACAAGGACCTGCTGTATGATGTCAAAAGAATATTGCACGGTGGTCCTGTTGCCTTTGGAGGTGATGTTCGGGGTGGAAGAATAATTGGAAACGGTCTCTTGACTAATTGTGGAATTTCATTTGACAAAGTGAATTTGGTGTCTAATCTGAAGTTCAACCTGCTCATTGTCTCACAAATCTGCGACAACAAAATGCCAATGTTCTTCGATGATCGTGAATGTTATATTCCGAAACCTGGTTTCAAGATTCCCGAAGATCAGATTCTATTTCGAGCAAAACGGAAAGGGAATATGTATGCTCTGGATATGTCTGCTGCAAGGCCGACTGGCTCCATTGCATGCTTCTTGGCTAAGGCATCAGAAGATGACTCTACATTATGGCATAGGCGAATGGGGCATGTGAACATTCGGAACATGAACCGCCTTGTTAGGGGGAAACACGTTGACGGTGTGCCGGAGAAGGAATTCATCCACATCGACAATTGTGTGACATGTCTGAAGGGTAAACAACATAAGACGTCTCACAAGCCAAAGCCACCAGGTAGAACGACAACAATACTTCAACAACTCGATCTAGACCTCTTCGGGCCAGTAAGCATCAAGAGTTTAGGGGGAAAGTCATACTGCTTAGTTATCACTGATGACTACTCCAGATACTCATGGGTGTTTTTCCTGAAAGAGAAGTCTGAAACTGCTGAGATTTTGAAGGATTTTGTCACACGTATTGAGAACAAATGCAGAGAGCGGGTTAGAATCATCAGATCAAACAATGGGTCTGAATTCAAGAATCAGACATTTGACGCATTTTGTAATGAAAAAGGCATAACTCGACAGTTCAGTTCATCGTATACACCGCAACAAAATGGAGTAGCTGAACGGAAGAATAGAACTATCATCGAAGCTGCCAGAACAATGCTTGCTGATTCTAACTTGAAATTATCTTTTTGGGCAGAAGCTGTCAATACAGCCTGCTATGTTCTAAACAGAACGATCCTGGTCAAACATGCTAACAAGACGCCGTTCGAACTGTTTTCCAAAGTGACACCAAGTCTAAAACAATTAAAACCGTTCGGATGCGGTTGTACTGTATTAATTCAGACGAATCAGTTAACCAAATTTGCCCCTAGGGCTGATGATGGTTATTTTGTTAGATACTCGATGACCTCAGCGGCCTATCGAGTGTTCAACAGAAGAACTCAAGTTCTTATTGAGTCCTGCAACGTTACTTGTAATGAGCATACTCTGAACACTAGAGATCCTGCTCTGGATAGTATGTATGACCTTGAGTCTTTCTCTTTAACTTTTAATGTGTTTCAATCTGATGATGTAGGTACTTCTTCTGATGCTGTTGATCAAGGATATGAAGCTACTAATCCTATCGTTGATGTGCTTGCACCTATTACTTCTTCGATCCTGGATACCATTTATTCAGTTGATCCTAGGGAGTAATCAAGGGAAAATCAATCAACACCTTCAAGTAATGTTAATGGCACTTCATCTTCTACTTCAGCACCTGAAATGCCCACCATTCAGATTGATGAACATGTAATTGTGGAAGCTGAACCTGCACAAGCAACAACCGAGGCAGACAACAATGTTGAAATTGATATTGTTGCGCATGATTCCGACTCAGATGACGTAACAGAGATTGATACCGGAGAGACTCCTGGCGATGACCTGCAAATTGGGAATATGGACTCGTCTATTCCAGCCCCAGCTGTTGAAGAGACACGAATTCACAAGATACATCCTACGAATCAGATCATCGGGCCGGTTGACAAACGTCTCACTAGGAGTCAGTCTAAGGAATTGAACACATGTTTGTATTCCTGTTTCATTTCACAAGAAGAGCCTCCCACAGTTGCTGCTGCTCTTTTAGATGATAACTGGATTGAAGCCATGCAAACAGAGTTACTACAATTCAAATTGCTCAATGTCTGGCATTTGGTAGATCCTCCTCTGGGTTTAAAGCCTATTCCTGTCAAATGGATTTTCAAAAACAAGAGAGACGACCATGAAATTATTATCAGAAATAAAGCCCATTTAGTTGTGAAGGGGTACATGCAAGTTGACGACATTGATTACGAAGACGTCTACGCGCCTGTCGCTCGTCTGGAGGCAATACGAATCTTCCTGGCTTATGCCGCATCAATGAACATCACTGTCTATCGACTTGATGTGAAGACCGCGTTCCTCTATGGAGAGCTTGATGAAGACGTGTTTGTAGAACAACCTCCGGGGTTTGTTAACAAATCTTTCCCTAAGAAATGTTACAAACTGGATAAGGCCCTCTATGGTCTACACCAAGCCCCAAGGAAATGGTACGAGACGTTATCGACATATCTGCTGTCAAATGGTTACAAGCGAGGGGTAATTGATCAGACACTATTCATTCGACATGTTGGTGAAGATATGCTGTTAGTGCAAGTGTATGTCGATGACATCATCTTTGGTTCAACCAACGTCGGCCTATGCCATGCATTTGAGGAGTTAATGAAGAAGAAATTTGAGATGAGTGCAATGGGAGAGTTGACATTTTTCCTTGGAATTCAAGTGAAACAGAAACCGGATGGCATTCTTATCAGCCAAGGGAAATATGTGAAAGAGATCCTGAAGAAGTTTGGGTTTCAAGATTCTAAAGGCTTCTCTACGACCGTCGTCACTCGCCACAAATTGAATCAAGATCCGGAGGGTGTTTGCGTAGATGAGCACCTATACAGGTCTATGATTGGCTCTCTCATGTATCTGACAGCGAGTCGTCCCGACATCATGTTTGGAGTCTGCCTATGTTCCCATTTCCAGAGTAAGCCGAAAGAATCGCACTTAATGGCTGTGAAGAGGATTTTTCGGTACTTGAAGTCCAATCCAAACAGAGGACTTTGGTATCCTAAAGATCCGCTCTTTGACCTTTGAGCCTTCTTAGATAATGACTACGCCGGTTGTGAACTCAATCGTAAGTCTACGACAGGAGGAGCTCAGTTTTTAGGGAACCATCTGGTCTAATGGCAATGCAAGAAGCAGACAACAGTGTGAGTCTCAACGGCTGAAGCGGAGTACATTGCTGCTGCCTCCTACTGCTATCAAGTGCTCTAGATTCAGAATCAGCTGCTGGATTACGGTTTGAATTTCATGGGTACCCCTATTCATATAGATAATACTGCTGCTATTTCAATTGTTAAAAATCCCATTCAGCATTCTAAGACTAAGCATATTGAGATTAGGTACCATTTCATTAGGGACTGTGCCGAGAAGAAACTAGTCACTTTAGTCCATGTTAATTCAGATGATCAGTTAGCAGACCTTTTCACTAAGCCATTTGATATGTCTAGGTTTAACATTCTGATTAGTGCTGTAGGCATGATTAATTATGATTGAACCTTCTCCATTCCCTAGTATGTTAATATCTTGACTTCATAGGCTTAGTAACTTAGGAGTGTTATCTATTTTCTCTTTATGCTTGTTTGATTTTCTTTTATTATTCTAATCTCTATTTTATTTTCAGACTTTTATTCTTTTGACTCCTTGAGTCATCTTTCAGGTTTGTCTGACCTTGATTTGACCTAAACAACTTTGTTTGTGGTTGTCTTGTGTCATGTCTCTTTTAAAAGATCAAAAAGATTTTTCTTGTTTATTTCTGTTTTTGTGTCTGTCTGCCATGCCTACAATGTGGAAGATAAACCAAAAACATTGAAAATTTGACAAAAACAACAAAAATAGTTTTTATTTTTTGTAAGTCATTAAGTGTTTTTAACCACATGTCAAATACAAAGAAAAATCAAAATCCTTGGTCTGTGCTCGGACAAAATGTATGGAACATGATATGATTCTGGTCTTGTAGATCTAACCATAGGATATGATCCAATCGTCCGGTAACTCTATCATATGATGTGTTGGTAGGCTCAACATACTGAGAAGTAAACAAGTCTCTGTGATTACACATTAATTTCATTGAGAAATGTGGACCTTGGAAGTTTAAACAGTGGCATATTCTTTAAATTTGCCCTTCTCAATAGTACTAGTAAGAAAACTCTAATCACACATCCTCTGTTTCTTCAGTATTAAGTTGACTTATTTCAAAACCAACACATGAGACGCATCTGCTGAGGAAACTCTGACCTTGAGTCTCATCCATAAATAAAGCTGAGACACATCTGCTGTGAGAAATCACTGACCTTGTGTACTTACGCTCCATCTTTCCATAAAATAAAGTGAGAGGTCATCTGCTGAGGAGACTCTGACCTTGACGCTCTCACCACGCCAAATTTCATTCATCTATAGTCATGAAAGAAGGGTTATCATGATTTCATGACTATATCCATGAAATAAGTCACTTAACACTAAAGAAAAGGGGGAAAGATTACTTTAAAAAGTGTGATTGAATCTGAAAAGCTATTTGATGATTGGTAGAATACTGTTAACTTCCAACCTAATAAGGACCACACAAAATATTTCTCTGAACTGGACAGAAAACATGATAAATACATCACATGACACAAGTTGAAAATTACCTTGTATGAGCTTAAGTGGATAAACAATACTGACAATCTGACTTAGGGTACCGGACCCGAAAGGTGATTTGAATAATAAGTGTTATTGATCATGTAATTGGCCGGTATGATTCTAAACATGTCTGACCACGACCATACAAAAATAGGTGAATTTTCAAAGTCGAAGTGCTTAACTTTCCAAGTTTGGTGAAAAATTGACCAACTTGTGCTAATTTCAATCTTGTTATTGGTTTGAAGTTAACCAACTTAAAAGAATATGGATTCTTGAGTTTGGGTGGAAAATTGACCCAACTCGGATGAAATTGAAAATTTTGGGTTAGGGTGGAATTTCTTGACCAATCAAGTCAAATTTAGGTTCTAGGTGTGTCATGATCAAATTTGTTGAAATTAATAGGTACTTGACTTACTAATACAAAAATTTATCTTCCTGGTAGGTTACTGGTTGCAGACATGCTTTTCTTTAAAATCTTAGTCATGTTGTAATTTTTAAGAATTACAATTTTACCCTTTTGTTGCATTTCTGCTCTTAGCGGACTTGATTTTTGCCTTAGCGAACTTCTGACTGAGGCAAGTCCGCTAAGAATGATTAACAGGTTTGCCTTTAGCGAACTTGTTTAAAAGACTTGTAATTTTTCTGTTTTTCTTAAAAGTCCGCTAAGAACAAATTGTTCTTAACGAACCTGAGTATTTTTTTGGTGTCTTTTGAATGGTGAGAAGTCTGCTAAGTTGAACTTGTCCTTAGCGAACTTCTTCCATGTTTCATTTTTTGTTTAAGTGTTTGAGAAGTCCGCTAAGAAGGATTTTTGCCTTAGCGAACTTCTCCACTTGAATTATAAGTCTACTGAGGTTAAAACTGTTCTTAGCGAACTTGTTTATACCTTAGCGGACTTCTTTTTCACTTAGAAATTGTTTTTTCTGTCATAAGTTCCTTTTTGGCCTTAACGTACTTGTTTTTAGCCATAGCGAACTTCTTCAGGCTTAGCGAACTTCCTAGCCTTAGCGAACTTCATTATGCTTAGCGTACTTCTCTAAGGCCTTAGCAAACTTGTTTTAATTAGTTTCCCTTTAGCGAACTTGTCTAAGTCTTAGCGAACTTGAGACAGTTCTTAGCGAACTTGTCTCAGTCTTAGCGGACTTGAGACAGTTCTTAGCGAACTTGTTTTAAAACTTAGATATTTATAAGTTCGCTAAACCTAACACTATATAAGGGAGACTTAGCCAATTTTCACATTCACTTTTTCAAAATCACTCACACCCGCTTCACATACTCTCGAACCGACGACAAAAAAATTCTCACTGTTCGATCGAAATCCCTCGATTCACACTCGAATCTGTCATTTTCATTGCATTTAGGGTTGATTCGCTCACTCTTCTTGCATCCACAGGTTCGATTTCCCTCAATTTTAGGTTGATTTCGGTTTCGGTGAGGTTCTTGAGTCGTATGATGCAATTGTGTATGTGTTAGGATTCTGATGTGATTATTTGTTGATTGAACAAATTTGAATTACTTCTTTCTTGTTCCTAATTCACTTGTGATCAAGATTAAGGTATGTGTATCTAATCTCACAAATCTCACACTTTGAATCCGAAAATGTTATATAGAGGGGTTTGGTTGAATGTGGATGAATATGAAATTTCTTTGAGTATTTGATAACAGTTGGTTAAACTTGTGTTGTTTAGTGACTTAAATGTTGCAAGTTACTTACATTGCTTGGTACAACCTCTGTTCTTATTTGGATACTTGGGAATTTCTTTGATTAACTGTCAAAATTTTGGAACTTTGGTTGTTTAAGTAGAACTCATTGTGGTTGTTGCCATCCCTGTTAGGTTACCCAAAACAGATTGTGCATTCATGCCTATGAGTCTAAATTTTGACAACTTAGAAGTTTCAATGATTGGATTGACTTAATGAATTCACACTATGTAGAGGTTATCTAGTCTCCAGTCACAATTATCTTTTGTTACTAATTTGATGATTATTGAACTTAAGTGACTGTTAATAAATTTTGATAGTTTAAGTTCAACTTCTCTCAACTATGCCTTTAACTAAATTTGTTTAATTGTTTGCCCATAACTTCTGTGTATGTCTAATATTTTGAAGTATGACATAGTTCGTCTGATCTCAAAACAGAATTTCTTACAGTTGAGAGATTGATTAAGGACATTTAATCTTTTTCTATTGATCTTAGAAAATTGTAGATCATCAAAAAGGTATGTTGTTCTATCAAATGGCAATTTGGGGTAAGACTCAAACTTGGCTACACAGGGGCAAATTTTTACTTAATTTTGGTTATTTGAAGCCTACTTGATGTCTAACATAAAATTGCTTGATCCCAGCAGATTATTCTTACTGAGACAATTGAGAAATCATTGCATCTTAGATTAGATCTTAGTCACCCATAGATCTTCACAAAGGTATGTGTTTCTCAATACAAGCATTCATGTTATTAATCAGGTAGTGCATCACCTTGTTTCATTCTTATGTACATTTAAGTCTTTCTTTGTGTAAGTAGACATCCAATTGAGCCTAACACTGGTGGTTCAGACTGGTTATGATCCACATGGGTCTGAAATTAGTCTATAACTCAGGTGAAAGGATCTTGGACTCATTTAACACTAAGTTAGATTTAATTTGTCAATTATGACATATCTAAGTTAATTTGACCATCTTTGTGATTTATTGAGAGCATATCTACAAAGGATGTGATCTATGACACTTCTAAGGTTCCTATGAACTATCTTAGGTATTTAAGCTTTGATTGAACACTTATTTGGTCATGTTGACTTTAATAAGTCAAATTTGGCATTGAATTGTTTTTATGAGACTTAGGTAACTATCTGTGCTTGAATGAGAATTTGGTGACTTGGTTATGTTTTGTTTAATCCATATGTGCTTATATTTGTATGTTAGGATTGAATTTGACTTGTAAAGACATCATCTCATCTGTTAAAGCATAAATTGTCACCTTTGTCCTTTAAATGATCAAATTGTAACACATGACCCATTAGGACCTCTTGCATGTTTTATAGATGTTAATTTGACTCTGTTGCTTCTAGACGATCCTTATTGATGTTAATATGTGGTTTAAACACTTTGTAGTCAACTCTAAGTGTTGTGAATCTGCATATGAGATCTTGCTGGTCTTAACGGACTTGATTTAGTCCTTAGCGTACTTCAAGCCTGCTTAGCGGACTTGTTTTGTTCCTAGCGAACTTGTTTCCATGCTTAGCGAACTTGTTTTTGTTCCTAGCAAACTTGTTCTCTGCTTAGCGAACTTAATGAGTTCTAGCGGACTTGTTCTTCTGCTTAGCGGACTTTAAGTCAATTCATCATAACTATAGATCAATATTTGAATCTCTGACATACTAGGATTGCTTTGGTAGTTTGACAAGTTAGGGTTACACTCATTACATGCATAAAATTGGCATTTTAGATAGGATAGACCTGTTAGATCCTAATGTCCTTTTCCTTCACCTAAAAGTGCTGAGTTTTAACTTAGTTGTTCCTTGTCCTAATCATAAGACATCAGATCATGGAGTTCAAGTTCGGGTGGAACTAAGTCACAATGTGACTTTCCCTGAACTAACTTGACAAACTGGGATCTCAAAACCTCACAGTATGCTATTTAATCTTAGAGTCAATTGGTTTTTGATCCCAGATTGCCAAAACCTCCTATATTTGATGACTCTTACTTCTGTTAATCATGATATTTCGGTTGCATGTGATCATTTTTGGAGTATATGCACTATGTGAGTTGTTTTATGTCATTGATACTCATATGAAAAGCTCTGTCACTATCACGAGTCTAGTGTGACATGACATTCATCTAGTGTCAAATTGGATATAATCCTTTAATTCTATATGTGCAGATGCCTCCCAGACAAGCTGCTGAAGCTTTAGAGTTTGGTCGTTTACACAACGGAAGATGTGTGTTTAACAAGAACCGGGAAAGTGCTGATGAGCAGGCAATTGCCTTGTTGCAGCAATCAACTTGGGTAACAGCAATGCAGATTAACCATGTCATCTACAAGGGTATAATTGAAGCTTTTTGGAACAATGCTCAATCTGCAGAGTTGGATGATGAAACAAGCATAATAAGGTCAAGGATACAAAACATTGATGTTGAAATTACTGAAGAGAAGATCAGAACGGTCCTGAACTTGCAAGATGCTGACAAGCCCAAGACTTTTACAAAGGCCCAGTGGCAATCAACAATCTCAAGGATGGGTTACTCTGGTGTATTTCTTCCAGATGTCAGCAACAAAATTCTCAAGACCTTATTCCCGATAAACTGGAGGTTCATAATCAGCTTCTTTATTGCTGCCTTTGGACACAGAAAGGTAGCTCCAGATGACTTTGTTGAAGAAACCACATGTGCTCTACATGGGTTTGTCACTGGTGAAGGCTACAATCTCTCACGCCAACTCCTCAAATGGATGATTGCTAATCTACATCCCACTGGAAGGGCAAAGAACTTCCTGATGTACCCCCGGTTCATCCAAGCTATCTTGGATCATTATTACCCAACTTTGATCAAGCAAGGAGAAACCATCTCTACAAGTCTCAATGAACTCTGGCTCATACAGCAAGTACCATAAAGGTAAATATCAAGGGAATGTTGTACCCTTCTTTCCCAAGATGATTGCTCGGATTGATCCTGCTGATGCCGAAGGAGATATCCAAATGGGTGAAGCAGCTGTTGAAGCTCAAGTAGGACATAATGAGGCTGATCAAGTCCACACTGAGTTGGATTTAAATGCACCTGCTACTGCTGCTTCTGATGCTGTTGAAAACCCTGGGAATCTCCAAGGTACAAGTGTTGAAGCTTCTGAGCATGCTGAACGCTCCTCAAGTCCTGTGCTGGTGGATCTGTCTGAAGAAGGAGAAGGAGACGACAATGATGATGATGAAGGGTCTGACTCCTCAGATTCAGATGATAGTCCCACACAACCTGAGGGCATTCATCCTCGGAAAAGACAAAGGACTAGAGACTATTCCAGAGCCTCTACAGCTACGACACCACAATCATCCTCTGATAAAAGCTATAACCCATCGGAGGATGAACAGGATGACGAAGAGGATTCAGTGTCTCTCGATGAGGACGATCTTAAATATAACCTTGAAGATGAGACTGATAGTCCTCCCGAGTATCCTCCTACGGCTACTTTACAAACTCTGACAAAAACTGGTGGGAGTAGTTATAAATCCGCTGAGTTCTTCATCAGAGCTGAAAGAAGTAAAGCATGTACTGAAAAGCTCAAAGTTAGAAGGAAGCCTGGCACACAGGATGATTATGAATTGGTGAGTTCATCTGGCACCCCATCGGACACAGCCTTGGCTGCAACAACTATCTCTCCATCTCCTGCTGAACATTTTGATGGATTAGACATGGATATGAGGCCACTGGAGCAGCTAGCTGAAGCTGTTGTCACCACCACTGATATTACTGGAATTGTTGCTACCAGCCCATCGGCTTCAGAATCTGAAAAAGTGATGGAACTTCAGGCTGAAATTGTCAACCTTCAGAGTCAGAATGACCATCTAAACTATTCACTGCAAGTGGCATATCAAAAGATTAATGATCAGTCACAAGTCATTGCTGAACAAGCTGCTGAAATTCAAAGACTCAAGGATTTGTTAGCCAAATCAAGTGAGGGCAAACAATTGAGTGACAAACCAGATGATGATACCGGTGATAAAGAGAATGAAATGCCAGAAAACCCACCTCAATCTGATCAGAGAAGTGTAGGTGAAAATTCTCAAGACCCCATATCTTCTACTACCATTCCTGCTGGTAAAGACTCGACTGGTGTTCAAGACACCTCAAGCCCATTCCATGACAGCGATTTTGAAATCAATGATGACACTGTCATAGAAAGAGATGATCTTAATTTCTCCGATGACGAAGATTCCTTTGTCAGCAGCCTCCTTCATGATGAACCAGTTGATGAGACTCTGGACTCGATCAAAAGGCTTGCACTTGTGCCTGAAAACCTAAAACGTCCAAGGTTTGCACAGGCATCCAAGATTCTTGCTATTGAGGGATCAACAAGTGCTGAGTCTGAAGCTGAACATGACATATCTCTTCAACTTTCGATCATTCCCACTGCTCATGCTGATACCTCTACCTCCTCTGCCATGGTTCCCTTGACCAAAGGTGTCCCTCATATTTACATCGACCCAGCCTTCTTGGATTTTGAGATATCCAATTTCAGGGAATACTATGCCGAGAATCTGTACTCAAGAAGAAACTCATGCGGTATTCTCATTAAGACACTTGAGGATGGTAATGAAGCAGCTTATGAAGAACATCCTTACTTTGTAGACTTTGGAAACGAAAGCAACATGAATGAGCTAGGTCAAAGAATGAACGTGCTCATGAACGAAGCCAATGCTCTGAACTACATCGACTTGGATACGATCGATTGTGAGGATGATGAACAAGAGAAACCTCCTTGTCCTACTCCAATCCAAGTAAAAATGGAAGTAGACGATGAGTATGTGAGTGTGCCTCTTTCTACCATGTCTACAGCAGAAACACTTGCCTTGGACATCAACCCATTGTTCCAGGTCCCATTCCAATTGATGCAGAAATCATCAATCTTGAGAAAAGTGCTGATCAAGAAACTGAAAGTCAAACTGATCCTGGTGTTTCTACTAAGCAAGATCTCCGAAATCAGATCTTTGAAGCTTCTTTTATACACTTCTCCTCTGACTCTGATAAGGAGGAAAATGATCCCAAGGAATCGACTGCTCCAGAACCTGTTGTCACAGAGCAACCCGGTCCTTCTGATAAGGATAAGGGAAAAAGAATATTGACTCCTGAGGAGATTGCTGAGGAGCATCTGAAAAGGGAAGCTGAGAAAGATAGGTCTCGTCGAGCGCTTATTGAAGAAACACTCAGTGAACAAAACCGAGTGCTTGAGAAGAAGGCCGAAGCACTCAAAAAATATGAATCAGGCCATCCTCCTGCTGTTGTTTATGGAAAGGGCTTGATTACTTTACTTGAACGTTCTACGTCAACAAGATCAGATGAACCAAGGGTCCGCATAGTCACAAATTTGGAGGGCACCGATGTAGATGAGGAAGACACTTCTGAAATAGCACACATGGTTAGATCTTTAATGAAATACAACTTCTCCTTAGAATATCTGATGAGTCTTACGGACATTGAGTTGACCAAGCTGTATACTGATGAAGAAAGGTTGAATTCACACCTTCCGCAAAATCAAACTATTGAAGCTGAAACTGATCCTTTGGTAGATATCTTTGCTGACACCACCAAAACCGTTGAATTCCTTCCTATCCGAGATCATCTTTCAGATCTTATTCTTGACATAGGCAACACATATCTTCCTCCACCTGAGAACTTGTCTGATGAAGCTCCTGATTCTGAAGAATATATCAAAGCCACTACCAACAGGATGACTTTTGAGGCACTCCGCAACTACTGTAGATTCAAGAATATTGATAAGAAGGCCTACAACAGAAATAAACTTAAAGGTCTACTAGAGTTTGTGGAAGAGTGTCGAAAGACAGAACGTCTGGCAAAGCTTGAACAGATCAGACTCAGAGAGCAAGAACGGGCTGAGGCACTCAAAAGGAAAGACAATCCTCCCATCTATGATCAATGGGAAAAGATGGCACCAAACCTAAAGGCTATGCAAAAATTTGCTGCCAAGAATCTAAGGAAGATGCCAAGTAACCCAAAGGTCAATCATGGGATGAAAATCTTGGGATGGAAATATGATGAGGCCTTTGATGCATTCCTGGTAAAAAGGCGGAACAGATATGTGCAAATCTTCGGAGATTTCAAAGCTCTTCTCGGCTTGTTCTCTTGGGAGCTCAAACAGCTAAAGTACATGGATTTGGTAAATCACTCTAACCATCAAAAGGGTATTCAAGCTGCTGTTTTAATCAAATCTGCTTATTAGGACAAGAAGTTCAATCAGAATGCTGAAGAAGAGAGAAAAGCTCAGATAGCTGAAGAGAAAAGACGTCTCCGTGCCCCTCATCACGGAATGTTCAAATATATTGGGAAGGAGGTGAAGACAAAGACTATCCCAGGGAATCAGAAAGTTGCTCCAATAAACAGCTGGTACTACAATGGAAAGACTCATGAACTAGTGATTGAAAGAGTCTTTGCTAAGTCTATCAAAATCTTTGCAGCAATAGAGCTCAGACTACTCTCAAGATCCTATTTGAAGCTGATGTACTATGAGAAGATGCGGACCATCCCTGTTCAACTAAGACCCTATGAATGCTATGACGCCAACTATTTTTAAATGTTCTTAAATTGGTGGTGTACAAGGCTTGCGGGTATGGGTAAACTCAAAATTTACGAAGAACTCCTAAGGAATGCTAACTGCTGGTTGATAGAAGAACATGGATCGAGTGTCATCCTTGATAAGGCAAGAAGATTGGTCGAGCTGCACAACTTTAATGACCTGAAAAAGCTTGTCTGGCAAGATCTCTGGAGGCTATACGATATGGGAATTAAAGTACTTTCTAACAAAGACAAAGAGGCAGCTAGAGAGAACTGGGGATTCCTTCTCAAGCTGCTCGGTCAAGTTGCTTAAGTTCAAGGGTTTGCATTTCCAACAAGGGTGGAAATTGTTGGAACCTATTTTGTTGGCAACACAAACTATTCACCGTTGAGTATTGCTGGTGAAGACCTTTTTGGTGTCCTATCTAGATTTGATACTTTGTTTTGTAATTGACTTTGAATTTGTACTTAGAAACATTTTGTTTATGAATCTAGCGTACTTGTTTTTCTTCTTAGCAGACTTCTGATAAATTGAACTTAGCGGACTTGTTTAACACTTAGCGTATTTGTTCAAAGTTTGTCTTAACGTACTTGATTTGTTCCTAGCGGACTTGTTTACTTAGCAGACTTGTTCCTAATCTTAGCGAACTTGTTTTGCTCTTAGCGAACTTGTTAGCGGACTTGTCAATACTTAGCAAACTTGTTAGCGGACTTGTCCATTCTTAGCGGACTTGTTAGCGAACTTGTTAATGCTTAGCGGACTTGTTAGCGAACTTGTTTATGCTTAGCGAACTTGTCTAATGCCTAGCGAACTTGTCTGTGCTGATGGAATATTTTTGCTGAATTCTAGGCAATGATTGTGTGTGTCAAACATTCTTTTTGTCCTATGCTCTCTCGTAGTATATATATAGTTGAGAAAACCCTATTGAGGGATGGAACTCCTGGATTATTCTTCAAGAGAGCATTTGTGTGTGTGTTCTTGATGTTAGTGTGTGTTCTTGAGCTTTAGCAATCATCAATGGGTGAGCATTGATGTAGATTCATCCAGAATCGACCATAACACATGATTTCCGCACTTGTGTGATGAATCATATGAGAACATGTTGCTCAAATCTGGTCTTGTCAAGAAGTTCTAGTGACCTTTTTAACTATGTACACCCATTTTTGGGTTTTTTAGATAACCATTTTTATGAACATAAAAATCATAACCATTTCGTGTATCAATCTCAGATCTAGATACTTTCGGGTATACCATTTGGCTCATCACTCGATTTTTCTAGCCACGAGACCCACGATGTGACAATATTAAGCCCCTTCGAGCATCACACGTAGTTTGTTCACTTAAAGGCGAAAGAAAAACAAAATAAACTTATCATTTTATGTGGGTTTTTAACCCAACTCTAGTTGGATCATCAAGACTCAAATGGATCTTTCGGGTGAACCTTTTAAATCAAACAAATGAAAGGGAATGGGTCTTAAAAGCTTACAATTAGCAAGTTAAGAGAAATGGGGGTGGTGATTGAAGGTGGTGGTGGTGGCGGTTGATGGTGGTGGTGATGGCATCCGATGATGATGATGATGGTGGTGGTGTTCGATGATGGTGATGATGGCAGTGGTGAAGGATGATGATTATGAGAATGGTGGTGGTGTTCGATGATGGTGATGATGGCGGTGGTGAAGGATGATGATGATGAGAATGGTGGTGGTGGCTCACGGTTGAGATGGGAGAAGAGGTGGCGTAGCACGGCAGCGACGACGACCTGGAGCTGGGGTGGCGCCGGGTCTGGGCGACAACAGGGGGCTGCGGTGGTGGTGGTTGCTTGCCGGCGTGAGGGAGGGTGAGGGTGGCGGAGCTCGGTGGCGGTTGGGTGATGCTTGGCGTCGGATCTGCGACGGAAGAGAGCGAGGTGGCGGTGGCTGATCGACGATGAGGGAGGAGCTGTGGTGGTGGTGTCGCCGGCCGAGAGGGGGAGGGGATGGCGGTGCTTGGCCGGTTGGTGGAGGAGGAGGGTGTGAGGTGGTGGTTTTAAAGAGTGGTTTATGTGTGAAAGTGGTTTTGATGGTATGGGTTAATTTGGCTTGTGGGTTATTAAGCAAAATATCTAGATATTTTATAACCATGGTTAGGTTTAGTTGCTTAACCAAGGTTAGGATATGAGTTTAGAGATATTTTGTGGGGTTTAAGTAATTAGGTGGTATTAGTTTTATAAAAACTAATAACTTTACCCGAATATTTTATAAAATTACGAAATATAAAAAATAGTGTTTCCATAAAAGAACCACTAAAAAGTTAACGGAACTTTGAATAGCCGAAAATTGTAAAAACGGTTGTCGGGCTGGTATAGTTCGTGTCAGGCCGGTATGCGAGGCTCTCTCCGATTTTCGCGTGGTTTGTTTCGTTATTCACCAAAATTAGTCGGGATCGATATGTTTGATTTTTTAAATTGTCGGTTGACCTATCGGGTCATGTTTTTGGGCAAGGTTGGTTCGTTTTGCGTTATTGGGCTGTGTCGGGCCCAATTCGTTATACGAGCGACTCATTCCAAATCGTTCTACCGTTTTGGTCGAGACAGGTTTCTAAATAAATTACGAGGCTTCAACATTATTAAATAATTATTGTTTTGGTCGTAAATTAATTATTTAGAAGTTTTAATTTTATTTATTTTATTTGCTCGCGTACCGCGTTCAGAAAAATAAATATCTGTTTTGATCCGCTTCGAGCTCGAATATTTTACACTATTAAAACTAACTAAAGTTTTAAATAAAATGTTTGCTCAAAGACTTTGTCGAGTATCAGTGTGATTTTCTCACGACACTGTTTCGGTAAAATATAAAAGTCGTTTTATATTTTTTTGTTCTTGTTATTAAAGTTCCACCGATCTCGTGGTGAACTTTTCCGTTTGTTATGGGTTTGTTTTTCCAATACGAACGTGGGAATTTATCAAGGGTGGACGTTTATGTGCACAGTATATACTAATATTACTACTAGTTCAAGTTAGGCACATGAATATACGTGTATATATATATATAGTCAAAGCATAAGTTTGACCCAGTAATTTCGGACGGGTTGTCACATTCTCCTCCAGTTGAAGGAATTTCGTCCAGAAATTTAGTTCCGAGTACTGGTGGAGGCGACATTGTCGAACAAACGAGGGTACTACTGGCGCATCTGATTCACACGTTCCCAGGTGCGGGCCTCGTTGAGAGTTCCAACGTGCTTTTACGATGGAAATGTGGCTGCGCTTTAAGTCTTTTGACCTTGCGGTCAAGGATCTCTGTGGGCTCTTCTACGAAGTGGAGAGTTTCGTCTACTTGAGTTTCGTCAAGTGGGACGACGAGTGTTTCATCGGATAAACACTTCTTCAGATTAAAGACGTGAAAGGCGTTATGAACACTACTTAACTCGGTGGGTAGAAGCAGTCTATAAGCGACTAGGCCAATTGTTTCATTGATATAGAAATGACCGATGTAACGAGGGTTAAGTTTTCCTGTTTGCCGAACCTGATGACACCTTTCCAAGGTGACACTTTCAGCATGACGCTGTTGCCCTTTTTGAACTTCAACGGTGTATGACGATTGTCGGGTAGATCTTTTGCTGATCTCGAGCGGCTTTTAGGCGATTGTTTACTAATATTACTACTAGTTCAAGTTAGACACATATATATACGTATATATATATATATATGTATATATATATGTATATATATATATAGTCAAAGCATAAGTTCGACCTGGTATTTTCGGACGGGTTGTCACACGCACAGCGTCCAACCGTGTCCAAAATCTCATTCCTCAATATGGTTTCTTCACGGTTGTCAACAGGTTACCTGTTTGAAATGTCGTAAACCCTCCTCGGTAGAGAATCAAGCCCCCCCCCCCCAATGCTTAGAAATGTAACGGTCAGGTATTTTGTGTACTTGTGTGTATCTAAGTACATAAAAAAACGTGCCTACATAGATAACCAATGTGTGTAAAACGCATACAAGTACATTTCGCTTATTTGTCTTGTACATTGAAGGTAACCTGGATAAGAAAATGAAAAAAAAACATAGTCAATTGTTAAAAAAAATGACAGTACTATATTGATGCATAAATGCACCAATAGACAGTTACACATTGTTGCACAGTGCATCATTATATAAAGGGACAAAAAACAAAAATTCAACTGGTAATAATATCACTTCAAATTCACACACAGGCACGAATTCTTTATTGTATTGGACCACCATATATAACTTGATATCACCAATAATAGTGGTTGGACCTAACATACAAGAATACCAACCCCTTTCTATCTCCTTTTGCACTTCACGAAATAACGAGGTCGTGTACACTTCAGATGTGTCTCGCTCAATAGGAGAATGGGTCTTCAATAAAGGCGTTGTAGTCATCGTCTCAAACTCAAGCTCAGGTTGCTTGTGTCGCTGCCCATCGATCGCGATGTCGAAACATATAAGAAATTGTAGTAGAGCGTTTAACTTGCTAGAGTTAACCTTAAACATTACGTCGGAGCTTTCACATCTAGATGTTGTTTTCATTAAACAACACATATCAATATGCCTAAAATAGCATGGGGCCCACAGTTTCCTGATTTTATACATAGGACTAAGCCATTCATGATCGTTCAGGCCATATTTATTCATGAGCGCGACTCACCTTTCTTTGAAGGTATGACTGTCGATTATAAGATCCCAAACCAATTTATGGGTGCGAGTCTCAGTTCTCTATTGTCTACGTCACTACCTTTAATCTACAAAAAATTGAATTGGAATAAGTTTTAGTTTGTAGTGCATCAGTGCAATAATATAGTGCAGAATCACATACCTTAGAAGGCAATTTCCGCATAATATGCCACATGCACAGGCGGTGTTTATACTCATTGAAAATACGATCGACGACTTCCTTCATTGCGGCGTCTTGGTCAGTCAAAACAAGGTTGGGTTGTTACTTATGAGCTTTTAGAACGTTTCGAGCAACCATACATAAGATTCGGTGGTTTCGTTGCATAGTAAGCCAGCACCAAATGTAATGCATTTTTGGTGATGATCGACACTCGTAAATGGAACAAAAAATCATCTTATACCTGAAACAATAATTACATTTTTAACAAAGTTACTAGCTAAACAAGTGACACACATGTATACAGATTAAATAGAATGCAAAACATAACAAGTTTGAAGTGATGCATACATGCAACAATATATAGTTGACAAATAAATCTAATTGATAAATATCGTATAAGCATGAATATACATAGTAATGAAAACAATGAAGATAACATTACTTGTTAGTTTTGTACGTCGCGCCAAAGGAAAGAACATCACCAAACGCCTCATAGTGGCACCTCGAAACATCATCCGCCCAAAACAAAGCTCTAACCTCTGTTTTAATGACAAAGTAATCGAAAAAAAAGTTGTGCAGATTTTTGGTATGAGCCATAAGCGTGTCAACAGTCAGTATAAACAGACGTATATCACGGCTAAAGTTTTTGAAATCAGTAATCTTGCCATGAACATTGTGGTGCCATCCCTTCAGCGTAGATTGTACTTTATGAGATATGTTTGGGCCAAGATTATGCATGCTAAGCGAATGTATCAAGTGTTGTTTAGAAAACGT
>JBCNJP010000012.1:34435187-34465568 GCA_039602395.1 Deinandra increscens subsp. villosa
TTAGGGTCTTTTGTCACACCCCCAAATAACCACTAACGGAGTTTATACCGTTAAGGGGTGCGAACAAACCAGGACCACAACCATTAGTTACAAATACTAAACGAATCAGAGTTAAGTCCAATGTTCATAAATACAACAGTTTAAAATACGCAGCGGAATAAAAACATAAGTCTCTCAGCACTAACCACGTGCTTTAATTACAAAACATAAATTGTCGTTAAATTCCCGAATTTAGTTTAAAATAAAAGTAAGTATCTTCTTGTGCCATGCCAACCTCCAGTGGATACTCTTCAACGATCTGCAAAAGTGAAAACCACACAAGTGTCAACCTAACGGTTGGTGAGTTCACGGTGGGCATGACATGCATTGGCCCGGTCTCATAATCGTATTCATCAACATATAAATAAGTAATAGATTTGCAAAACATTGCCAAGTGTTGAATTACCGAATATGCACTAGTTAAGTAAAAGTTAAAGCGGTCAACCGATATCGCGGGTAGCTAATCCGGTTTCCATGCACTAAGGAAGTCGTACTAGGGCTGAAAGCTGACGTAACAGAGTTCGGCATTTGCCGATGGTTGGTGCCTCCAGTTGTGTCCCTTTTGGGAGGCCCACAACTAAAACAGGCTGATATTGAACTCCGTTCGGCCTCCAACCGGTTGGTTACACATTTGTGTACCGCGGAGCAGGGTTTGTCAAACCCTCAGTAGATCTACCCAACATCCCCTCGCTTCTCAGATCAACAGTACTAAATTGAGGACTTTTAAGTTTTTAAGGCATCCTTAGAAATCATGTGATATCATTTGGTTTAGACTTTAACCTATACTAGTCATATTAAGAATGTTTATTCTGGATTTCATTTGAAATCCTAAAAAGAGTTTAAGTGTCAAAATGGTCGTTTCCGGATTTCAATTGAAACCCCAAGGATGGACAGTTGCAAGTGCTCCCCATAAAACACTCCAACTTCCATAACAGGTATCTCATTTGGTAATACCTCAAAATGTCAGCGTTGTTTTTCGTTAAGTTCATTCGTTGTGTCCCAAACGGGCTCACAATTAAAGGGTTAGTGAAACTCACCTTAGGTTGCTCAGCTACACTTGCTAATTAATCCAAATACTGCTTAACGAAGACCTATGAACACGTTTAGGTCTTAAGTATTAGTTTTGTGTCTAATCATTAACTTATCGTCACTATGGCCCATAACATAGCACGTTGGAACTAAGACTCGACATACCGACACACGACACCGATGGTTGATCATAAACGAGGGTTCACATAAATCAGAAATCAAACATGTTTCGTCATAGCATAATCATGTAAGTTATGGCATAACATTCAAGTAAATTGCACAAGTTTGGGTTTAGGTCTGGTCACAGTTTCGCTAGTATAGATTCGCTAGGCAGTTTCGCTGTGTGCACGGGCAGCACTTTCGCTAGGCAATACCCGATGACACAGTTTCGCTAGGCTAGTTTCGCTCGAAACTGTTGGCACAGTTTCGCTAGCCTAGTTTCGCCCGAAACTGGTTTGAACTTTCGTTCAGGGAATTTCGCTCGGTAGTTTCGTTCGGACAGGTCTGGTTGGTTTACCCGGCGACACTACAGTTTCGCTACATAGTGTCGCTGGATGAAGATATACATAATTTCGCTACATAATTTCGCCCATAGAACACGCAGTGTCGCTGGTCGCGAAAAACTCACAAATCAGCCTAAAAATCAACCTAACAGCTTCCATACTTCATGTGATTCAATATTTAGCATGTATGATCATTTACCAACATAAAACAGTAAGCTTTAACACCTTAAACATGGGTTTTCATCATCAAATCACCAAAAACACATTTTAAACCTAAAATGACTAAAATGGCATAAATCTTCATTATGGATGGATTTCAAACGTAAAGTTGCAGACTTTATAACAGATCTAGCATTCCTAAGCATCATATCAGGAGATCTAACGATTCTATGGAGATCTAGGCATGCTTTATGAAGAAAACACATAGAAAACACATAGAAATGGTTCATGGGACTCACGGTTGATTCTAGGATCGATGGATGATCTTCACAACTCAGAGATGATGGCTGATTCTTGGTGGTTCTTGGCTGGAATCAGCTGGTCCAGAAGTTTCAGGAGAGTGTGTGTGTTTTTGGAGAAAAGGTGCAAGAAATGGGGCTTCTAGGGTTTTATGTCATTATATAACAGGAGCTAGTTTCGCTGGCAGTTTCGCTGGCCAAGCGAAACTGGCTCTGTAAGTCTGTGGTTTGGCTACCGGGCGACACTATAATTTCGCCCGTAGTTTCGCTGGAGACCAAAAGTGACCAGTTTACATTTTTAAGCAAGATGAGCACGGTTCATGAATTGTCATGCTATTCATAATACTAAATCATGTATTTAAATCACATTGCACATAATAAATGAACACATAACACATATGGGCGGGTTCGGTGATCAACCAAAGGTCGTGGACGTATTCGGCCTAGTTAAGCATTAGTTACTAAGTTGACACTTATAACGTAACTAACGGAATTGTCTAACGGAAGTTAACCTTGAAATTCTCGGATGTCACATCATCCCCTTGTAAATGGAATTTTCGTCCCGAAAATTATTCTTGCGTTGTAGCGTTCACAGCCTCAGCTGTCATCGTTGCTGTTGTTGCTAGGGAAAGAAAGCAAAAGTTTTAGGGTCGCCACATCCTCCTCCTGTTAAAGGAATTTTGGTCCCCAAAATTAAATCATACCTTGAGTTTCTGTGGACGTTTGCTCGAACAAGTGAGGATACTTTTTCTTCATTTGATCCTCTCGTTCCCAAGTATATTCTGGTCCACGCTTTGAGTTCCATCGAACCTTGACGATCGGAATCTTGCTACGTTTGAGGGCTTTCTCCTCGCGTCCCATGATTTCTACCGGTTGTTCGATAAATCTCAAATGTTCGTCAATTTCCAATTCCTCCAAAGGAATTATTTCGATGTCTTCAGCCAGACATTTCTTCAGATTCGAGACGTGAAACACGTTGTGAACTCCATCGAGTTCGGCAGGGAGTCGTAATCGATAGGCCACCGGGCCTACTTCCCCAATGATTTCAAATGGTCCGATATAGCGAGGATTCAGCTTTCCACGCTTTCCGAAGCGTATCACTCCCTTCCAGGGGGATACCTTCAATAGTACCTTGTCGCCTACTTCGAGCTTCAAAGGTTTACGGCGTTTGTCGGCATAGCTCTTTTGTCTGTCACGTGCTGCGGCTATCCGCTTTCTGATTTGAATGATCCGTTCAGTTGTGTCATGAATGATTTCTGGTCCGGTGAGTCCCTTCTCACCCGTTTCGGCCCAACACACGGGCGATCTACATTTTCTGCCATAAAGAGCTTCAAAAGGTGCTGCACCAATGCTCGTATGATAACTGTTGTTGTAGGAGAATTCCACCAACGGAAGATGAGCCTCCCAGTCTTTACCGAAGTCGAGAACGCAAGCTCGGAGCAGGTCTTCCAAAGTCTGAATAGTTCGTTCCGTCTGACCGTCGGTCTGCGGGTGATAAGCTGTACTCATATCCAGTCTGGTTCCCAGTGCTTCTTGCATAGATTGCCATAGTCGGGAAGTAAATCGAGGATCTCGGTCGGAGATAATGGTCTTAGGCACTCCATGACGTGCCACAATTCGGTCAATGTACAGCTTTGTTAACTTGTCCATATTGTCACTTTCTCTCATTGGGATAAAGTGTGCAGATTTGGTTAGTCGATCAATGATAACCCAAATCGCATCTGGTCGATTAGATCGATGAGGTAATCCCGTTACGAAATCCATGGAGATATCCTCCCATTTCCATTCTGGGATCTTTGGTTGTTGCAATAATCCAGAAGGCTTTTGATACTCGATCCAGGGTGTACCGAATACCTTGACTTGTGAGCTTCATCCATCACGAGCTCACGGAGATTTCCAAGTAAAGGAACCCAAATTCTGTCATTGTAGTATCTGAGTCCATCGGACTTAATTTCGGAGTTACCATCTACCCATCGCAGTGCTTCAGCTGCGAAGTTTTCTTCTTTTAAAGCTTCTTGTTGGGCATCGCGGATCCGATTCGGCAATCCCGTGTGAATGGTAAGTTGCAGCGCTCGTACTCGTCGAGGCTTTTCGTACTCTTTTCGACTTAAGGCGTCAGCCACAACATTGGCTTTTCCCGGGTGATACTTAATCGCTAAGTCATAATCATTCAATAGCTCGACCCACCTTCGTTGTCGCATGTTGAGGTCCTTCTGTTCAAAGATATGCTGTAAGCTCTTGTGGTCGGTAAATATTGTGCACTTTGTTCCGTAAAGGTAATGTCTCCAAATCTTAAGTGCAAATACAACGGCTCCCAATTCCAAATCATGTGTTGTATAATTCTTCTCAGTGTCCTTCAGTTGCCTGGACCCGTAGGCAATTACTTTGTCTCGTTGCATCAACACGCAACCGAGTCCTTGAATGGATGCATCGCAATAGACCACAAAGTCGTCAACCCCTTCGGGTAACGAGAGAATCGGAGCTGAACATAACATGTCCTTAAGAGTTTGAAACGCGCGTTCTTCTTTTTCACCCCATCTATATTGCACTCCTTTGTGCGTTAAAGCCGTTAAGGGTTGAGCCAATTGCGAGAAACCCTTGATGAATCTTCGGTAATATCCGGCAAGTCCCAAAAATTGTCGGATTTCGGTCGGCGCTCTTGGAGTAGACCAATTCTTGATAGCTTCCACTTTAGCTGGGTCGACATGAATTCCATTCTGATCAATAATGTGTCCAAGAAACTGGACTTCGCGAATCCAAAAATCGCATTTCGAAAACTTGGCGTAAAGCTGTTCCTTGCGGAGTAATTCCAAGATAAGTCGTAGGTGTCTCTCGTGTTCTTCCTTTGTCTTGGAGTAGATTAAGATATCGTCGATGAAAACTATCACAAACTGATCGAGGTACGGCTTGCACACTCGATTCATCAGATCCATGAATACGGCCGGTGCATTGGTTAGCCCAAACGGCATAACCAGGAATTCGTAGTGACCATACCGAGTTCTAAAAGCAGTCTTGGGTACATCCTCATCACGAACACGGAGTTGGTGATATCCAGTCCGTAGATCAATCTTTGAAAAGTAGCTTGAACCTTGCAGTTGGTCGAAGAGATCGTCGATTCGAGGAAGTGGATACCGATTCTTGATCGTAACCTTGTTAAGCTCTCGGTAGTCAATACACATTTGGAACGTTCCATCTTTCTTCTTAACAAACAATACCGGTGCTCCCCATGGAGACGAACTTGGACGAATAAATCCTTTGTCGAGTAACTCTTGAAGTTGTGCGGAGAGTTCGTTGAGTTCGCTTACCGCCAAACGGTAAGGTGCGCGTGCGATCGGAGCGGCTCCAGGAGCTAAATCGATTCCAAACTCAACTTGTCGAAATGGAGGCAAACCAGGCAAATCATCAGGAAATACATCTTGGAAGTCGCGGACTATCGGGTAGTCGTCAATTCTACGCTCGGGAAGTGTCGTGTCGGTGACGTTTGCAAGGATCGCGAAGTGACCTTTACGAATGCACTTTTGAGCTTTAAGAAACGAGATAATACCGGTGACTGTTCCACCTTTCTCGCCTTGAACTGTTAACACTTCACCGTCTTTGAGTGGAATACGAACCACTTTTTCTTGACATAAAATTTCAGCTCGGTTTTCAGATAACCAGTCCATTCCTACTATGACATCAAAACTACCAATCGGGAAGGGCATAAGATCGATTCCTAACGTATGGCCAGCTAGTTCTAACTTACAGTCCTTAACTATCTGAGTCGTATCATGAAGTTTACCATTTGCTAGCTCTACCACATATTTAGCATCAAAGGCAATCGGTTTAGCATTAATTAACTTAGCAAACTTAGTGGAAATAAAGCTTCTTTCAGCACCAGAATCAAACAATACAGTAGCGAAGAAACCATTTAAGATGAATTTACCGTTAATCACGTTGGTGTCGTTGCGAGCTTCACCTTGACCCATGACGAAGGCACGACCTCTACCATTCCCACCATTTCCGTTCCCACCATTACCATTTCCACCGTTACCATTTCCGTTTCCCTGGTTTCCACCGTTGCCATTGTTACCATTCCCTTGTCTGCGCAATTGCGGGCAATCTCTTTTTATGTGGCCTTGAGCGCCACATTCAAAACAGCCACGGGCTCCACCATTGTTGTTGTTCTGATTGTTCCCTTGCCCGTTGCGGTTGTTTCCGTTTCCCCTGTTGTTGTTATTTCCTCCTTGATTCTGACCGTTGTTGTTCAACTTTTGCAAGTTGGTCCAACAGTTGTTGGCTTCATGCCCCAGTTTACCACACCTTCCACATTCCAGGCCCTTGCTACACATGCCATTGTGGTGTTTCCCGCACTTGTTACAATACGGGGCTTTACCCTTGTAGTTTCCATTCCCACCTTGGCGATTGTTACTCCCACTGTTGCTGCCATTGTTGAAATTGGACCTTGTGTTGTCAGATCGCTTGTTCTGATATTGGGAGTTAGAGGATCTCCCAGATTGATTCCCGACAGTTTGATTGTTCACAGAAGTCGCTGGAGCTTCTTCTTCAGCCTTACGCTTGCCACTTAAGGCAGTCTTCACGGTGATCTTGGCGGGTAGAGTACCCCTCTCGATTTCTTGATCAGTCAACTTATGAGCCAAACGAATGGCTTGCTGCACGGTTGTTGGGTTGCTAGCTGTCACCAAGCTCTTGATTTGGGGTACGAGACCCTCCAGATAACGCTCAATGCGTTTAAATTCAGCATCAACCATTGACGGACATAGCACCGCGTACTCGTGGTAACGCGCAGTGTATTCCTCAATTTCAGATCCAGACATCTTGGAGTTCAGAAATTCTCCCTCCAGTTTCTTGACTTGATCCCGAGGGCAGTACTCCTCCATGATCAGCTCCTTAAACGCTTCCCAATCCATGTTGTTAGCCGCATTTACCCCAATCATTTGAATTTCAGCGTTCCACCAGGAGAGAGCAGCTCCCTCGAAAGTACCAGTCGCAAATTTCACCTTGCTCTCAGCAGGGCAGTTACACATAGAGAAGACCTTCTCAGACTTCTCGATCCACCTGAGGAGTCCTACCGCTCCTTCCTCGCCGGAAAACGTCATTGGCTTACAATCCATGAAGGACTTAAACGTGCAGTGATGGATGTTTCCTGATGCAATTAATAGTTCGGGTTTTCAGTTTAAACAGGTCAAAATGCAATTGCTTTGTGCCTTAACCGACATAATAATTACCCTGAGCGGCGTACGCAGCTTGGACGGCTGCCACAGCGGCTTGAACGTGCTCGTTAATCATAGCTTGTAGTTGTGCAGGCGTCATGTTAATGTTGCTCCTCCCGTGTCCTCTTCCAGACATCTTGCTGGATAGTTAAAGTAGCCAGTGTTCAGTCACAGTTATACTTTATACATATCCCATAATATGTATATCAACAGTTCCCCGTTATCCCACTATTAGTCCAAAAAAAAATTTTGTGCAAAATTGAGGCGTCGTCGGAGAACGTCGTAAGTCGTAAGTAGCTATCGTCGAAAGTCGGCTTTCCCATAAAAGTCACCGTCGGCGTAGTCATCGTAGTAGAAATCAGGACGTAGCGTGTAGCATCGTTTCGTTGTCGCTTTCCCCCGGAATAGTGTGCGTACTAGCGCTCGCATCTCGTATTTGTGTGTGAAAATTTTTCCTAAGGTTTTTCCGTTAGACTACCTATACACGGTCTATATATATACTTATATATATATATATACATATGGAGTATTTACTTACACAGCAGAGCGAGTATCCCAGGTTGGCACGTAAAAATGTTGTTTTGGGAATTTTGTTTGTTCGTTTGTAACTAAGGTTTCAAGTTGCAGTTTCCAAATCGTTTTCAAAATGATTCCAGTTCTCTGCAACTTATGGCTCTGATACCAATCTGTCACACCCCCAAATAACCACTAACGGGGTTTATACTGTTAAGGGGTGCGAACAAACCAGGACCACAACCATTAGTTACAAATACTAAACGAATCAGAGTTAAGTCCAATGTTCATAAATACAACAGTTTAAAATACGCAGCGGAATAAAAACATAAGTCTCTCAGCACTAACCACGTGCTTTAATTACAAAACATAAATTGTCGTTAAATTCCCGAATTTAGTTTAAAATAAAAGTAAGTATCTTCTTGTGCCATGCCAACCTCCAGTGGATACTCTTCAACGATCTGCAAAAGTGAAAACCACACAAGTGTCAACCTAACGGTTGGTGAGTTCACGGTGGGCATGACATGCATTGGCCCGGTCTCATAATCGTATTCATCAACATATAAATAAGTAATAGATTTGCAAAACATTGCCAAGTGTTGAATTACCGAATATGCACTAGTTAAGTAAAAGTTAAAGCGGTCAACCGATATCGCGGGTAGCTAATCCGGTTTCCATGCACTAAGGAAGTCGTACTAGGGCTGAAAGCTGACGTAACAGAGTTCGGCATTTGCCGATGGTTGGTGCCTCCAGTTGTGTCCCTTTTGGGAGGCCCACAACTAAAACAGGCTGATATTGAACTCCGTTCGGCCTCCAACCGGTTGGTTACACATTTGTGTACCGCGGAGCAGGGTTTGTCAAACCCTCAGTAGATCTACCCAACATCCCCTCGCTTCTCAGATCAACAGTACTAAATTGAGGACTTTTAAGTTTTTAAGGCATCCTTAGAAATCATGTGATATCATTTGGTTTAGACTTTAACCTATACTAGTCATATTAAGAATGTTTATTCTGGATTTCATTTGAAATCCTAAAAAGAGTTTAAGTGTCAAAATGGTCGTTTCCGGATTTCAATTGAAACCCCAAGGATGGACAGTTGCAAGTGCTCCCCATAAAACACTCCAACTTCCATAACAGGTATCTCATTTGGTAATACCTCAAAATGTCAGCGTTGTTTTTCGTTAAGTTCATTCGTTGTGTCCCAAACGGGCTCACAATTAAAGGGTTAGTGAAACTCACCTTAGGTTGCTCAGCTACACTTGCTAATTAATCCAAATATTGCTTAACGAAGACCTATGAACACGTTTAGGTCTTAAGTATTAGTTTTGTGTCTAATCATTAACTTATCGTCACTATGGCCCATAACATAGCACGTTGGAACTAAGACTCGACATACCGACACACGACACCGATGGTTGATCATAAACGAGGGTTCACATAAATCAGAAATCAAACATGTTTCGTCATAGCATAATCATGTAAGTTATGGCATAACATTCAAGTAAATTGCACAAGTTTGGGTTTAGGTCTGGTCACAGTTTCGCTAGTATAGATTCGCTAGGCAGTTTCGCTGTGTGCACGGGCAGCACTTTCGCTAGGCAATACCCGATGACACAGTTTCGCTAGGCTAGTTTCGCTCGAAACTGTTGGCACAGTTTCGCTAGCCTAGTTTCGCCCGAAACTGGTTTGAACTTTCGTTCAGGGAATTTCGCTCGGTAGTTTCGTTCGGACAGGTCTGGTTGGTTTACCCGGCGACACTACAGTTTCGCTACATAGTGTCGCTGGATGAAGATATACATAATTTCGCTACATAATTTCACCCAGAGAACACGCAGTGTCGCTGGTCGCGAAAAACTCACAAATCAGCCTAAAAATCAACCTAACAGCTTCCATACTTCATGTGATTCAATATTTAGCATGTATGATCATTTACCAACATAAAACAGTAAGCTTTAACACCTTAAACATGGGTTTTCATCATCAAATCACCAAAAACACATTTTAAACCTAAAATGACTAAAATGGCATAAATCTTCATTATGGATGGATTTCAAACGTAAAGTTGCAGACTTTATAACAGATCTAGCATTCCTAAGCATCATATCAGGAGATCTAACGATTCTATGGAGATCTAGGCATGCTTTATGAAGAAAACACATAGAAAACACATAGAAATGGTTCATGGGACTCACGGTTGATTCTAGGATCGATGGATGATCTTCACAACTCAGAGATGATGGCTGATTCTTGGTGGTTCTTGGCTGGAATCAGCTGGTCCAGAAGTTTCAGGAGAGTGTGTGTGTTTTTGGAGAAAAGGTGCAAGAAATGGGGCTTCTAGGGTTTTATGTCATTATATAACAGGAGCTAGTTTCGCTGGCAGTTTCGCTGGCCAAGCGAAACTGGCTCTGTAAGTCTGTGGTTTGGCTACCGGGCGACACTATAATTTCGCCCGTAGTTTCGCTGGAGACCAAAAGTGACCAGTTTACATTTTTAAGCAAGATGAGCACGGTTCATGAATTGTCATGCTATTCATAATACTAAATCATGTATTTAAATCACATTGCACATAATAAATGAACACATAACACATATGGGCGGGTTCGGTGATCAACCAAAGGTCGTGGACGTATTCGGCCTAGTTAAGCATTAGTTACTAAGTTGACACTTATAACGTAACTAACGGAATTGTCTAACGGAAGTTAACCTTGAAATTCTCGGATGTCACATCATCCCCTTGTAAATGGAATTTTCGTCCCGAAAATTATTCTTGCGTTGTAGCGTTCACAGCCTCAGCTGTCATCGTTGCTGTTGTTGCTAGGGAAAGAAAGCAAAAGTTTTAGGGTCGCCACATCCTCCTCCTGCTAAAGGAATTTTGGTCCCCAAAATTAAATCATACCTTGAGTTTCTGTGGACGTTTGCTCGAACAAGTGAGGATACTTTTTCTTCATTTGATCCTCTCGTTCCCAAGTATATTCTGGTCCACGCTTTGAGTTCCATCGAACCTTGACGATCGGAATCTTGCTACGTTTGAGGGCTTTCTCCTCGCGTCCCATGATTTCTACCGGTTGTTCGATAAATCTCAAATGTTCGTCAATTTCCAATTCCTCCAAAGGAATTATTTCGATGTCTTCAGCCAGACACCAACGACAATGTCGCTGATCCACTCACGAAGCTCCTAGAACGCCCAAAGCATGAGGGTCATGTTTGTGCTATGGGACTTCGACATTCTAGTGATTGGATATGATTTATATTTTGTATTTGGATATCGGAACAATGTTTATTTTGACACTTTTATATGAATGTGGGATTTCATTTAAATTGTGTAGTGTTCCATTTTTGCATGTTTAAATCCGTGAATAAGTTACTTATTCTAAATGTCCGTAGTCGATCATATTTGTGGGAACAAATATGAAGGTAAGACTATTATGAACTTGGATTGGTGGATATTCATAAGGTATGAATATGGAGCAATGGGTTGCTACCAAGGTTCATAGATATTTGTGGGAGACAAATATTGGACGACCCGCTCTCAAGACTTACCCCATGGAATCTTAATTGATTGATCATAAGTAAGCTTGAGTAAAGGAGAATATCATTTGTATCCTCTGACCTGAGATACATATTGGGTCTTGATATTCACCAAGCATTATGCTTTGACTTAGTTCTTCGCTGTTCTGAAACATGGCAGTACATAAGGCTAAGCTCAAGCATGATACTAGGTGATTGTGAGAGACGTATGTAGTCAAGATGGAATTTGTCCCTCTTATTCGTTGAGAGTTAAATGTCTAAGGCCTGAATCAAGTTAAATCAATGGAGAGTGATCACTCCATGTCTCTAGGATTTAACATGACATTTGCGACAAAAGGATAAATGATCGTTTCACCTAAAACATTTCAAGTGGTGACTTGAAGGAGATGATGTTATTGAATGGCACTAAGTCATACGTATTAGGGGTAACAAACCGTTGTTAGGCGGTATTTGTTGCTTGCATCAATCTTCTATGAATCTTGTGCAAGTGGGAGATTGTTGGACTCGGTCTGCCCAAGACACATACTAGATTGATGTGGCTAGTACGTTATGATCCAAGACGGGTCATACCCAATAGCGAGCTAGACAAACACCCAATGGATATTTATTTAGATATGATCAATTAAATAAATGTCACTTATAGAAGATAATTAGAAATCGGTTTCTAACTAATCGAACTTGTGTGAAATCATATGGATGATTTAAATTAGAGAAGTATGGCAACAATATTATTTAATTGGTTAAATAATATTGTTACATGAAACATATTTATATGTTACACTATATTTGTACATGTAACATGTTACATGAGTCAAGTGAAGCATGACCAAATGAATGTGGACAAGGAAATGGACTAGATGCATGGGAGGGAACTTCAAAAGGTTTGAAAAGCTTTTCCCTCCCTCTCTCTCTCCTCTTGCACGTTCACCCACCTCCCATTAAGAGGGTGGTTGTGCTTTTTATTTAAACAAGGCATGCAACCTTGTTTAAGTGACTAGTCATTTTATTACTTGCTTCTCCAATACTCAAGTTCTCTTTTTCTCTCCAAAAGGCAAGAACACCTTCTTGCTAATAAAAATCCGAAAATTGATTCCAAGATCTTGTGGGTTTCGGATTCAACAAGAGAAGAAGGAAGAGTTAGTCTTCAAGAAATCCTAGCAACAAAAGGGTGCTTGTTGCTTGAAGCTCGTGGGTATCACTAACTTGAGGTCTCTTCTTCGAGGCTTTCCATTCGAGTTCATCATCCTTCTTCACGTATCTTGAGCTTGGAAGAAGGTAAATCTAAAACCCCCTATGGTTGTTTTAGTTTTGATAGCATGCATACATATTTGGATCCTTGGTTTTGGGTTTTATAATCAAGTGTTAAAATCGGTTTTAACATCAACTAATCAAAATATACATCAACTAATCAAACTATGGTTTTGATTTTCCGCTGCGTTTTACATTTTAAGGAGTTAAAATGGCTTTGATAATGTTCTTAAAACCCAACAGATCCATCACTTTTGTTGATGGTATAAAATACAAAACCATTGGGTATGGAACCATTACTAATGGTGAAGTCACAATTGAAAATATGACACATGTCCAAGGTCTAAAATACAACTTATTAAGCTGTGGACAATTATGTGATAAAGGCTTCAAATTTACTCTTTATTCCAACAAGTGTGAACTTGTTGGACTAAGCGACAGTAAAGTTTATCTAACTGGAAAAAGAATAAATCAGAGTCTCTACTTTATAAATTTCAACAGTCTGATTTCAAATGAGTCTTTTTGTCTTGTTTCAAAGTCCTCTAACAAAGAATCTGAGCTATGGCACATAAGATTATCCCATCTAAACCATAGAATAATTGCTGAACTAGCAAATAAAAAGATGGTAAAAGGTCTTCCTACCATACCCTCAAAATTCGAGGAAATCTGTGAAGCTTGCGAAATGGGAAAAATGAAAAAAACTTCTCACAAAAGTCTTCAAGAAACATCTGGAAATCAACCACTTGAGTTAATTCACGTGGATCTCTATGGACCCATAAGCACAGAGAGCCTTGGTGGAAAGAAATATATCCTAGTCATGGTAGACGATTTTTCCAGATACACATGGGTTGAATTCTTGAAATCAAAAATTAAAACCTCAGATCTCGTTATTAACTTTATAAAAAGAATACAGAAACTCATGCACGTGAAAATCATCAGAATAAGATCTGATAATGGAACCAAATTTAAAAACACAAAACTAGACACATATCTAGTCAATAAAGGTATCTCTCATGAATTCTCTGCACCAATGACTCCACAACAAAATGGGGTGGTTGAGAGAAGAAACAGAACTCTTGTAGAGGCTACTAGATCTATGCTGTCTTCTGCAAATCTTCCCATCTACATTTGGGGTGAAGCAATAGCAACTGCTTGCTTCACTCAAAACAGATCAGCCAGCAATAAAAGAATCAATCAAGCTCCTTATCAAGCCATCAATAAGAAGATTCCAAATCTAAAATTTCTTCATGTTTTTGGATGCAGGTGCTATATACTGAATGATCAAGCTTATCTCAGAAAATTTGACAAGAAGGCAGATAAATGAATCTTCATCGGATACTCACTCAAATTAAAAGCATACAGAGTTTTTGTTCTAAAAAACTCAAGTGGTAAGAGAAAGTATAAATGTGTCCTTTAGTGATAATAAAATGGCTATGCATAACAACATAACACCTTCTAATGGAGAGGACAAAAATATCTGCATTTCCAGAGTAACAATCCAAGAAAAAGATAAATAAGTAGATAACAAATTTTTCAAAGAAAACTTTGATGAGGAAAATGACCTTCACTTGTTTTCCTCTCCTTCCAAAATCTTCATCGCAAAACATCACTGCAAAGATAACAAAAAGATTGAGAACCAAAATGAGATTTATTGTTCAAAAGGCAAAATAATAATGAAACCTCTGACTCTCACTCATTGACTGAAAAAATTACAACTACAGAAACATTACAGAACTCTACTCCGGAGCTCCTAAATGATTCTGTGAGATCTCCCAGTCAGTTGATTGTCCATCAGTTGAGGGGGGGAGTGTCAAGACATTAACACAACTGACCAAATGCTTGGGAGTGAAGAATTAGCAACTCTTCCTCCAGCAACAAAATGGACAAAAGACCATCCCATAAATCTAATCATTGGTGATCAAAACAAAAGTGTCCAAACCAGAGCTGCTTCAGCTAATCAGTGTCCTTATGCTGGATTCCTCAGCATAATAGAACCAAAGAACTGGAGAAGCTCTTCAGGATCCCCACTGGATCCTAGCTATGCAACAAGAACTAGGACAAATTTAAAGAAACAATGTGTGGAATCTAGTTCCAAGACGTAACAACAAATCTATTATAGGAACTAATTGGGTTATTCGAAATAAAACTGACAAAGAAGGTACCATAATTAGAAATAACGCTAGGCTTGTAGCAAAAGGATACTGTCAACAAGAGGGATTAGACTACCATGAAACCTTTGCCCCAATCACAAGACTTGAGGCTATCAGGATTTTTCTGGCATTTGCAGCCTTCAAAGGTTTCAAAGTTTACCAAATGGATGTTCAATATCCCTTCCTAAATGGAAAAATTGATCAAGAAGTTTACATTGAACAACCACCCGGATTCGAAAATGAAAATTTTCCAAATCACGTTTGTAAACTCAAAAGAGCCCTGTACGGCTTAAAACAAGCACCTAGAGCATGGTATGACACCTTCTCCGAGTTTCTTTTATCATCTAACTTTAAAAAGGGGTCCATTGACACCACATTATTCTTAAAAGAAAGAAAAGGTCATCTCTTGGTTGTACAAATCTATGTAGATGACATCATCTTTGGATCCATGTGTCTATCGTTTTGTAAAGAGTTTCAAGAACCTATGACAACTAACTTTGAGATGAGCATGATGGGAGAACTTAACTATTTTCTGGGAATCCAAATTAAACAAACTCCAGAAGGAATTTTTATAAATCAAGCAAAATACATAAAAAATCTCCTCATTAAATACTCTCTCTCAAACTGCTCCTCTTTCAAAACACCGATGGCCACAAACGTGAAAATTGATGCTGACAAAGTTGGTAAAAATATTGATGAACACACATACAGAGGAATGATAGGCTCACATCTGTATCTCACAGCAAGTATGCCCTTGATATCATGTGCTCCACATGTTTTCTTGCCAGATATCAATGTTTATTAGCTGTAAAAAGAGTCTTTAGATACCTAAAAGGGTCAGATGACATAGGTCTCTGGTATCCCAAGGAAACTGATTTTTCCCTAACAGCCTACTCAGATGTTGATCATGCAGGTTATAGACTAGATAGAAAAAGCACATCAGGAAGCTGTCAGATGCTAGGAGGCAAGTTAGTATGCTGGACATCCAAGAAGTAAAACTGTGTATCAACTTCAACTCCTTAAGCTGAATATGTTGTTGCTGCCAGCTGTTGCTCTCAAGTGATATGGATGCAGAACCAACTCAAAGACTATGAGATAAATCTCTCTAAAATACCAATTTTCTGTGACTCAAAAAGTGCCATTTCCATCACATCCAATCCTGTTCATCACTCAAGAACAAAGCACATCGACGTCAGGTATCACATCGACGTTAGGAATTGCACCATTTCCATCACATCCAATCCTGTTCATCACACATTGCTAAGCAAGCTGGGATGCTAAACATGACTGCAAATTAAAAAAAAAAGGAGCTAGTTCAATAACTACCTGTCATTTTTCTTTCTGAACTCCCAAAGAACTTATCTGAAAAGTTGACTTCTTAAACAAAAAGCTCGAATTCCTAGAATCAAAAACACCTAATAATGACCTATAAATATAGGCTGTCAAATCCCTTTGCCCTCTCCTCTGTTCAATTCATCATCTCACCATGTCTTTAAAAGAAGAACAAAAATAAAAAAATTCACAAACACCATCCCTCTTTCTCATTGAATTTTGAAACTTCCTATCAAAAAGGAAAAACTCAGCTATGTCTTTCAAAGAACTCTCTCCACCATTGCCTGAAATACAACCTTCCCTGTTCCTCACCTTCACAATCTTATGCTCTATACACCATGTGGGAACATATTTTTGTCCTATCAATAAATGATGCAATTCCTAAAAATTGCCCCATAGGATATGCCTAACTCTTGATGTTCCCATCAATTACTCTCTTCTTCAAGAATTCTGGAGGAATGTTGTTCTCATTGTTAAATATGGAGACAATGCATTTATAAGAACATCGGTTTGTGGAGTACTGTTTATCTTTGATCAACATCTGATCAGAAAAGCACTTCAAATCAAAGACAGTCCATCTGCTCCTAGTCACTTCGACCAAGATGCCGTGATCAAAACTCTTCTTGACATGGGATACAAAGGAAACCTATACGAGGGAAAAGCCGATAGAGTTCATCTTCCAAACCTATGGTAATACTTTTTCTCTCAAATTCAAATCTATTTCTCATCAAAATACTCTGATCATCACCTCTCAGATGAGGACACTCAATGTGTTATGCATGCCCTCATCCAAGGTCACAACATGAATTTCTCTCTGTACCTCATGAGACACATGCAAAACAATCTCAAAGGACCCTAAAATTGAAAGATTCATTCTTTACCGCAGGTTCTCCACAAAATTAATCCTTTAAGCCTTAAACTGGAAAACAATACCAAGAGGGATCAAAACAAGCAAAGTAGTGTCTCAAAAGGGAATCTCTCCCGGAGGACTATCCATTTCTAGACATCCAGACTCCAATGGATATTTTCTTCATCCACAGGGAGGCAAACTTCTCTGCATCTATATATTTCTCTTCAGATGGAAGCAAGGTTCAGATCCTTCAAAATACTTGCTCACAATAGAGACCAGAATAGATGCACGTGTGCAGACATCTGTACCTGCCTTAAATTATCTGTATAAATTTCTTGGTTAAACAAATTCTCATTCTCTTGAACATAAATATGGCATAAAGGTTTCTCGAATGTCTAACGTGTCCAAAATATCTTAGCAATAAATGAAAATTGGATATGATAAATACGATGATTAATTAGCTAATTATTTACACATTGCCAACGGTAATTTTTATTACCGTTCAGAATAAAAGCGTCCGTTCGAATAGATTATAGCCGTTACAAGGAAAACCTTGAAAAACGGAATGGCTTCAGGAGATACCTATAAAAGGAACGTCGTCCCTCTCACCTTAATCTCACTGTTCACATCACAACCTTGAAAAAATACAAATGACATCCTTATCCGGAACCCATGCGATGAACACTCGCTCCAAAGGAAAAAATCACTCGAAACCCCCCTGCTCAAACCCTAAACCTAGATTCCTCATCCTTGACTCACCACCCAGATGCAATTTCATTCTAGACACCCTCAACCAACCATCGATCTCAACTCATCTGCATACTCATCAAATCTCTGCTTGATCATAGAAACTCTGAAAAATTCATCCCAACTTGCCACAGCCTTAACCATCAACGAACCATGCACTAAGTCAGCCATCCTGAACTTTTGGGAAACTGTCAAGATGATAGATGGAAACATGATAGGAAAGGTGAATACAGACACAAACATCACACTCCAACTATCTGACCTGAGAGAAATCTTCCCACTATCAGATAGCTTCACATTCTTCTCTCCAAACCCAAAAGATCCAGTGCTAATAGAATTGATCATTGAAATCACTGGAGAAAACTTTGCGGGAAATTGGTCAAATCTCAAATCTCAGAGTAAGTCAACTAAAGCCCGCCTGGAGATTCACCACTGATTTACTCAACCACACCATGACATCCAAGAAGGGCTCCATGGATCAAATCAACAAAAACATTCTCACTATTCTATAAAGTCTATACTTCAATGAAGAGATTGACATGGCCCTGCTAATCTGGAGAGATATGGAGAAAAGAGTGAAAGAAAAATCAAAAGGCAAGAAGTCAGAATCTGTGCCTTAAATCAGATTTCTATCCCAAATGATTAAAAAGAAAGTGAGAATAGAAGAAAATGAAGAAGTCCACATCACTGAAATGTATCACATCAAAGGTATCTACAAATCAGGTACACACATAAGTTTCTGTAAATTTCCTTGGGGTATGACATTTAAGCTAGAATACAATAATCCAGTCCTTAAGAAGCACCTCACCAAGGCCAATAAACTTAATTCCAACCCTGATCAATCACCTATTTTAACCAACACCACAACATCACCATCAGAAGAAATGGCTGACCACAATCCTTCTCCTCATCATAACTCTCCACAACCACAATATTCACCACATTAGAAAACTCCACCAAGTCCCCCACATACACCACATGAGCTAACATTCTCAGCCCCACACTCTCCAAAAAACCAAAAACCCTCCAAATCAGACCAAAAGCCAGCAATCATCACCACAAACATCCTACCAAGAAGCCTTTGTCCAATTTCAAGCCCAAACAACCAACTCACCCCACCTTGACATTCCCATCATAGCCACACATCACAGTATCTTCTCTGACTCAGTTAGTGAATATGATGTAACAACAAGTGGAGACTCTAGAAGTCAAGGAAACTTGGAAACGAGCAACACTGATGTGTTTAGTGCCAGCTCACATGAGACATCTTCACAAAGACAAACTAATGTTTTGTCTCAAGACTCTCTAAAAACACAGGAGGTAAATCCAATTTCGGACTCATCAATGAATGTGGAAGACCTGTACACACTCAGCATTGCTGAGTTAACAGGCATTGGTGAAGTTCTTAAGGAGAAATCAATCACTCCAACAGAGAGACATGTGTTGTCCTCCGGTGTATTACCCCCTGAAGTTGCATCAAAGTTTGACTTTGATAAGTTTTCCAATTCTCTATCTGGTTTGCTTAATGATTTCATGAATGAACAAAAACAAGAAAGTACAGAACAACATCAAAATTTCTACAGTAGCTCTGTACAAATAGAAGAATTGACAAGATAGTCAGAAAACAACAGTCAGAAAATTTCTGAACTTCAAGAATAAAAAAATTAGGTGCTTTTATTCAAGATCTTGCATGCATGGCAACCGAAATCATGTTTTCATCATAGATCTCACTCAAAGTCAATCACTTTATACATCATCAACCCAAGATCTATCATTGTCTAGACATTACAACATAGATCTAGCATAAATCATCAACCTTTATTCACATGCATGCATGATTTTCCATAAAAAAAAACCCTAGATCTAGCTCAAATCACAACATCATGCATAAAAGCCATATTTTTTATCAAAAGATGCAATCTTTTCTACTCAAATCACTAGATCTACACTTGATATCATCAAACCATTATAGACCAGACCTAGATCTATCATAAAGCATGAATATTGACAACTTAAACACAAGAAAAACACAAGGAAACACAAGGAACCATAAAGCATGTATCTTGATGAGGAATGAGTATGGAGATGATATGAGACGTAAATGGGGCAAAGAATTTGCTTAGAGCTGAAGGAATGAGATGGTGGTGGCTAATGATGCTTAAATATTGGAAATTAGGGTTTCTGCTGAAAACTGGGTTGTAGGAGTATCGCTTACAACTACCATATACTCTAGGTGATACGCCTAGAGCCTCCATTTGGCAGCCCTGTTGACTTTTGTTGATCGCAACCTGTTTTGTCCATTTTTCATATTTTTGGTCACGGTTTTCAACGTTTTCTCCCATTTTCAGTTCGACATCATTTTTATCACATCAAATCCAATAGAATCAAGTATCAACTTGCCACATAACGATTTACGATCATACATTTAAATTCTCGTATCAGTTTTCACATAATTCACGATACTTAGCAGTTTTTAGTTTTTCACCAATGTTTCGAGACTCCGACTTGTGTGTGATGTTTGTGAAGTGTTTTAAGGCTACTAGACTCTTCTAATATCTTAATTGACATACTACGCCTATATATGCGACTCTCAGTTTTGCCGGTTTCATCAGTGTTATCCGTTTTTGAAGCTCGGGTCCCACCCAAAGGGCCGGATTGTCATAGACTTGCTTTCCCGACAACGGCGTGAGAAATCCTTTGATGCACATGATGATATATATATATATATATATATATATATATATATATATATATACTATCTTAATATATATATATATATATATATTGGAGAGAGAAAGTTTATGATTTGAAAAATTAAGAATTGTACAAGAGTATTATGCATATTGTACAACTCCTTAAAGCCCAAATGTCTTGAAGTGAAATTGGGTCCTCAATGTGGGTTGGGTATTCTTATTCAAACTGAGTTACCTTGGCAGCGATCCTTTTCCATTTTAGACCCAAAAGAAGAAACGATGGCAGCGATTACGGGCAAACAAACAAAATCGATTGCAGACTCAGCGCCTTTATCTCCGTTAAGTAATACAAAATCGATTGCAGACTCGCTCCTCCCCAAATCCACTGTGTTGCGCTCATCTCTCACCCAAATCTGGTAAGTTACAGTTCGTGTTTCTTCATTTTCTTTTACACAGACCTTAATCCGACCATCTTTCATACATATGTTGAAGAAAGCACAAATCCAACGGTTCCTCTTAATTGGATCCCTAATCCGACGGTTCTCTCATTTGTTTCACACGGATTCGTCTCTAAATTTGACGAGGATAGAGGCTAGGTCGAATTGTGAAGCATGCTATAAAGTCACTGCAAGATTCATCTCTTTTGACACATCCATACCCATCGGCTTTCAATTCCTGGTAATACTTGATTTGAAGTTTTGTATTTTTCGGTTTTTTATTAAATTTTGACATCTTTCGTTTAAATCTGATTAAGCTCTGGTTTTTTTAATTTTTGTATTTTTCAGGTACATTCAAGTTCATTCATGCCCTGTCTTGCGTAAGATTTGTTTTCTCTTTGTATAGTTCATGATCATTTTATATTATTATGTAGGGGAGTTTGAGGTATTGTACTTTATCATTTCCCTTATTTGTTGTGATATTGGTAAATTTCATTTGAAATTTATGATTGTTGCCGGGATAATGGGTCATAGTTCACTGAACAAAGTTTTTGCATCCGAGCAAGATATTCTACCCCTTTCTTATTGAATTACTACTACATAGTTTGTTTAATATGCATGAACAAACCTGTACTTAACTCAGATATTCTTAAAATTAGGACTCAATATTTACAAAATTCATATGGCTCTTGGATATAATTAGTCTCTAATCAGAATTCCATAATCACTTTCTAACACTAATCTTTCTTAAACTTGAAGGAATTGTTAAATCCTCATAACTGATTTTCTGATAATGATTGTGATTCAGATTAATCGCTGGGGTTATGCAATGGCTGTTAAGGATTGGAATGGTCTATTTCATTGTCATATACATTCTCAAATCAAGAGGTCAGCAATCTGAGAGGATGTAAAGATTGCCATGTTTTCGGTTTGCTGATAAATATTGGGAACTATTCACAGACTCAATCCAGTCTGCAAAGGAGTTTTAGACTCAATCCAGTCTGTAAAGGAGTTTTATACAACATAGGGTCACTCACTAAGTTAATTTATTTCATCATATCGGTAAGCATGTCGCTCAAGATGAATGAGTCTGTTTGTGTTTGAAGGATGAATTATTGTGGGTGGCTACATGGTTGCAAAATAGATAATTATTTTGATTTCTATCGATTATTTTGGTCATAAATTCTGAAAGGAAGAAAATCATCTCTAATTGAACACTCCAATTGAAACTGAAAAATTTATCATAAAAGAAAATAATTCTTTTATGAGCCGACATAGTCAAGCAGTCTACTATTACCCAAATGACATCGTTGCCATAACTCGTTTGGGGAAGCTTGGTCGCGAAATCCATTGTAATGAATTCCCACTTCCAGACAGGTAGTTCCAATTGTTGCAATTGTCCTCCTGGATTTTGGTTGCCTTAATTTGCAAGAAAGTAGAACGCTTTTACACGAATTCTACGATAGCCTTTTTCATTCCAGGCCATCAATAATTCGGTTTCAAATTACGATAAATTTAATTTCCTCCAGAGACCCCGACTACCGGCATATACACCCTTCCAGTTACTACATGTTTACCACCAAAACCCTAATTCTGACGAGAGTTGAAAATCGAGATAATACATTTTTCCTAAATGGTACGTAAGGCACCATTTTCTAAGGAAGAGGCTAGGAAGCCTTAGTGATCTGTGTATGTGTGTGTGACCAACGAGACTCAAGGCATTAATTGAAAATAGGCACAATTAAGAGCATATAATGGACAATTAATTTTATCTAAGCATGCAAGGCATGAGGTTCTTATGCAGGACGCCTAAGGCAATAGTCTAGGTCAAACCGTTTCTAATAACCTAGATCCCTATAGCCGTGGCTCTGATACCAATCTGTAACACCCAAACCGACGGCGGAATTTACGTCGGGGCGCTAAGATTGTCCATATGCTCACAACACTATTAAAATTGTTATATTTAATCATGCCAATTTTCATAAACAACCAACAAAGTCAAACATAAACATGTCACAAAACATTGAGTCCATACATCTCATAAAAGTTCTAGTTTTATTTATAAGGTCTACTAAGTCCCATGCATAATCCTAAGGCGTCAATAACAAGATCAAACAGCACCACTTGCAACATGTAGAAAATACGATCAACTACAAGAGTTGGTGAGTAATCATAGGGTTAGATACGTACATGATAAATAGTACAAAATGCGATTATATGTTAAACCACGAACACAAGCATAGTAAACCAGAAGTGAAACATAGCACATGGGGGTCGATGTAACCCAAGCCCTCGGCATTTAGGCTTTCAGTCACAAGGCGCCACACGCGAGGCAGGCCAAGTGGGTTGCCTGACCAACAGATCCATTATTGTAACCCGGGCTCAAATGAGTTAATGGGAATACGTCTATGAACATGAACATGAACATGAGCAACACATAAGTGAAAGATTGCAAAGTTCTTGATCCCTTCATTCAACACCCACGTAACAATATATACAGGAAAACCTATTAACTACCAAGCCTACAAATATGGAAACAAATCAAAACAAATCACCTAAAGAATACAAAAATATGTATACAAAACTATACACGTTAATACACCCCCTCAGTGTGGAGCAGGAGGACGACGAATGCCCAGACTGGATCGAAAACGATGAAATAAGAGGCGTGGTAGTCCCTTTGTGAAGATATCCGCATACTGGTAATCGGCCGGAATATGTAGAACTCGCACATGACCAAGACGAACCTTTTCTCTAACAAAGTGAATGTCGAGCTCCACATGCTTGGTACGTTGATGCTGAACAGGATTACCGGATAAGTAGACCGCGGATATGTTGTCGCAGAAAACAACTGTGGCTCGGCGAGTGGGAACAGAGAGTTCCAAAAGGAGATTCCGAAGCCAGCTAGTTCGGCCACTGCATTTACAACACCTCGGTACTCGGCTTCAGCACTAGATCTGGAAATCGTCGGTTGCCGCTTTGAAGACCAAGAGACAAGGTTAGAACCCATGAAGACACAATAACCCGAGGTGGAACGGCGAGAGTCGGGGCAACCCCCCCCCCCCCCAATCGGCATCGGAATAGGCTGTAAGGTGCTGCGATGTGGAGGGGGTTATAGTAAGGCCGAAATCGATGGTACCTTTGAGATAGCGTAACACCCGTTTGAGAAATTGGAAATGTAAGTCCCGAGGTGCATGCATAAAGAGACAGATTTGCTGAACGGCATAAGTGAGATCAGGTCTTGTGATTGTGAGATACTGAAGCGCGCCAGCAAGCTGTCGATATAAAGTGCCGTCTTCAAGAACCTGGCCATGAGTGGCGCTTAATTTAGAAGAGGTGTCAACTGGTGTGGTAGCCGGTTTGCAGTCAGACATGTTTGCACGGGAAAGAATATCGGCAGCGTATGAACTCTGGGATAAGAAAAGACCTCCGTGCTGGTTAGTGACAGTTATACCAAGAAAGTGATGTAATTTTCCCAAATCAGACATGGCAAATTCCTTGGATAATAAATCGACAATGCTCTGTAAAAAATTGTTGTCTGAGGCCGTGGGAATGATATCGTCGACATATAATAATAAGTAAGCCTGATGTGCCCCTTTTTTGTAGACAAATAGAGAGTTATCGCTCACGGTACTGGAAAAACCACATATAGTGATGTAAGTAGCAAACCGGTCATACCACGCTCTCGGTGCCTGTTTTAGCCCATATAAAGATTTCTGCAACCTGCAAACATAATTAGGGTGAGTAGCATCTGTAAAACCAGGGGGCTGAAACATATAAATGGTCTCCTGAAGGTCTCCGTGGAGGAAGGCATTTTTAACATCGAGCTGGTGAATAGGCCATCCACGAGACACAGCAAGGCTCAGAACCGTGCGAATAGTGGTGGGTTTAACCACCGGACTGAACGTCTCGTCGCAATCGATTCCCAACTGTTGACTTTTACCATTAACTACAAGTCGAGCTTTGTATCTTTGAAGTGAGCCGTTGGAGTTGAACTTGTGGCGAAATAACCACATGCACCGAATGATGTTCGTGTCCCGAGGCCGGGGGACAAGTACCCACGTATTGTTATCCATCAAAGCACGATACTCTTCAGTCATAGCGGCGTTCCAATGTGGGTCGGCAAGGGCTTTGAGGTGGGATGTGGGGACGGGAGAGATGGCAGGAGGTTTTTCGGTGTGCAGGTTGAATGGGACCCGAGGTTTACGAGTACCATCACGAGTACGGGTGGTCATGGGATGGCTGGGCTGTGGTGGCGGGGAGGGAATTGTTGATGCGGAAGGAGAGGTGGGGGCAGTAGATAGTGAGGGAGCTGGGGTGTTGGTGACGGACGGGGAGGAAGGGATGAAAGTTGACGAGGGTGGAGTGGGAGATGACGGAGTAGGGGTGGGAGGTTCGGGGGGGGTGGGGTGCGGATGGGGTAGACGGAAACGTTGAAGGAGATAGGAGCGGAGAGGGGTCGGTGTCGAGAAACTCGTATGCGGAGGGGGAGGGTGGCGTACGAGAGTTGTATGGGAAAGCGGTTTCGTCAAAAGTGACGTGCCGGGAAAGAATGATCTTTCCGGTCTTAAGGTCAAGACACCGGTAACCTCGAAAATCCGTGGGATACCCGAGGAAGACACAAAGAGACGAGCGAAGGGCAAGTATATTCGCCCGGGTCGAGGATGCATTTGGGTAGCATGCACACCCAAAAACTCGTAGGTGTGAGTAACTGGGTTGGCGAAGGTAGAGAACGGATGCAGGGGTTCGAAATTTGAGGACATTTGTAGGAAGGATGTTGTGGAGATAGCAAGCCGTGTGAAGGGCTTCGACCCAAAAATCAGGGGGAAGGGACGCATGTGTAAGGAGAGTGAGAATGATCTCGTTTAGCCTTCGAATCATGCGTTCCGACTTGCCATTTTGTTGAGACGTATGTGGGCAAGAGAAGCGAAATTGAAGTCCATTGGCTTGGGCAAAGGACTTAAAGCTATTGTTGTCAAACTCACCCCCTAAGTCGCATTGGAAGGACTTGAGGGAGGTGTGAAATTGGGTTATAATATAAGTGTGAAACCTTGTAAATTTAGCAAAGCATTCAGATTTGAATTTTAATGGAAAAACCCATGTATATTGGGTAAAGTCATCCACAAGAACCATATAATATTTGTACCCTGCTTTGCTAACTACAGGAGAGGTCCACAAGTCACAATGCACAATATCAAAAGGTAATAACGTACTAGATTCAGATGATTGAAAAGGCAATCGTTTATGTTTGGAAAGCTGACAAGAATTGCAAACAAGTGTCTTAGCACGTTTATTACATGGAATAACTTTATTAGAAACTAGAAAATCAAAAACAGGACGTCCGGGATGCCCCAAACGATCATGCCAAAAGTCTTGAAATGTGGACGCCAACACAGTGGGGGAGGTGGCAGGGTAGGTGAGCGGGTAGAGATGACTCGAGCTATTGTGACGGGAAAGCATCCGACCACTCTTGAGTTCCTTCACAGAAAAACCATTAGGATCAAATTCCACAGAAACATTGTTATCAATGGTGAACTTGCGAACAGAAATTAAATTTTTAATGGCAGACGGAGTGTAAAGGATATTTTTGAGGTGATAGTCACGAATAGGATTGGAGAGGGAGGAGTGACCCGAACCCAAAATCTTCACGCGTTCGCCATTACCTACAAGTATAGAGCCATTAGGACACAATGTTAGTGGGTTAGTAATTTTACCTTGGTCGCCTGTGAGATGATCGGAAGCGCCCGAGTCCATGTACCATTGATCATCACTTTCGCCAATTTTTAAAGCCTGAAATGCCTCACCAAGTTGTGTTGGATCAAGCGGGTCATAAGCATGAAGCTGGGCTTCGACTGGGCCATCAGAAGGGGGGTCGAGCGCTGCTGTTGGGCTGACCGAGAAGGCCCACGAGAGTGGGGAGTGGGCTGCCATGTGGGCATTGGACCAGGCCAATAGGGTGCCCAACCGGGCTGTGTGGGGTACGGGCAAGGGGTAGGAGCCCAGTAGCTCCATGGTGGTCTCATGCTCCAAGTGCTGGATCCCTGATTAGGTCGGCTGCTCCGATTGCTGTTGGGGCCGGATGACTGGGAGGAGCCGACAGGTTGCTGGGGGCGGCACTGTTGGGTTTGACGGCCGGAGTTGCGACGGCGATTTCCGGAGGGAGCGTCGGAGGGGGTGACGGCCATGGCCACCGGTGGGGAAAGTTTTTCCCGTGCCTTCTGACGCTGGTGCTCGAGCTGGAGCATGCCACAAGCGCCCTCCCACGAGGGCAAACTCTGTGTGATGTAGGCCGCCGTGGTATCGTACTCCGGGGGTAAACCGCGAACCAACTGAAGAACAAGTTGGTTCTCCGTGATGGGTATGTCGACCACGGTGAGTTGGTCTCCAAGTTCTTTGATTCTCTGACAGTAGGCCTTAAGGGTGGGGAAAGCTTGGAGAGTGATGTTAGTAAACTCGTGATTCAAAGCAGCGGCACGAGACCCTTTATTATTCAGGAAAAGCTTTTCGACGCGGAGCCATGCTTGGCGAGCCGTGGATTCCGATTGAAGGACACGGCCCAGAAGCTCGTCGGACAAGGATCTATAGATCCATTGCAAGACGATAGCATCGATCTTCGACCATGCTTCGTACTCGGTGCTATCGGTCTCCGACGGAAGGGTTCCATCGATATGGCTGGTCACCTTGTACGCCTTGGCGGTGATCTTGAAAAGGTTGACCCACGACGCATATGAGACCTTGACCCCATCGAGCACTCGAACCCGATGAAGGATGTTATTCAGCGTGTAGGCAACATGGTAGGGTTTAGAGGAGTCTGGTTTGGGATCGGTCTCACCTTTGTCCGTCATGATGGCGATGGAAGGAGGAAGCCGAAGCTTCGGTGGCCGGAGATGGAAAAAATTGGCAGACGGCGGCTGCAGGGGAGGAACGAAAAAAAGGAGACTAGGGTAACCTAGCTCTGATTACCATGAAAGATTGCAAAGTTCTTGATCCCTTCATTCAACACCCACGTAACAATATATACAGGAAAACCTATTAACTACCAAGCCTATAAATATGGAAACAAATCAAAACAAATCACCTAAAGAATACAAAAATATGTATACAAAAATATACACGTTAATAATAAGTACAACACACACAACACAATCCATAGCAATGATCAATCAAGTTCACGCATACTAGGCACATATATCTAACACATTACTCGCATGCGGTTTTGAAAAATAAAGTTCAAGAACATGATTTGAATACGGTACATGTTGCACCCCAAAAAAAAAGAAAAGGGGCTATGATACTCACCACACAGGTGAATCGAGACAAAATATAAGTGATATCGATGCGCGAAAATCACGTCCGGAGATCACCTTGACGATTGACCGAGATTGAGCCAAAAATAAATTGATAAGTGAGTAAGTGATAACCGTGACTTAACACGACACGACATGACACAACCAAATCACGAATCATTAGTGGTTTACTCAAGTGATAGCGTACGGACTTAGTTTGGGTTCAAGTCTATTCTCTAAGTAAGGTTGAATGGTCCTAATCTAGCAAACAAGCATAGAAGTCATACTAGGTCAACAAAAGTTAATAAAGTCAATTTTCATGATAGTAATTCAAGGTAATTCACATGTTTATCATATAAGTTCAGATCTAACATAATCTACCATAGATTTTATAGATCTACTTGAATCTAGCATGAACCTAGCCAAGTTTAGCATGAATCTAGTTAAATCTAGCATAATAATCGGCTTTTGGTCACAAAACAAACCCTATTGAGCACGCATGGTTGGATATATCATTTAAACACATAAAAGTTCATGATTTGTTGGTCTTACATACAGATCTAACTTCACATGCCAAGAAAATTATAGATCTAAACATGTTAGGAGGTAAAAATGTCATTTTTGGAGTTTATGACACACATTTCTAACCCTAGATGACACACATGTTGAGATCTAGACATTTTATCATGTGAAACCCAACCTTGATGATCATAATACCTGGATCTGGTCCTAAACATCATTCATGAGGCAAATCAAGTTCATTTGAAACATAAAAATAGAATCTTGATGAGAAAATCCCTAGATCTAGCCCTAGATGACATGCTTTCCATAGATCTATCCTAGATCTAACATAAAGGTGCAATCTTGATGACATATGACATGGATTTTGGTACATAAGAGCATGCAATATCAGATCTAAACAATTTCCAACATAAAAATCAAGTCTTGATACATAAAACCCTAGATCTATACCATAAAAGCATGCATAATCATAGATCTAAGCCAAAAACATAATAAAGTTTCAATCTTGGACCAAGAAATCAATAGATCTAGATGAAGAGATGATCTAGAACATAGATCTAACCCTAAGAATTCATAAAGGTCAGATCTTGATGAAACGGGATGAGGATCTTTACTTACCGGTAAACCGAAAAGATGAAGAAAAGGGGTGAAGAGGGAGGATCCAAGCTTCAATCTTCAAAAATGGTATTAGGGTTTGTTTAGAGGATTTACAGAGGTTTTGGGATGTTTTAGAGCTGATGGGCCCTGAAAGTGGGGAGCATGGAGGTTAATGATGCTTAAATAGTGGGATAATTAGGGTTTCTGCCAAAAACAGTCTAGGGCGTACCGCCCTGAATTTATACATTTGGGACATACCGCCCCAAAGTGGCAGTCCGGTTCTTAATTATCGATTTCCCGATTCTGGTGCTCGGTTCTTCGTTTTTCGGTGTTTTCGAGTCCCGTTTTCTCCCATATCACCCAAATAATGGTCCCATCATGTTCATTACATTAAATCCACTCAAAATGATAACAAACATGTCCCGTAATGCTAATGTATGCACAAATTAGGTTAAAACATGCAATTTTGGTCGGTTTTGCCGTACGTATCACTTTTAAGCAATTCACCTACGATTTGTGACTCGATTAAGTGTGTGATGACTCAGGACATCATGTGTGATCATAAGTGACCATAAGACTCATGAATATGACAAATCTGATATACAATACTCAAAAACGTGATCTCCCGGTTTAAATCAAAATCGCGCGGGATTTACCAAACGTTCACCGTTTTCGTTCTAAACCTCAAATCCTTGCACGTCCTCGCTTGTATTCACTTGTATGCTTAACTAGTATCACATACAAGTCTCGTACATGCTCATATTGCTTGATATCCCGGTTAAACGTTATTGGTGACGTGTTCGCGTAAAATCCGAAATAAGCACAAATCAACTCAATAATCATAATGACGAATCAAATCACATCAAATGAGGTGTAATACACATAGAGAACATAACTCTTCATTTAATATCGATCACGGTATTGATTACAGGAATTCGGGTCGGATATGACAAATCGGAAACCCAAAATGTTACAGGTGGGACAATCAGTTTTGTGCATTTCTTGCACCAACAATAGACTCAAGCTTGTTTTAGCCATTCTCTTTACTTATACTAGTATTTTTAGGTCCCAACTACCATATCAGGGTTTTCAGACTACTGTTAATGAGCCAAGAACAACTTTCTATCTTGGTTAACATTTATTTTATGCACCAAACATTACTTAAGGTTTAAAATCTTATTTTTAGACTCAAACCTTATTCACCATATTTCCTAGTAGCATTCTCAACATGTTTGCATG
>JBCNJP010000012.1:34466068-34497743 GCA_039602395.1 Deinandra increscens subsp. villosa
ATATTGAACAAAATGGCATTTTGGTAATTAATACCGTCTTAAAATTAAGACGCCTTCTTCTTTCAGTATCTCCGTGGTGCTCATCCGTTCCCAACCATTACCATCCGTTCATCCATTACCTCCTATATCCATCATCGCAGAAAGCAAAAAGAGCGCAACCCTAATCTCAGAAAGTCTACGGCTTGATCCATCGTCCAATTCTTTTCATCGCGCAGACGCCTTCAGTGTATTCATCAGGAATCTCCCTCTTTGAGTAAGTCTTTAATTGCTCTTTTCATCTTCAAAGTCTATGCAGCCCTAATCTCAGGAAAACGCCATCTTCACATCTCAATTGAGGCAAAGATGCAGAGACAAAAATTAGAGCAAAGTTGCAGACACACCGTTATGAATATAGCGCCTAATTCAAATCTCAATTCAAATTTTCATATCAAAGCCTCTATAAGTACACACCTCCATCTCCATTACCATCTGTAAATAACCACTGAGAAATTGAGGTATGATTTATGTTTTAAATCTGATTGAAGCTTCTTTTTTATTTATATTACTTGAATCTGATTTATGGTTTTTGATTTATGTTTTATGTTTTGAATCTGATTAAAGATTCACCAAGAATAACCAATCTGATTTTGAGGTACGTTCAAGCTCCCTCTCAATTAGTTCAATACTTATGACCGTTGTTATGTTTTGTGATGAAAAGTTTATGAGTTTGGCAGTTATGACCATTGTTATGTTTTCTGATTTTGAGAATATGAGTTTGGAAAAATGAAGTGAGGCTGCCTCAGTTTCGAAACCATACTAACCTATGAGTTTTTGAGCTTATGCCAAAACAGTTTATTGTTAGTGTAAAGGAGAAGTTTTAGAGCAGTTAATCCTATATTAAGTTAATCATATGTTTAAAGTTGGGTTGTGAACAAAGCACATGTGTCAAAACTTTGAGTTTTATGATTTTAGGTTGGCCAAATCTTTGATTTAGTCCCTTTTCTTTGAGTTTTATGATTTTAAGTTGAACAAATCTTAGAAAAATATTATCTGCAACTTAGATTTGAGTAACAAAAAGTATGTGGTGAGACTCAAACACAACCATAAACAATCTTTGTTTGTGAAGGGAGATGTTTATCCGGTAGAGCCAACTGATGACTATCCATTTAATCAGGTTCTTGGTGCACACTGGCCATTCAATTAGGTTCTTGATGCACACTGGGGTGTTCTTAATGAGGAAGAAGTCAGAACTTATTGCCCACTTTGGGGTTATATTGAAGCAGTTAATGACAAACTATAGTGTGCTGAAGAATATGGATGCTCATTTCATCTATGTTTGTACCAAGCTCAGTTGTTAGCCTCTACCTCATGTCCTAAAACAACAATCCTTATGCTCAGTTCAACTTCTTTGGTGACCCTTTTGCTGCATACCAGGTAGTTAACTCTAGGCCCTCTATAGCATTAGTTCTTGTTGTTGTTTTTTTTTTAATAACTAAGGTGGATGTTAGGTGCATGTTTCTAACCGGATTATTGATAGCTATACTCACTTTTACATTTTATTCTTTCTGGAATTCCAGTTACACTTGTCCCAAAGAAGCAAGTCATGCAACAAACATCATGGAGCACCATACTAATAAGGCAAGCATAAGATGTTTTAAGTTCTTGCAATTTTGATTTAGGAATTAACAAATAAAATGACGAAACATGACATACTTGAAAAGGGATAAAAGGAGATACTATGAGATGGGAGTTAAAAGTCTCTCGGATTAGGTACATTTTTTTTTGTCATTAGATAATCAAGCAACAATGTGTCACCATCTTGTGCTAATTTGTTTAGATTCTGATGTTTTATTTGTTTGTTTTTTTTGAGTTGTTTAGATCTTGTCATATTGATATTGCTTTATTTGTCTGTTTCTCTTGGGTTCGAGCTAAGCCTCATTCATATGGCATGGACAAGTAGCAGACATATGGTTATGGGGTGTTCCATTTACATATTTAGGCTGAGTTTGCAGTGGTGTTGCTTACAGATTCATGCTCTATTTGTTATAATTACCTCAACTCTTTCCACACATGGCTTTTTTTTTATGAAAGAACAAAAACGTTGTGAAAAGGTGTTGAAGGTTCAAAAGGTAAAAGAAAAGAGCAAATAGTGTGTTTCGTAATCTTTGTTTTTAGTTGCTTTAGTTATGGATTGATTTAAGGATGGAAATAACAGTTTTTATGATATGGTTTGCTGCAGGGAATAAGAACAAAGAACAGGTTATGTGGAACGAAATCTGAAAGGTAGGTCTCCATAGTTAGTTTTGACCTGTTTTCTATTTTTGTTTTCAATTAGTTTTGACCTGTATGGTGGTTATAACATCAATTTCATTTTCTTTCATCTTGCAGTAATTGGGTCATGAAAAATAAAGAGACAAGGAGGTTATCAAAAGTTCCAGATGAATTCCGAGGTGACATCGAGCATTATTTTGTAGACGCACCTCTGATTGTGGGTGATGGTTTTAATTGAAAACTGTTAAATATTATTTTGGATCATAAAACATAATCTGATGATTCTAACAGTTAGATGTTGATATATGTTTCTGTAGTTTGACCCAAATTGTATTCTTCAATTCATCATCTACTAATCTGAATCACCGAGTTTGGCCCAAATTGAACTTCTCATGTATACTGTAATTATTATATTGAGGTTTTAGGAACATAGGAGAATAATTAAAAAACAGTTTGAAGTTTTGTTGAGTATTTTACCTTAGTTTATGAGGTTTTGAATTCTTAAAACCAAATTCCTGCCTCAATACTCTCACTATAATTGTCTGATTTTGATATTGTAATCCGGTGATAGATCACTCATAAATATTCACATTCTCTTTTCTCAACACTTTATTTTAATTAATACTTTTGTACCTCAAAAGTTAATCTCTGTCTGAATTACTCAAATTACAAAGAAATGGTTGTCTAAGATGATTCTCTCATATGATGGACATTGCACATTTTAAAAGTATTTTGCTTAATTTTCATTTGAGAGCTGCAATCCGTTTTCATTATTTGTTTTGGTTCAAGATGAAGTATGATACATGCATTCAATTTTGTGTTCTATAGTAGTAACACTTCGTGGTACATATTAATTCTTACTATTACTAATCAATATGCACTCTGAGTTTTGGCTTATAGATACTTTTATGCTTGCCTATATAACATGTCTTAGATTGTATTTCATAAACACATTACCTCATAAGGGTAATTAAGTGAAAAGAATCATAAAAAGAGCACCCTAAATTGTAACTTTTACATTACTAGAAAATTATAATAGTCCTCAATCCTCAATGATGTCTTTCCATTTATTCTTTCACCTACCATTGAATGCCTTTCTCTCTACAATTTTCAATTTATTAACATTAGTGGCCAGTGACATTACAGGTTATTGCAAATTAGGACATGATATCCATTTCACTTCAAACAAATTATTATAGAGAGAAATGTTAAGCACCTCATCATGGCCCAATTTAAAAAGAATAGTTCCGTAGTTAATAGGAATGCTACCAAAAAGATTGATGAATACTGGCCCATATGGCCATATATTAAAGATCTCTATGTGACAGTGATATTTTTGGACTATGTAATACTGATGACGTTTAGACTTTAAACCAATAGTTAGGTTTCACATTGATTTGGGCAGGAGTGGATGCGAATGAAGAAATAAATGTCTGCAGTAGTGTTGGAACATATCCAAATGGCAATCAATTGGAAGATCTTTATATCTTCATGATTTTATTAAGGTAATGTGAAGTAACACTATATATTACATATTTAAGTTATGGAATCTATTTTTATCTACATATTAATTACGTGAGTTTGATTTTACTTTAGGCATTTTTGGGATCAAGCATCCTGGTCTCAGCATTAACAGACTGACAACTAGAAAGGTTACATGCGCTTTGTGGCGTGAAAACAAAAGGAGAACGAAAGCTAAAATGAAAACTAATCTCATAGCATCTTTTGGTTTTTTCTAAAGAATGGAGCTTTTGGGACATGTAAATGGATGTAATAGCCCCTAAACACATGATTTATATACTCGTGAATTTACACTCATTCATTAGTTTAGATTATGGTTCTCCTAGACGAGACAAATTAAAAATTTACAAACCAAGCAATGGTTAGCCACTTTGCAGACCATTAACATGTATCTAGCTTTTCGTATATCAAATTTGGATACGATAACACGACGAATAACACAACGATAACGCAATGGTTAGCCACTTTGCAGAACATTAACATGTATCCTGCCTTGTATTACTACCAGAAGCAAAAGGAGGCACACGAAACATGTTTTTTTATGTTCGTTTTTTCTTCCTGCTAAGAATCACAATGAAAATACCCCGTCTAAAACTTCATGGCAGATGTAAACATATTTGTACTAATTCATGGTAGATGTAAACATGTTTATAGAACAAGGAGACTTCCTTAGATAAATTAAATCATTATTACTTATTTGACCATCTATAAAAAATACATACCCGGTAAATCACGATCGGCATTGCGTCATAATCTCATCATAACAGTTGTGGTTTGCTGCTGCTGAATTGCGCGACTTGCCACCTAAATTTTCACCACCGTCGAGTGTCCATGTACCGCATTATAAATTGTCGCCGCACATAAACGAATATCGCGTTGTAAATTGTCGTTTCTGCCCAACGCGCGAACAAAAGACAAATAACACGTTATAAATTGTCGCCCACGGCAATTCAAGGAGCAGCATACACCGAGACGCTTCTATCCCCAGGTATTTAGTGGACATTGGATGTTTTGTTTGAATATGTGTGTATCCCAAAATATTTTATTATGTTAAAAATACTAACATTACTTGGTAAAATATGTTGAAGTATTTTGTTATGTTTGAATATGTTAGATTATTATTTCTTTTATTTTAAAATACTAACATATTTGTGTTTTTTTAAATTAATTGGAAAGTTCTTAAAGATGTCTGAAGCCTTTTTAGAACCAGGTATGTTATGTTATCCTTTAACAGTTTTAATATGTATTGTGGTTATGATAAAATCAATGTAATATAGACTTTAACGTTATATTTCAGTGGCAGATGATGTTCCGGTTGAGGACAATGAAGAGTTTCCTGGTATTCTTAGCGATGAAGAGTGGTGGGATCTTTATGGTCAGGAGGTCATTGAAATGGTTATGTTTTATGAGACCCTCTTAACGTGACCTCATCAAAACTATTATGTTCATGAATTCAACTTAAAAACTTGTTTATGACTAATTGCATGGCGTATGACACGGATTGACTTCCTTACTATGGAATTCATTGACCCTCGGATTTTGATTTAAAAAGTACTATGTTATTACTGATATCTTAAAACTATGTTGATGACTTATATCTTACAACTCATTTGGTTTTAAATTACTATGTTTGTGACCAATATATATTTCAATTCGAGTGTTTGTTGTTATTTGTTTGAGTTTAAAAAAAACGAATACCTCGATGTAAATTGTCGTGCCGCCATAACAAGCGAACAGAAGACGAATACCGCGTTGTAGTTTGTTGTGCCGCTGCAACGCGCGAACAGAAGACGAATAACACGCTATACACTGTTGCCGCCGCAACGCGCGGGCACACGGCTAGTATATATATATAGGTGAAAGTTCAAATACAAAGGCTTTTTTCCGTGCGAAGCGTGCAAAGGAAGGAGAGGTCGACGTGTAGCATTTTCTTTCTGGACGCGGAGGGACATTTTTGTCAATTAAAATTTTTTAATTAAAATATACGGAGATTACGTCATAGCGTTTTTAAATGCGGTTGTGCGTGATTTGCTGTAAGGTGTTTTATATCGAGTTCTTCATGCGTCAAAATAGAAACAACATGCGTGATTATATGGAGTCAATTAACTGATTTTTTTAACTTATGTTCATGTGTTTTTTTCTTTTTTAAGAGGTTTTCTGTTTGAGTTTTTATTTAATAACCGCGTAATTTTATTTTGTTGTTTTTTTTTTGATTTTTTTTTTTTTTTTTTTGGTGAATTTTATTTTATTGTTACACTTGTCTATTTTTTAAAGTTGATTTTGTTTTTTTGCAGAATCATTGATAAATGTTAAGTAGGTTTATTTTAGGTTTTTTACTAGAGTTTTTTGTGTTTGCGTGATTTATTTTAATATCTGCGTAATTTTATCGTTTGTGTGATTTAGTGTAGTTTGCGTAATTCTAAGTTCGAATTGTTTTTTATATATTACTGGTTAGTTTCAACATAAATGAAGAATAAAATCAAAAAATACAAAAATTATTATTATTATTATTATTATTATTATTATTATTATTATTATTATTATAATTATTATTATTATTATTATTATTATTATTATTATTATTATTTGATAAGAGGAGGAATACATTTTTCTACTGATACGCTTGTAAAAAAGACTTTTTTAACACAAGAGAGGCACTCATAGCCTCAAGTATTTTGTTTATTGTTTCCATCTGCTCCATATCCGTTTTGTCCTGGTCTAGCATGAACAAATGGACAATCTCTTGAAGTGAATTCTTTGGCAGAATGTTTATCTTCTGCGCGATTTCTTCTCTGGCTTGCGTGTTTTCTTTGAGGCTTTCAAAACTTTGTTCGAGGACGTCTATCAAAAATTTCTCCTTGTTGTACTCCAACATTATTTGCCAAGTTAGTTTCTCCTTTAGCGCGTTATTGTTGTTGGCGCATGTGGTGTTGGAGGAAGATGAAGACATTTTTTCGCTTGTCTGTGTTTTTGTGATTTGATGTGTAATTTAATGGACTGTGTTTGCGTGATTTTTCAAAATGCAATCGAGTGCCTAGTGTTATAGACGGTGGATGATGAGATTCGCCTGGTATTAAATGCACCAGCTGCATTTTTATTTATTACCGTATTAATGGGGACGGTTGGGGGAGGTGAAATGGATCGATTTTAACTTTTTTAATTTCTGAGTTTTATTATGTAATATTTTTTTACCCGTCGTTTCATTTTCCCTCCATTTTCTGATCTGTATATATATATATATTTGGTCTTTCTTCATGCACATTACTTACTCGACCCGCAAAGTCCTTAAATCCCCCATATATCTTAGACCTAAAGTCAATCTTCTCATCCTTTCAACATAAAAAGAAAAATGGCTTCTTCTTCATCTAACTCTAACACTGCGTCTAAAAACGCAGCCATGCAAATGGTTGAACAAATGCATGCGAAAGAAGCGAAAGATGGTCGCATAATGTGTAATTCTTTCGCCATGATCAGGGGTCTTACTGTCAACAGCATCCAAGGCCACATCAGAATGCTCCAGGAGCTTGTGGACGAGCCGGAGTCCGCGATGAAAGAGGCTGCTGCTGAGTATATTACTCAGCAGCTGGAGCTGAAGGAGGAGATGCATACCCTCCTTAGTGGTGTTGTCGACAACACCATTAAGAAGGGTAAGGACAAGGTGGAGGCTGCTGAAATATTTAAGAAGATTTAGGCACCCATTTTTTTAGGTTTTTTTTGATGTTCTTATGATGTTTTTGATCATTTCCACTTGTAAATTCTTATAAATATTAATATATGGCACTGTTTTCTTTTTAATCTATTATATGCTTTTGAATTATATTGTTTTATGTTTCTTATTTGAACATCATGCGTTATTTTATTAAGTGTGAAATCAGCTGTTTTTTGTGAGTTCCGGAATGTATGCGTGATTTTTAAATATAATGCGTGATTATTTAATAGGTGCGATTATGTTCTGTATGTTTGCGTTATTTGTAATATCAACATGCGTTTTTTTAAGTGTAAGACAGGTAGGTTTGTGTTTTTGTGAGTTTTTAGAGTGTATGCGTTATTTTCATATCAAATATGCGTTATTTTCATATCAAATATGCGTTATTTTTTATCTATAAAATGTAAGTGTGCGTTATTTATTGGAATACATGCGTTTTTTTATTAGTTGTAAGACATTTTTTTGTTAGGGTTGTGTTATTGTGAGTCTTTAAAAGTGTATGCGTGAAATTTATTTCAAGTATGCGTTATTTGTTTAAAGGTTAAAGGTTTGCGTTTTGTGTTTAATGCGTAAATATTTTTCCCATATGCTTGTCTCATCTAAAGTTGAAAAGACTTTAATACCCCTTTTAATGTCTCCGCGTCCTTTTTTTAAAATTAATTTAGCGTGTTTCATTTTTAGCGCCGTCAGATAAAAAAAGCCCTCATATGAGCGGCCGAGATGCCTTCGCACACTTCGCACGGAAATCGCCCTTTGTACAATAACTTTCCTCTCTCTCTCTCTCTCTCTCTATATATATATATATATATATATATATATATATATATATATATATATATATATATATATATAGGGTATATACATATATGGGGTGAGGTTCAATGGAAAACCTCACCTTTTAGAAAACCTGAAAAACCAGTTACATCAGTGTAACATTAGTTTTAAACAAGAAATTTCACTTTATTTAAACATGTTACATCAGGTGTAATATAGTCATTTTAGTGTAACATTAGTTCTAAATAAGAAATTGCACTTTATTTAAACATGTTACACCAGGTGTAACATAGTCAATTTTGTTACACAGGTGTAACCATCATCGCTATAGTTACATTTGTGTAACAATAATAACTAGGTTTTCTGGTGTTATACGTAAAAGAGAGATGAAATTGAGAGATAAATAATGAAATTCAAATCAAAGTTGGACAACCAAATAATATTATATAGGTATTTTACTAAAATACCCTGGTTTTCCGGGTTTTCCAATATTTAGGAGGTTTTCCAATGATCATTTTCCTATATGTATATATAGGGCAAAGTTATTGTACATATGACGTTTTTCGTGCGAAGGGACCTCGGCCGCTCATATGCGGGCTTTTTTTATCTAACGGCGCTAAAATGAAACACGCTTAATTAATTTAAAAAAAGGACGCGGAGTCATTAAAAGGGGTATTAAAGTCTTTTAAACTTTAAATGAAATAGGCATACGCAAAAATATTTACGCATCAAACAAAAAACAACACAGCCTTTAACCTTTTAACAAATAACGCATATTTGAAATAAAAATCACGCATACACGTTAAAAACTCCAAAAACACAAACCTAACTGCCTTACACTTTAATAAAAAAACGCATGTATTCAAATAAATAACGCACCCTTACTTTTTTAACGCACACACGACAAAAATCACGCACCTATCTAAAAAATCAACGAAAACACTAAACCAGTATCCAAATCACGCACACACAAACAAAAATCACGCACCTATCTAAAAAATCAAAGAAAACACTAACCCCAGTATCCAAATCACGTACACACAACAAAATCACGCACCTATCTAAAAATCAAAGCAAAAACTAAAACCAGTACCCAAATCACGCACACACAACAAAAATCACGCAAACTATCTAAAAATCAAAGCAAAAACTAAAACCAATCTTAAAAAATCACGCACACACAAACAAAAAAACATGCAACTATCTAAAAAAATATTTCTCTAAAGGCTTCTTCTTTACAACTCTAGACACTAACCAGGGGGTAGTTGTGAAACAAAATAAGGTAACAAAGAACTCTAATTACGCATGATGTTCCTAAAATCACGCATTACAAAAAATATAAGAACGGCAACTTTCTAAAATTTTCATTTCAATCTATTAAAACGCTTTCATTTCAAAGCTACATAAAAAAACATATTAAACAAAAGACAAAGAGAAGAGATGCCTAAAACATCTTCATATCTCTCAGAGAATCATTTCGATCTTTCATTTTCTTCCTTGTGCTATCCATCAACCTACGAAGCATTTCATGGATCTCCTGCTTCAACTGCAGTTGATCCATAATGAACTCCGTAGCAGCACTCTGTATCTCACTGTGAGAATGATTAACAAACTCCTCAAGCATCCAAGTATAAGTTTCGATGCTATTGGAGGTGAGACCGACCATCATTCCGAACAAATTATGCATGATATCGCCTTTAATTTCTTCTCTGTTGCAGAGTTCCTCCAGCGCCCTTATCGCCTCAGGAGATTTTGTGAAAATGTAATTCGATGAAGATGAAGTCATTGAAGATGTGTAAGGGGAAAGGAAGACAGTGAATTGCTGAAAAAAAATGTGTCTAACTAGTAAAACTATAAAATACAAATAAGGGGAGGGAAACCGAACCGACGGAAAGAAAAAATAATATATTAAAAACATGTATTCAGTTTCTTTATTACGCATAAAATATATTTAAAAATACGTAACTATCCATATAACTTGCGTCCTTCCATATACACAGAAATATCAATCATAACTCCTCGATCACTCCCCCCCCCCCCCCTAACCCCCCACCCCTCTATAAAATAGGAACTTGATTCGCTTCAAAAAAATAACGCAACCCTCTGCGACTTCTCAAAAGAAAACACATCATTATCAAAAAAACGTAAAAAAAACCATACAAATGGATTCCCCATCTTCACCATCATCTACCCCATCTACTAAAGATTTATTGATGAAAAAGAAGTTGAAGATGGAGATACTAATCGAATATCAGAAGTAAAAACACATGGTAGACGTTCTCAACCAAACCTCTGACACTCTACAATAGACGATCGAAGAAAGAAATGAAGTAAAAAAAAATCTGTCCATCTTGCAGAATAGTGTCGTCGGTGATTTGGTAATTTTGTTCATGGCAGACATGAAGAAAACTGGCATAGAATAGATGCAAACGTTTACCACCCTAGTCGGAGCCCTTCAAGCGTCTGCCGACTTGAAGAAGTCCTTTCTGTCAAAATATAAGTAGTTTAATTTATGCTTTGTATGTTCTTTGTAATTTTAAGTTTGATTTTCTATCTATAAAGAAATTTGTGATTATTCGTCTATTACAGTGCACAAATAACGCATGCAAAAAAATTACCCAAAAATAACGCAAAAGAGGTAATGTTATAACTTAGGAAAGTAATGACGCAAATAAAAATAGATGTCTCTCTGTAATCACGCAAGAATTAAATATAAAATTACGTGTATTTTCACGCATGTTAATTATATTATCATGAATGAAGAAACTCGTAAAATTAATCTTACAATAATCACGCAACGACATATAATTATAAACTTAAAATAAAATATTCACGCAAAACAATATAAACAAAAAAAAACAAAAAAAAAATTACGCAATTATTAAATAAATAATGCAAACAGAAAAAACTCTTACAAAATAGAAAAAAAACATGAACATAAGTTAAAAAAAATTAAACAGTTGACTCTCTATAATCACACATGTTGTTTCTATTTTGACGCATGAAGAACTCGATAGATAACACCTTACAACAAATCACGCAAAAAATAATAAATTAAAAACAAACGCTGTGACGTAATCTACCGTCTATTTTAATTAAAAACTTTAAATTGACAAAAATGCCCCTCCGCGTCGAGATAGAAAACGCCACACGTCGGCCTCCCTTTCCTTCGCATGCTTCGCATGGAAAAAACCCTTTGTATTTGAACTTTCACCTATATATATATATATATATATATATATATATATATATATATATACATATATAACAAATAGTTATAGTGCATATGTAGAATTATCATTAGTTCTATAAATTTTTTAGTGTTTTTAAATGTTTTTAACTTAAACAATATTTTTTCGCATGACAATTCTCTTTGTGTAGTACTAATAAAAATGGTGCACATGTGCAGTAATAATTTTTTTTTCGAAATATCATTTTCTTTTCCAGAATCAAAGACAATGGTTTTTTAAGATTTTTTGTGCAAGTTTTATAGAAAAATATTAACGTGTGTAAAAGTTATGAAGGCTTTAGTGTTAGTTTTTAGATTTTCGCAAAAAAAAAAGAGTTTTCACAGGATCCTTACCATATATATATTTACAAAACCATGATTAATAAAAATAATTGAATGTTACTAAAATTTAGATAGGAGTATAAGTATAGCATCTAAAAGATCAACAAATTTGAGAATCTGGTAGAATTCCGAAGTTGGAAATGAAACATAAAGGATAAGAATTATTGTTATAAATAAGAGTATGCAATGAAAATAAAAATGAGGAATTGATAAAATAGATGCTAATAAAGGCCAGACATGATTGTAGTTGTAGCCCACCTATTTTTCAAAGTCTGTTTAGTTATTTTTTGTGATTAATTTGTATTACATCTATCCTGTTTTCTTATCAATGAATGGAACTACTTTCAAAGCTGATAATGCAACAATGACCTCGTGATCTACGTCCGTAATAGTTTGCAGGTTCAACTTGGAATGAATTTCTTTCCATAGTGCAACAATCAGTGTGTTACCTCTGAAATTAGAAGAAATTAGTTAGTAGAGGCTATTTTTGTTGAATATGTTGTAATTTTTTTGCTCGCTGAGTGTCCTTCAACTTCATTCGCCGTACACTATTAGTATCTTCAAGTTGTACATAAATAAAATTGAGGAAATTCAGCTTCATAATAACTATATACAATTGATGCACCCAACTTTCCAAATTTTAGCCAACTCACCTAGCCTCAGACTCGAGTCTTTTCATTTCTCTTGGCATATATCATGTTCATGGTGTCACCACTATGGAGGATAGCTAGATCATACATATAATAAGAAGAGCTCTTAGCTTTAGAAACTGATTATTATATGTATAAGCTGTGGATGCAAGTAAAGCATTTCCTCCTCTTCATCATCTTAATATAAAATTTTTATGTGGTCAACTATCTACAATCAATTTACTTTGTCATAAACAAATAGAAGAAAAAGTTATGACAACATACCGTGATAAAAAGTTTGAGACTTACCCACTACAAACATACCAGTGGTGAAGGATCCTTCTTAGCACCTTTAACAACATAACATTAAAAAATATTAAGCTATAAAGAAACCTCTATAAGTCTTCAAACAAATGAAACATTCACCTCATCTTACCTTGGTAAACTATAGCCAGGAAGAAAAAGATCTTCAATCCAGAACACCTTCGAAGCATGAGCATACAGTAGAGGCAAAATATAAAATACGGCTTACCTCCACGTTGTATCTTGCAAAATAAATCAAGTCAACCAAATATGAATTCCAACAAACATTACCGAATTCCAACAATTGAACATATAATCATAGAACTGATAGGTAATAATAGAATAAAAAGCATAACCTATCTATAAAAAAACCATCATAGAGACCTTTTTTGAATGTTTTTAATCAAATTTGGAGGTTGGGCGAAGAATCACGACATACCAAGAAAACTTCATCGATGTTGTGAATGTCGAGAATTGTTGTGGAAGGATGTAATTTCCCCTTTCACCTTAGTTTATCCCAAATCATTTTGCTTATTTTCTAAAATGTGAATATTAAATCGGAGGGGAACCTGGGAAGAAGAAAAAATGACAATAGAGAAACCACAATTCATAACGGAAAGCAAAAGAAACCCAAGTAACAAGCTCATTTGATTGTTTTATGCAAAACTGCACATAGGATACCAGTGTTATCCAACAAAGGCTAAAATCGACCTAGAAGCCCTTCCCATACGACTGTAATATCAGCGTTATCCAACAAAGGCTAAAATTGACTCTTTGAGCAACATCGTCATTAGGTATTTAAAAGTTGTGGACCAAATCTAATTTACCTTACCTGCACCAACTTACCTGTTTTGCTACATACATCAACCAAATTTTTTTGGGGTAAAACTGAATAGATGAAGGCATGATATTAGTTGGATAATGTTTGATGATCTAAGATTAATAATGAAGGGATGGTTAGAATGTTAGATGTATGTCTTGTATTTATCTGTACCAAACATACATGTTTAGACCCGTTAACCAAGCTTCCAAATTTTCAGCTTTAATCCGGACAGTTAACTACCGAAGGACATGTATTCTTCCAAAAACCAACATGGTGCTTAGTATGGTAAATATAAAAAGCATAATTTAAAAGGCACATATGAGATTTACCTCTTGATGACTCAAATTGCTCTTAGTATGCCCCTCCATTACAATAGGCAGCAACAAATCATTACACAATCTCAGATGAATCGAACATGTAAGAGAGTAACTGTAAGGCTACCATAAAATTCATTCAAAGCACAAATGAAATTCAGAGGAAACAACTAAATCATACCCTGGCGTGCCCTTCGTTGCTAGTAGCGATCTACAAAACTTGAAATCTCACAAAAATGAACACCAAAAATATAACATATCCAAAAAATGAATCATTAACACCAGAAAATGAACCTTCTATATGAAGAATCACAAAAAAAGACAATGAGGATTGAACCCTAAAAACTGAATGCGGGAAATGGTTTGATTTTTAGAACATACTGTGGTTTTGATTTGAAACCCTAGCCGCTATGTTAGTCGTCGCACGCCACTCGCCTCTCGAAACTCGCGACTGTATTCACCACTCACGCTAACAGCTAAGCAAAGAAATGGTAAAAATCGGTATAAACAGAGGCGAATAGAGTGGTTAGATGCGGTGGTCGGCGGTCTAGCCGTCGTGGTATAAAGGCTTGTACATTTCTTAAATTTTCAACTTTCAACACCCTCTCTCCAATATGTATATTAAAGTATTAAAGATATATATATATATCTATACTACTATATAATGTATATTGAACAAAATGGCATTTTGGTAATTAATACCGTCTTAAAATTAAGACGCCTTCTTCTTTCAGTATCTCCGTGGTGCTCATCCGTTCCCAACCATTACCATCCGTTCATCCATTACCTCCTATATCCATTATCGCAGAAACCAAAAAGAGCGCAACCCTAATCTCAGAAAGTCTACGGCTTGATCCATCGTCCAATTCTTTTCATCGCGCAGACGCCTTCAGTGTATTCATCAGGAATCTCCCTCTTTGAGTAAGTCTTTAATTGCTCTTTTCATCTTCAAAGTCTATGCAGCCCTAATCTCAGGAAAACGCCATCTTCACATCTCAATTGAGGCAAAGATGCAGAGACAAAAATTAGAGCAAAGTTGCAGACACACCGTTATGAATATAGCGCCTAATTCAAATCTCAATTCAAATTTTCATATCAAAGCCTCTATAAGTACACACCTCCATCTCCATTACCATCTGTAAATAACCACTGAGAAATTGAGGTATGATTTATGTTTTAAATCTGATTGAAGCTTCTTTTTTATTTATATTACTTGAATCTGATTTATGGTTTTTGATTTATGTTTTATGTTTTGAATCTGATTAAAGATTCACCAAGAATAACCAATCTGATTTTGAGGTACGTTCAAGCTCCCTCTCAATTAGTTCAATACTTATGACCGTTGTTATGTTTTGTGATGAAAAGTTTATGAGTTTGGCAGTTATGACCATTGTTATGTTTTCTGATTTTGAGAATATGAGTTTGGAAAAATGAAGTGAGGCTGCCTCAGTTTCGAAACCATACTAACCTATGAGTTTTTGAGCTTATGCCAAAATTATTGTTAGTGTAAAGGAGAAGTTTTAGAGCAGTTAATCCTATATTAAGTTAATCATATGTTTAAAGTTGGGTTGTGAACAAAGCACATGTGTCAAAACTTTGAGTTTTATGATTTTAGGTTGGCCAAATCTTTGATTTAGTCCCTTTTCTTTGAGTTTTATGATTTTAAGTTGAACAAATCTTAGAAAAATATTATCTGCAACTTAGATTTGAGTAACAAAAAGTATGTGGTGAGACTCAAACACAACCATAAACAATCTTTGTTTGTGAAGGGAGATGTTTATCCGGTAGAGCCAACTGATGACTATCCATTTAATCAGGTTCTTGGTGCACACTGGCCATTCAATTAGGTTCTTGATGCACACTGGGGTGTTCTTAATGAGGAAGAAGTCAGAACTTATTGCCCACTTTGGGGTTATATTGAAGCAGTTAATGACAAACTATAGTGTGCTGAAGAATATGGATGCTCATTTCATCTATGTTTGTACCAAGCTCAGTTGTTAGCCTCTACCTCATGTCCTAAAACAACAATCCTTATGCTCAGTTCAACTTCTTTGTTGACCCTTTTGCTGCATACCAGGTAGTTAACTCTAGGCCCTCTATAGCATTAGTTCTTGTTGTTGTTTTTTTTAAATAACTAAGGTGGATGTTAGGTGCATGTTTCTAACCGGATTATTGATAGCTATACTCACTTTTACATTTTATTCTTTCTGGAATTCCAGTTACACTTGTCCCAAAGAAGCAAGTCATGCAACAAACATCATGGAGCACCATACTAATAAGGCAAGCATAAGATGTTTTAAGTTCTTGCAATTTTGCTTTAGGAATTAACAAATAAAATGACGAAACATGACATACTTGAAAAGGGATAAAAGGAGATACTATGAGATGGGAGTTAAAAGTCTCTCGGATTAGGTACATTTTTTTTTGTCATTAGATAATCAAGCAACAATGTGTCACCATCTTGTGCTAATTTGTTTAGATTCTGATGTTTTATTTGTTTGTTTTTTTTGAGTTGTTTAGATCTTGTCATATCGATATTGCTTTATTTGTCTGTTTCTATTGGGTTCGAGCTAAGCCTCATTCATATGGCATGGACAAGTAGCAGACATATGGTTATGGGGTGTTCCATTTACATATTTAGGCTGAGTTTGCCTCGTTTCGTTGTCGCTTTCCCCCGGAACAGTGTGCGTATTAGCGCTCGCATCTCGTATTCGTGTGTGAAAATTTTCCCTAAGGTTTTCCGTTAGACTACCTAGACACGGTCTATATCTATACTACTATATAATACATATTGGTTCTGGGGGTATTTTCGTCATAAAATTCCTTAATTTTAAGACGCGTACAAACATTAATACAAAGTGTACAAGTCTTTAAAGCATTATAACTAAGCAAAAATCTTAGAAAACTAAATTACGTTCAAAAGTGAAGGTTAAAATAGGAATTACCTATCTACAACTCTTGCACGCCTCCTTCCTTTTGCACGCCTCCTTCCTTTTGCACGCCTCCATCGAACAACACAAACAACAGGGATTACTTCTCGATTTGAACCACCGTCGTACTTCTCCTCGATTACTTCTCCACCCTCTCTCTTCCCTTCAATTTTCAATTGGCCATCGCTATTACTCTTCATCATCTTCGTTAATTAGGTATGATTACTGATTGGAAGGCTAAGATTGAGGATCGTTACGGATTCTTCTCGGTTATAAATTCAGAAGCAATCCCCAATTTCGGATTACAGATTCAGCAACAACAATCCGATTTCAAGTTCTGCTCCTCCATCGTTCTCCATCGATCCATACCTCTGGTCACCGCCCTAATTTCTGATGGTCACTCGCTATATTTACAGGTTTGTTTGTTTCCGTTGTGTTGCTAATCTTCATCCATCGACGTCTTTTTCCTTCAATTGAAATCCTGATTTATCAATTTTCTTAGTTTGTGGAATTGCTATTGCTACCTCTTATTTTTTATTGCAGGTTTGTATTTTTTATATTTCGTTGCTGGATATACATGGATATACAGAGCTATGATTGTGAGTTCTATGATGGCTAGGTATTGTTAGTTCCCTTCTTTTTGTTGATTTGTTTACATGTATCTTAAATTCCTCATCTTGAATTCCATTTGCTGCATCAAAAAGAAATTTTATATGATGTGTGTATTGATTTGCTTAATCTGAACAATCAATTGTTCTTCAATTTTTGCACTACACTTTTATGTCCAGGTATGTAGGCAACATTTTTATGATTGTGGTATATATATTCTTTTCATTGAAGATACCTTAAAATTACACATGTTAAATCTGCACTACACTTTTATGTCCTAGGTCCTTAGAGTGGCTTGAATTCTGACTTTGTTATGTTGTTTACAACCTTTTGTAGAACATTGAACATACAGAACCTAGCTTTGAATGTTCATGTGTTTGTTGTTTGTTTTTTGTGATAAGATTTTTATATTTTTTTATAGGGGCTCAGATTTAACAGGTGTAACTTTAAGGTATCTTGATGCTTATTTCGATCAGTTTTTTTAATATAATCACTTCATTTGATATAAAACATGAAGTCTTTGTTCTTTTTTCTGATTTCATCACAACAATAAAATAGATCTTTTTTTGTGGATTAACTGAAGTCACTACATGTGGTTGGTGTAACAAGACTCTTTCTTGGTACTTAGTTGGATTACCTCGCCTCACAAAAAAAGATCCCACATGTGATTTCTGTTTGTTAACAAAGTTCCTATTTTCATCACACTTCATTTAGAGACGTTTTTATGGGCTTAACTTTAAAACTATCTGTTAAAATTTTTGATATGTTTACGCTCTTTGATTCTCAGGATCTTGCTAACTACAAAACAATCATTCATGTTTTGAAAACTCTATGCACCATCTGTTATGTTAATAGTTTATTTATTTTTTACTATTTGATGTTTTTCTTAGGTACACCCTGATATCAGATCTGGATTCTACTCTTTCCCCCATTTATGTGGTTGAAGTAAATGGGTAAACCATTTAATCAAGTACACACCTCTATCTTCGTTACCATTTGCAAATAACCACTGAAAAATTGAGGTATGATTTATGTTTTAAATCTAATTCAAGCTTCTTTTTTATCTATGTTACTTGAATCTGATTTTGAGGTACGTTCAAGCTCCCTCTCAATTAGTTCAATACTCATGAACATTGTTATGTTTTGTGATGAAAAGTTTATGAGTTTGGAAGTTATGACCATTGTTATGTTTTCTGATTTTGAGAATATGAGTTTGGAAGAATGAAGTGAGTCTGCCTCAGTTTCGAAACCATAATAACCTATGAGTTTTAGAGCATGTGTTAGAACAGTTTATTGTTAGTGTAAAGGAGAAAGCTTTAGAGCAGTTAATCCTATATTAAGTTTATCATATGTTTAAAGTTGGGTTATGAACAAAGCACGTGTCAAAACTTTGAGTCTTATGATTTTAAGTTGGAAAAATCATAGATAAATATTCATGATTTATATTTTAGTTAGTTAAACCTGATTGAAGCTCCATCTCTATTCCAAATCTGATTTTGAGGTACATTCATGTTCCTTCTCAATTAGTTAAATATGAGATATGTTTTATATTTAGTTTGTCAAAATCTGATTTTTGTTTGTTAAATATGTTTTCAAGAGATAAATCTGATTTGAAAATTTGAAAATTTGAAATATGGTTATCTATGGTTGACAACAAAAGAAAACAGGTGCTAAATCTGATTTTAGAACTACAGTTTGATATATAATCTTACTTATTGGAAAGATAAGCATTTTAGTTATTTATACTGATTTTATGTCAAATGGATTGTTTTATACCAAGAAAGTTTAAAATAATAATAATTAGTAAATCGTCTCTCTCGAACTCAAATCCAGTTGGCTTTCTTTCCTGACCCCTTTTCCTGATTTCAATTCCCCATTTTTATGTGTAGTAGGTAACATCTTTGGATTTTGTTGCAGGTGATATTGTTTGGGCAAAACATAAAGCTCCTCCTTTTGTGCCTAAACAGGTTTCTTAGTTTCCATTTCTTTCTAAAATTGCTGAACAAGATGTTATCAAAGTGTGGTTTTAATGATCTTGAATTGTTTGTGTGAAGGGCCCAGAGAAGTCAGCAGTCAAACCAGCCCAAGAAAAAGGGAAGGCTATTGTTGAAGTAGCAAAAGAGGTGCCACTGGATCCTGTAGCAGAGAAACTCAGGCAACAAAGGTTTGAAGTTTGAACCATCACTTATTATTACTTTTAAATTGTATAAACCATTGATCTTTCTGTATCAGTTTAATGTTTTTGGTTGTTTAATCTTCTTTTATTTTGATTTTTTTTAATCTAAAAGCCACTGGGTTTGTGACTATCTTTCTCAATTCTGCCTCATTAGGAATATGTTAACTGTTAAGTATTTGGTCATGATGATTAGAGCTTTATTGAACTATGTGTCAAGTCAAACATGAGGATACACTCGACAAGTTATGCAAAAAACGGTACCGCCACCACTATGGAGTTGACATTACTGAGTTGGATACATCTACCTTCCTTGGTTGCTGTTATCTTTATTTATTTATTATAATTTTGTACATGCCACATTTTTTTATTCTGACAGTTCTTTAAACCAAATTTTTTCACATAAATTTTCTTTATTAGTTCTCATTCGTTAGGCCAAAGTTACTTCCGGGTTCTATACAATTAGCCACCCAACAATTTGGAACACCTCTGAACCAATCAAACATGATGCTTGAAGAATACAAGGCAGCAATACTGCAAGCAAACGAACACTTCCTTGCAGGTGTATTTTCCAAATTGTTTTAATTCGCGCTTTGAATGCCGAACGTTTGCAGATCCTTTTGAGATTTACCGAGCCTTAAGAATTATCAATCCAAGTCCATACATGTCTTATTTGCAGGTACATTATTCATAAATCTATCTTTTTAATTATTTTCTTATTCAACTCATCAACTGTGTGATGTTTCATATAGGGTGTATGTTGATTGGCTAAAGCCCATAATAGGATTTTCTGTCAAATACTCATTCTCTGATGACTCACTTACTCCTCATTTCCTCGTATATTCTCTCATTTGATGATGTGTTTTTTGTCTTAGAAACGGCCCCAAGGACAAGATCGTTGATCCTGAAAATACACTTACTATCAAAAGACTCTCAAGGTATCACGACCTTTTAAATTTATAACCTTCATTTCGTGAAGTTTTGTTTAGTTATAGACGCGAAATCACGAATGTTGCACGTGAAAGTATACATGAGTGATGGATGGCATTTAGATTTCTAAAGAACACATTTTGACATCTTTTCACCACCAGATTTCTATGTCAAGGTTCAATCTCATACAGTCATAACTATTTTCCAATCTCAATTGACTTTTTTATACTTTTTCAAAACTGATGGGTCAAACTTTTCTTTTAGATAGTAATTGCTACAGTTCGAGCTGATTCAGTTATTAACAAAACAAAGACTATAGGATGGGTTTTGGCTGTTTGCAAATAAGCATAAAAAATTGAGGGAAGCCCAAGTGGAGATCAAGGTGCTCAGGTTATACGTAAGTGATTGAAGGAGAAAGCTACTAAAGAGGTTAGACCAACCCATCCAACCATGTTACCTAAGAAAACACAAAAACACATGCCTGATAACAACCAAACCGCACTTAGACCCGCAGCAACACGCGCAATGCGACACCTATTGTCATATATACAAAGTAGAACTTCTTGCTCAATAAAAGGGATAATGATATTCATGAAGCATGTATTACAACTAATTGATGCAAAAATAACCACTTGATGATAGGTACCACTTCACAGACTTTGTGTTTACATCAGATTTTGACCTTACACTTTAATGTATATTTCATTTAGGTTCTGTTGTTTTTCACCTGTTTATTTTTTTTTTTTGTAAATGCAAATCCAAATGAAGAGCATACAAGCCCTTTTTTTTACCAACTATACATCTTCGGATATGTAACATTTCACGCCCAAGCCCTTTTTTTTACCATTGGTGTAGTTTATGAATTATACTCCTTTATCTCCTTAGGATGATAGCTTAACAGTTGGAGACATGCTACATAAAAAATGACCTGTTAATCATATGCAAGGTCAGGTATTTCCACTTTTGTTCTTTTGACTAATCAAATTTTCATTATTTACCAAATTCTATTACACATGTTGTTTGGTTATAAGTTATGGCTTTGAAACAAAGATGTATTAAAACTGAGCTTCTGTTGTGTACCACTCAGATTGTTCTCTTGCTTTGCAGAATGCTAAAGTTTACTAAATCCACTGTAACACCCCCCCCCCCCTCCTCAAGAAACTCATCAGGTTCATACAATCTATGCCTTTTTCCTTAAATTTGTTCTGTTTCTTTATATAGATATTGGTTGTGTAGCTAATGCTCTAGGGGATCCATCTGTGACAATTGCACAAGTAACACCTGTTGTAACCCTTTGGCCCACTTTTTCCACCTGAGGGTTGTATAAACTTTTTGCACTTCATGTCTTTTGTAATGTTAAACTCTTTCTAAAATCACTATATTGTATGTTTTGCTCTATATGATGTATGTTTATGGCAGGTAAGAATTGCCAACCTATTTCAGAACAACACTTGCTCTGTTGTCAATATATTTGATGTAAGTTTACGGCTCCAATTTAATGTTATAGTGGTGGTTGAGGTAATTATGAATGAGCTTATTTCATTCATGTATCCATTTACACACTTAGTATGTAGATTATTGGCAGAGTTCTGAAAGAACGGTGGTTCTAGAGTCGTTTGGGATGAAGACAGATTCCTGATTTTATAGATTTCAATATTTCTTGTATATTTGAGTAATATGCCACCCAAATAGTTTGTTTTAGTATTGTTCCTAATACGCCACCCAAATAGTTATCATACACCACTACGGCTACAAGTACATGATGGATGGATGATAATTATTATTGTAAACTTATCTGATGGTAACGTAAGAATTTATTGCAAGTAATTGGTTCTCATGTTCTTGTTTGGTTAGTAGACTATCTGTGTACGATCTCTTCAAGCTTTTCCCAATATTCGTGTCACCACCTGCAAATTCTGATTTGAGATCCAATAAAGTGGCGTTTGGTTCGTGGAATTCAATGGAATTGGAATTCGAATTTTTTCCTTTCAAAATTGTTCTTGATTGGGTAACGAAGGAATTTGAAATGCAATGAATTCCTTTAGTCAATGAAATTTACTACTATTTCAACATTCCTTTCAAATCCTTCACTTTATTGAAGGAAAGTTACATGGCCTTAATTTCCATTGATTAAAGGAATTCATTCCAATTTAGACTTGTCCATAACCCAACTAAGCACAACTTTTCAAAGGAAAACTTTGCAATTCCAATTACATTGAATTCCACGAACCAAATGCCACCTAAGGGTTATTGGTACAAGTGAAATATGTAAGTTTCTGTTATTAAGTTTTCATAGACGTTAGTTATCAAAAATCGTTGATTTTATCAAGCATTTATATAATTATTCTATACTATTTAAAATCAATCTTAATTCCTACAATGAAGTTTAAACTCATGATACTTGATTAATATAAAATTCATTCAAAAGACTTTTGAACGGTTTTGATCTAATTTTATCTTACATCTTATGAGCGGACATGATGATGTAAAAGCGTCTCTACAACTTATCAAATTATATGAATGTGAAAACTAACAGACGTTAAATATAATGTCACGAGATTATTAAAAATTAACTAAAAACAAGTCGCACACAACTTCAAAGTATCATGACTAAGCTCTCTCACTCATGCATACCTACATACTTAGTCTTTCACATGAGAAAGACTATATATACTAACCTAACAATGGCAAACTAGTAAATAACCAACAACTAGTCTAGTGACAAAATAAATAATGTTACAATAAATAATAAAGTCACTAATGCCATGTCTTCGGTTAATGAGAGTCTCGAGTCATGAACTTCACCGTGTTGTGCGAACGGTTAAACGGTAAGTGGTACGTTGAGTTTCATCACACCAAATCTCGAACTCGTCGACCTCGGAAATTCCCAACAAAGAATGACAGAACTAGTTGAACTCTCTCTAACACAAACTATTTATAGTCACTAACCAACTGGCCTACGTACCACCCACGTACCATTTGGTACGCACGTACCATCTGGTACGTGTGACTAACTGGTACATCCAGTTGACTATATTGACTCACGCAGATGCTCTATATTAGATACAATACACGATACACACGTTAGCATAGGAATATGCTCTAACAGTCGGCTCACCAAAAACCTCAATTATTGGTTAATCTTTAGCTCATATTACAGGTAAGTGACCCAAGGCAAGAGAAGTGCAGGCAGAGGAAAGTTCAAGTTTACCTTAGGGTCAATGAACCCAAGACTAACATTTTTGGTTTACTTTGTTTCCAATAATTCCAATAACGAGACTATAGAGTCTCTTTACTTTGTAATAGACTTAAAGTGAAACCTTAGAGTCAGTGGGACTGGATAGTTTGTAAACCATAATACCTTGGTATCCCTGGTTTATGTCAATATTATATTGTATAATAAAGGTTCAATCACCCGGTTGACCTATTGATTTGTTATAGGTGTTATATGCTTCCGCCCGTTCTACAGCCGGCAGCCTCGGTGTCCCCCCCCTGCCCTGGCAGGGGACGGCGGGGGAGATAGGTGTGTGATAGGTGGTATCAAAGCCCAAGATTCTAGCATATTAGGAGTTCAAGTGAAGTGACAAGTTTGGTCTAGGCTATTATTTGTGAGTCAGGTGGCTATCAAGGATTAGTGTAAGGTCGGTAGTGATTTCAAACTTGCAAATTGTCATCCCTACCCACAGGTACACTAAGACTTGGTGAATCCTAGCCGACACATAAGTTTTAAGGATCTTTAGGACACCATTATTCCTTTATTAAACTCTAGGTGTGTGTTTTTTTTCTTAGGTACTTAATTTGAGAGGATTCAAGATGTTTGGATTTCTAAGCCCAAAGTCAATGTCAGGTTGAAATGGAAAGCCAACAAGGAATGAAGCACGTCCAAGTCATCCACAGATTCCGAATAGTCCAAACTCGTCAGGCTACATATTATATTCGTCTCTAGCTCCAAGAGCTCAGCCAACCGAAAAGGAAGGCGAGGCAGAGACTAATGAAGACCGGGCGTCCTAGACAAATGGTCCACATATCAGCAGAAGACATGGCGATTTTAATGGATGGCCCAACGATTAACACGTAGATAGAAGAACAAGGGCTTGATGCAGAACCAGAAGAGCAGTTGGATGAAGAAAATGATTAACCTCAGACTGGGGGCCAGCTAGTAGTTGTACTTGCGATAGGAAATAACGCTACTTACTATATGGAACATCATGAACACCACGTTTAGGGTAGCTCGTCGCATGTACTAGGAGGTACCAGGTGGGCAAAGGGTTATGGAACAGGTGAGCAAAACCCAGAGGTTGTAGAGCCAGTTGCTGCAGTAGTTACCGCTACCAGAGTATATATTGGAAAGACTAACCCATTGACCTTTCCACCATTGGGATAAATCTTCGCATTCCCTATGTTGCAGCTACACTTTCTGCAGATGGGAATGTATGGCCTTCCAATAATATAATCCTCTTACGGTATGCCGGTTCCAACATATCCTTCACTGCTGGAACCTACTTGTTCTAGCTTACCTTAGTATATGCCCCAATATACCCCCACCATCCACTCATGTGTTCTCAGCAATAGTGCCCCTATCAATCTCCCCCCCCCCCCATTTTATGAGTCTCCTAGGACTTCATATGTTGCACCACTTAGCCTTATCCTTTTACCTCTCCACATGAGTCAGCTAGTCCCAACGTAGACTCTACCAAAGTAGCTGATTTAAGAGAAGAGAACAGGGTATTGGCCCAGGAGGATGCAGAGGGTAAGAATAGAGAAAAGGAGTTGGGGAAGGCATGTAAGAAAGTTACCAAGGTTGTAAAATATTTCGATAAGATGACTGGGATGTAATGGAGGAAGAAACATCAAATGGTCTAATCCTCGGTATCAAGACGATGTCTGGAGTGTATGGTTTTGTGGTTATGAAAGTTGTGTAATACTGTGTCCTTGTGTGTCGTTGAGTCATTATGTATTGCATGATTATGTAGTAATGTAATAAGCTTGTACTCTTAAAATATTAAAGGCAGTTGTATGTTTAATAATAATAAAGTATGCTTGTAAATTGAATGAAATTTTTACTTGTACTATTATTATATATGTTTAAATAAGACCAATGTATATCCTACACGTGCTTATTAAAAAGGAAGAAATTGGTGCCTAAGAATTCTGTGAGATTTCTACAAGATTTAGGACACCTTTAGAAGTCTTACCTAGGTACACCTTTAATGTTACCTAGTTGATGACTAGTGGCATGGTACGAATAGCCAATCAAGTGTCAAGATTTAACAATTTGATATAAATGTATGAGAGAAGTTGATAAATAATTCCCATGTTTCGAGGAGATGAATTTGAGGTAAGCATCGATCAGAACATAACTCTCATAAGAAGGCTCTAGGTCCTTTCCTACAAGGTCGAGTTCAAAACAAGGTCGAGGAATTGTTGATATTTTTGCTCCTCCGCTATATCTTTCTTGTTATCTTCATGGTATTCTTGCAGCTGCTGCTTTTGAAGTGCACGAGATTTATCTCGTAGTTGGATACGACGCTTCTCGAGTGAATCTTCATCCTCTTCAATTGTAGTGACCATACTGACACTAGCATTAGGGTTTACTTGCATGTTGCTTAGCAGCTCTCCTTTATTCCTCTCAGATAGGAGGTTCACTATCTGCCCTATGTGTCTTTCCATGTTTTAAATACTGGCATGCTGATTATTGATATCAGTATCGTGCTTGCTATCAGCGTTAACCGGATTCTGGAATAACCTCTCCAGTTTGTCCAATCTCGGTGACTCGTCTTCGTTGAGGTGAGGCACTCTGTAGGGTTGGTTGGAGTTATCAATGTTTAAGTTCGAGTTTCGCCATGAGCCACGAGGTTGATTTCTATTATCCGAGTTGTACGCATGATGATTAGACTGGTCTGACGGACAACTATAGAAGTTATGTGCCTCGGTGAGAGTATTGGCGAAAACTAGGCACTTTTCTAAGGTGTGTGCACTACCGCAGGCATCACAACCATTAGATTTGGTGGTTAGACAATTCACTTGGCTTGTGAGAGCCTCCATCTTTGCATGCATTGCAGTGACATCGTCGATCGCATGAACACCAGGCTGTTTAGAATTAGTAGTTGGGCAACCTCTCAAGGGTTGCCAGTCGTAGCTTGTAGCAGCTAGACTTTCAATCATCGAAATGGCATCTACCATAATTTCATTTAAATGGACCCTCCCGATGAGGAAACAATATGCATTCGGGTGATGTTCATCAACCTGTTATAGAAGTATTGTACTTAGAGCTACTCATCCGTATTATGATGATGATATTTGCAAAGTAGCCCTTTGTATCTTTCCCATGCCTCATATAGGCCTTTCCCCTCTTCCTGGGAAAATGTAGTGATATTGTTGCGAAGACAAGTGGTTTTGGATAGAGGAAAGAATTTGACCAAGAATTTCTCAGCAGTTGATCCCAAGTGGTAATGGAACCTGCTGGTAGAGTCTTGAGCCAAGTCTTGGCACTACCGGCCAAGGTGAATGGAAAGAGATGGAGTTAAACAGCATCGGTGATGAGACCGTTGAGCTTATCGGATTGCACATTTCAAGGAATGTGTCAATGTGCGAGTGAGAACACTCGTCTACTAGACTGTGGAACTACGAAGCATTCTCGAACATCTGAATAACACCAGAATTGGGCGACTAGCACGAGTAGGAATAGCATAAGAAGATTTTTTTAAGTTTTTTTGGCTTTTATTTTTTATTTTTTTTGGATTTTCTAAAATTTTGAAAGATGGATAGAAAAGCAGAAAAGAAGTACTATCTAAACTAGTAAACTAACTAGGTTGGGAATGACGACTTGCTTACCCGGAAACAGCGCCAAAATGCCTTTAATGCACAAGAATATATATATATATATATATATATATATATATATATATATATATATATATATAGGGTTAGGTTCAAATGAGAACCAATTGCTTTTGAGAACTTTTAAGAACCATTCTAGGGCCACTAATTTTCATGGGGGGACTACTCAAATTCATGGGGGGGATTTCCCTATATATAACTAGTGGCTCAGAATGGTACTAAAAAGTTCTCAAAACCAATTGGTTCTCAAATGATCCTCTCCCTATATAATATATATATATATATATATATATATATATATATATATATATATATATATATATTACTATATATAATGCATATTGGAGAGAGAAAATGGAGGTGTCTTAATTTTAAGACGCGTACAAATATTACAACATAATGTACAAGTCCCTCATGCATAACTTTAAACTCGTGGTGAGATCCGAATTTTGAGAACCCTCGATATTCATAACCCCATGCTTCTTTTTCCATTCTTCAAGATGTGCCGTTCAAAACCCTAGCCGCTGGCTCTCTGCATTCGATCCATCAAAAGTCGTCGATGTCTACGCACCTGAAGTCGGTGAAGATCGGAGATGATATCGCAAAGGAAACCGCTATGAACCTCAATTTTTCTAGCGGTGCTTCCGATTTGGTACTGGATTTTTCAATGTCGTAGAGATGAGATCGATGTCATCAAACCCTAGCTCTCTCCGTCTTTTCTATCGCCGGTTTGCCCGTTGGTGTATGCGCCTTGAGGGAACCAAAATGCCGCATCTTTGACTTCTTAGGGTTTCATCGGTGAGTTCTTGAAAGTTTAATCTTGTATTGTTCCTCCAAAATTTTCATGAAAAGAAAGTCACATGGAGTGCATCTTCTGGTTCGATTTCCTGATTTCTGTTCATAGCTTTATGTTTGTTCATTGTTGTTAATCATAGGTGTTGGTTTGATTTTTCAACATTGCTATCCAAAGGTTTTGTTTGATTTCCATCACCTGATTTGGGTATCGGTTTCCCATCATTGACTTGGCGTGACAGATTATCTACACTTTTATTTGCATTATATTGACTGATGTGTGTTGATGTTTATTAGAATGGATACTTTGAAGATGCATCTTCCCTTCTCACTCTAGACATGATCGACTACAGGAACTTAAGAGAATAGCTTAGAGGGTTGAAAAGGAGATTTATATATACTTCTGCCACAAGCCAGGTTTGTTGTGTTCTTTATCTTTTACCTGCAAATTCAGTTTATACAGGTTTGTTTTCCTTCATATTTTAGTCTTCAGTTTGGTGTTATTGAGCCTTAACGAACTTTGGTTTTTGTTCTGATCACGTGGAATCGATTTACACATAAAAAGGTTAATCAAATAACTCTTTATGTTAGCGTAATCATATATTCCTTTTGTTTGTTTTTCGTCAGGTCAAACGAACTTGTTGCGTTCGTTCTCAGTTTTTTCATGGTATTTCAATTATATACAAGCATCTTTTATATAATTGAAAGACTTTAATTTTCCCATTATATTGTTTTGTTACATAGTGTTAAACTGTTAATTGTTACAGGAATGTTTTCTTGAGCTTGTTATATATCACAGTAGATTGACTGTGTCTTTGATTTAGTTTAGTTTTATTGGTTTAGTTTTAGCCCATACTGGTTGTTAATTTCAAAATTAAATTGTGATCAGTCTGATCTCTACTTCAAACCTGCAGGAAAATATGGATAAACACCCGGCTCATCAGCTAAATGTGAATATTTTGCATATTTAGCATGTTTATCTTCAGATTCAACCTTCTTTTCAAGATGCATCTTGAGTTTTTGAACTTCATTCATGGCAGTAGCTATTTTGAGAAACATAGTGCAACTAGAAGGTAATAGCTGCATAATTTCTTACTACAACAATGGATAGGTTAGCCGAGATTTGGGCTTATTCCTGATGTTATTTGTAATGTAATAGGTGCATTTTTGCTTACTACAACTTTAGCGTAGTAGTGTTTTATAATATAATATATTGATTTGTTGGAACATGAAAGATAAGGTGGATTTTCTCTTTAAATTGTCCATCTATTTTGTGTAATGTGTGTGATTTTGTTGTTCCCTAATAGTATTCAAATGATCATTTTTGTTTAAAAATCATGAACTCTACTACTGCACATCAACTTCAACATGTTCTTCAACCATTTACAACTTCACCATCTTTTTTCTAAAAGTTACAGCCCTAATTTCTAAGGTTCTCTGATTACTTCAATTTTGTTGCATTACATTTGAAGTGGTGTTTTAAAAACATGTAACTGATATGACAATGGGTTAGGGACTGGTTAGGAGTTTTTTTTTTTAATATCGAATTGGTTAAAAACATGTAACTGATATAGGTTGTGTTTGGATGTGAGATTTGGCTTGAGCCAGATTTGAGTTTGTTCTTAGTTTTAATAACCATGGATTTAGTTTTGCAGGTTTTATGATTTATTGTTTCCGTTTGGATGGGTTAAGAGCATAGATCATTCATTACTCACTCACGGTTTCTACAGGTTAGTATGATTTCTCCTTATTGCTGATTTATTCTTTGTTAGGGAGGCTTGATCTTAGGGTCTTTTATGACTGCAACAAAGTTAATACTAAAACTTTACAAATGTTATTCTTGAATCCAGTTGATATCTTTTCTCCAACATGTCAAATGGATAAAAATAAAAGATATAAGCTTAAAATAAAACGGGTCCGCATCTTTTATATATTGGTTGCGCGTACTCTGCCCCTTTTAACCATTTGCCTAAGTGGTCTTTGACTAGCATTGGCCTTATATCCTTTTTATTAACCTTTTGATCTATGAAAAGTGAGTCTGCTAAAGGTATCCTAGATGGAATATTATTTTGTTTGTTACATTTCATGGTGTAATAAAAAGCTGATTTTTTTTTAATTATTTTTGTGTAAGTATTTGATTTAGGTTTGAGTCTCAAGAACTATATGTTTCTTATGTTTAGTTACATATTGATTAATAGTTATAAAAAGTATGCTAATCATTTAATAAGGGGCTATATAAATTTTTTAACTGTTTTCATTACTTGATCAATAGGTGTTTCTCAAGGCCATGGTGAATAGGCAACCTTGACAGAAACTGCACTATACAGAGGCCTGATTGGAATTAGTAACATCCATTTGTATTGTTTGATTTATATTTTTTTTTTTGCATTTCGGTTTTGGATATGTGATTATGTATGTATCTTTCATTTAGGTGTTCTAAAAACTACCCCTAAATCGACATTTTGGGTGATCTTGGTCTTACTTATAACTTAACATCAACAGTGAGCCATTTGATGAAGAACGGCCCGGATATTACGATACTTGTTGAAGATGCAACTTATGCCTACTTCTATCTAACAGATGACACCGGTTTCGATTTTTATTCATGTTCACTCGCAAACACTCCAATTTATGAGACCTATCAATTGTGTTGGGATTACTATGGAATGTAATAGCTTTTTCCAAATCATGAATGGTGCTGTAACAGTAGCAAGGTATCTATTTGGGTCGAATTTTGAAAGTGAAAATTCGTCTCAAAATTCGTAATTTATGTTTCCCTTAGGTTTGTGTAGGGTATATTCGTTTGCCTTTGATGCAGTTCATTTGGCTTGTTTTAAGATTTTGATCGGCTATTATTTTTATATGTTTGGTTGCAACTTAGCAGAATTTCTTTTTGAAGTATATTTAAATATTGAACTCTTTTAGAGAAAGTTGTATGTTGCTTGTAGAGATTGTTGAATGAAATTAAAAACGGTTTATTATACAAGGAGTTACAAATTTAGGTACTTTATTTTTTAATTTTTACTGGTTTTGATTGTTGCTTTTAGTAATATTTGTTGTTAGGTTGTATTATTTTGTTACGCTTATTTGGATTTGATGGATTAACCCCTCCGCTTTACCAGACGTGACACCAGGATCATATAGTTCTAATATATCATTCATTGACATTGTTTTATTATTACAGCAAAGATGCGGTGCTTCGGGTCCAATAATGTAAAGAGCATAAAGAATATAAAAATTCAGTAAAATCAATAAATAAACAAATAATTGTAAGAAATAGTTTTATAAGATATTGTTAAACCTACTAAACATAAATTGTTGTCAGGCAACATTGTGTTAACAGAAACGAATCTCGCGTTGTAAATTGTTGTCGGCGCCGGATGCATGGATATAAGACAAAAACCACACTATAGACTGCCACCGCCACAATGTGTGGGCACCCTCCTAGTATATATATATATATATATATATATATATATATATATATATATATATATATATATATATATC
>JBCNJP010000012.1:34498243-34576225 GCA_039602395.1 Deinandra increscens subsp. villosa
GGGTGTGACATATGCTAATGTGTAATTTATTAATAATGGTTGTAAGAACCAATTTTATGTGTAACATCGTAATTGTTACAAGTATTAGATATGAAAAAGCATAATTTCATACATATAGAACGAACCATGTGTTTTAATAAAGGGGTGACGAATGGTTCTAGGAACCATGAAGCCCCAATCGCCATGAGGTTCCCAAACGACTAGGTTTGACCACAAGAAAGATTCGGATGAATCAATAAACGAACAATAAGTTACAATGAGCATAAATGGGTTTAAAGAATCCATGCCATGTAACAAAGAAAGGAGGATCATAAATGGTTGTAGAACCATAGATCCCCAATGCTTAAAAGTGGTCAAAAGAGCCGTTGGCAAATACCAAAGGCAAGGACCCGTCTTAACGGGTCAAATGAATAAATGGGTCATTTGGACATTATCTACAATGGTTATGCAATCCAATGACAAGTAGATTAATAAGAATTTAATTATGTGTCTTGGAACTTAGAAACTCAAACAAAATGGTAAAATAAGGAATTTGATCCTTAATAGATGTGCAAGGACCGATCAAGGTATGTGCATACAATCATGATTATTCCTAATTCTTGTATATATGAATATAGTTGCAAAATACACGTTGTAGACCTTATTTGGTTCATAACTTTCTGGATTGAAACAAGGAAATTCCCTTAAGGGGTCAAACGGGTCGACTGAACCCGAGGTTGGCTATGGTATCGTAACCATGACGGAGGTATGTATTTGCATTACAAACTTGTTTTAAATTAGTGATTTGAAGGCCCTGAATGGCTGAGAGAAGTCCCTAAAGAATCTGGATGAATTTGGCAAAATTGGTGAAAAACCATAAAAATATTCTAAGTATGAAACTGGCCAAAATCGACCAAATCCCTGGAAATGTGGCTCCAAGCGTATCGCTTGGAGCAAGTCAATTAGGAGGCGATACGCCTAAAATTTTAAGCATATCGCTTGGAAATAATGGTGATCTAGGCGATACGCCTAGGAACCCTTTTCTGAATTTTATTGTTATTTATCATTGTTAATGATGTTTATACATGTTTATGCAATAGAAACTCACTATTAAAAGTGAGTAAATTGCAGGTAAAAATGGGGAAGCTTAAAGGATGCTCATCAAGACGATTGAAGAACCGATCACCCAAAGGACGAACGACCCGTCATGTATTGCGGTAAAAAGAACTTATGTACAAGTTAATGAACATTTTTGGATGTCAAACTCATTACTAGTATATTTCGTAAATGGGAGCCACAATGATGGTGTTTATGATTATTAAATCATATGTTTTGTATAAAAAATTTCTGGGACCAATTTTTAACGATGTGAATTGTTAAGTACTCGGGGAGTACTTACACTCAAACCTTGAGCTCAAGGGAAACGGGAAAAGTGATCGGTTCAAGCTTGATGAAGTGTCCGGGTAAGGTACATAACCATAAAATTGATTATTGATAATTGTGTTTGATAGGAATAATAACTCCTATATGCCGGTAAAGGCATATTTATTAGCTATCACTCGGGGAAACGCACGGGGAGGTGTTTTCACACCTGAACCGGGAAGTGCGTGAGTGAAGTGTCCCAGGTAGAAACGGGGTAATGCTAAGGCTAGAAACCTCGTACAAACCTGTGGGGGGGGGGGGATATTGGCCACGACCAATATGTTGTATGTGTGAAAGAAGTGTCCCATGTAGAAACGGGGTAATGCTACGGCTAGAAACCTCGTATAAACCTATGGGGAAATATTGGCTATGACCAATATGATATATAAAACCTTGCTGCGGTAAGGGAGATAAAAGCTATTAAGCTAATGAAAATTTCAATTCTGTAGATCAATGACGGGCCATGATGGCGGTGATCTTACAGGGAAACAAAGAAAGGAGGCTTTGAGAGCCCAAATATCAATGAGGCAGGTAGAAACGGGGTAAAGCCTAGGCGAGAAACCTCGTATAAACCTGTGGAAAAGTATTGGCCATGACCAATAAAACTAGAAAACCTTGTCATGGGCAAGGGAATTTGAAATTGATAAGTACTTTTGAATCCTACTATATTAGGATCATGTTATTGTCTTGTAAGAACCATATAATTACCTTGCATGATACAACGGGTGAGAAAAAGGTTCTAGGGAGCCTCCACCGTGTATCATGTGGTATTTGATCATAAATGGTTCAGCGGAACCATAGGTCATAAATGAGATGAAAATTTCTCAAGGTAACAAGATAACATTGTGACATATAATTAGACAATGTTGTATCTTGAAACATGTGAATATTGATGTTTATGTGTGGTAACCTTGCTGTAGGTAAGGAAAACCCTAGAAGTGGTCAAACGTGACATTGATTTTGTAGGAAAATTGTACCCAAGCAAGTGGATGAATGATGACACATACGACTCCAAAATGCATTGTGCTAAAACTCGAATGCATAATGGGCATGTGCTAAGGTACAACCAGGTGGGACTACCCAACCTGGATTACATTTTGATAAATGGTAATGCATATAAATGTGTCTAAATTGGGTCGAAATAAGAATCTGAACCTATGAGGTCATAATTTGAAAATGAAATTGAAATATAATGAAATGGAAATTGGTGAAGAACGACTCTGTAGGAGCCGTGAAACCAATATAATGAATGTGGTAATTGGTGAAGAACAACCCAAGAGGGGGTCGTGAAGCCAATAATTCTGAAACAAGGTTACAATTGGGACATCTACGGATGTACAAATGTTGAATCTTATATTGAAATGTCATAAAAGAAAGATTAACGTACAACCATGGAACTAATGAGTCGAAGTGGTCATATGTTTTAATCGACAAAATCGTTGATACGGTTGAATCATGTTTATTATGCGATGTCATAAATAGCTAAAAGATGTCGAATTTGTATAATGCAAATAATTTTAAAGTGACTCGGGATAAAACCCAAGTCTAGAATTGATTTAAAATTTGAAACGGAAAAAAAAAGAGAGAGAATAGGGAAAAACGGGTTATTGTATATGCTAGAAAACCCGTAACCCTATGAAATGACTGGACGCTTAACAAAAGGTGAGAATTAACCTTGTTTAGGCGCATGAAAACTCATGTTGATGAGTCATGTTGATTCCCGTGTAAGTTTTATATAACTAATAGGGAATTGAAGTTGACAGGTGGGTGATCGACCCAACTCTATGGGTGAGGCCCACAAGTAATGAAGGGTATAAAAGGCTGGAAGGGCGTCGGGAGCGACCGTTCCTGAATACGTTATGAGGATTCTATGTAAGTATTCTCAAATTCTCTAAATGAAAATCTCAATGCAAGAAACCTTGCGGGTAATATGGGTTCCTAGAAGCCTCAGTTAGGGGCAGGGTAAGCGGGCAAAGAGTTCGTGGTACGAACTATTAAATAAAGCCTAATATATAAAATGAACGGTTAAATTGGAGGAAAACGGCACTCGTGCCATGTTAAATTGGAATGTTGAAATGGTAGAAGGTACCATGACCAGGAGTCATGAACAATACTCTAATAATAAATGAGACGAGCAAACGATTATGAATCATAATATATAAAGAATATGCATTTGATTCCTTAAATCATGTTAGAAGAATACAGTATAATCCTAAAAAGGATTATGGGATGGTATAAATGGCTTTTAGAGTCATAGGAACCATCCAGTAAAATGTACTATATTATCGAATGTGAAAGGTAAATGGCAAGTGACATGCTAAATACTTGCAAATATTGTTATACTGCTTAATATGTGTATGTACAGTTAGACTGTGCAAGGACACAACTAGCAGGAAAGCCGCGGGACGAGATTCCGACTAGGATTATCGTCAAGGTAAACATGAGCAAGGAAGCTGTATACGCAGTTTGTGATGACACTAAGGTACGAATGTTATTATTTTAACGTTGGAACCTCTTACGGAGAGGGTGAATAATTGAAATTTTGATTTTGGATCAACAAGGTTAGGACAATTGGTCATTAGAACCTTGACCCCATATGACACGTGGAGTTATAAACTATAGACTCTTAAATGCGTGAATGGGCTAGATAATGAATAACAAATATTTATAATGTTAGAACTGTCCTATGAGGCACGTAAGAATAAACAAATAAAGAAATTTGTCATATAATGACTAATTAGAGTTGATAAATGTAACAACTAAGACCATTTGGTCAAGTTCACGGGATTACAAGGGACATAGAGAATGACCCTAAATGGCCACAAAATGCGGACATAGAGTGGTCCGTAGCAAAGGCTAAATAGAAATGGTGACATATTGGATACATATTGATATCTGGGCCTAAATCTATACACATTGTAATTTATACGGGCAACCATTGAATACAAGGTTACTTGTGCAACCGCAGTCTTTATAAAGGCTCGGGTAGTGTCTTTAAGAGACTAAGACCTGGAATAGGTATCGGGGACGAAACCTTCTTTAAGGGGGGTAGATTTGTAACATCCCGATTCGAATATGACTAAAATCCCGTTAAATTCACGTTAAAATTTCCCCTAATTTGTAGGAATCAATCTTATGAGAAATTAGGGAGTTTAATGTGTAAATTGATATTTTAATGAAGCCATAACTTAATAGTGAACGTTGAGGGGCTAGATGTGCAATTAGCTAATAGTGCAATTAACAAAAGAAAGAAGGAAGGGAGAGAGGAACGAAATTCATCCCTGGTGTTCGACCTCCATCTCCCAAACCCTATTCTCTTCAAAATTCTGCACTTTGAAGGCCTCAAGCTGCGAGTTTCCTCCCATCTAAACTCATATTTGACTCAAGTAAGTAAAACCCCAATGTGTTGCATGTAAGGGTCTCGAAAATTAGGAGCTAAAATCTGCAAATTGTTGTTGTGTTATAAATCCTATGGTGTTAGGGACCCTATATGTTGCCTAAACTTCTAACTTGATTAACCCTTGGTGAAGTAGTCACCAAATTCTTATACTTGAACCTCCATGCTAGATGACCAACTAAGAGAGTGGTAAAATTTGCTTACATTAGTTAAATTCTTGCATAAATATGTTGTTACTTGATGAAATTGGTTGTATTAAGATGGGTTGGAAGGGATTCTACCTAATTGATGTTAAATGGTAGGTTGGAATGTTTAAAAGAAATAATTTAGTGAACCTACAATTTTAAGCACGCCAAGTGCTCGATGAAATGCCTAACCTAGATGAAATGTTGAAATTCATGACTAGATGTAAGAATGATATATTACTTACAATCATGAAATAAGCGTGTGCTTGATATGTGGAATCCATGCTTATAAGTGTGTTAAATGAGATGGTATAAAACCATGAAAATGTTAAAAATCTAGTTATGGGGCTGTTTTGAAAGTGCTGTATAAGATCACCTGTATGTCCGTTTAGGATGTATGATACATGGTTGAAAAGCTTGTTATGAATACTATGTTTTGTATTTGAACCTCGGAAACTGAATCATATGTAAAATGGGTCAAAACAACACGTTAAGATGGCCATTTAGATGTCCAGCATGCTGTTTGGAAAGAAACATGGTTGCTGTCCTGTTTTTAGAAAAACCGTATAAAATCATAGAAAAATCGTTAGAAGGTGTACCATATATGGTTGGAAAGGTCTTTGAACCTACTTCAACTCATTTTTATAAATCTGAAGCTGATTCAGTCATAAAGTGGGTAAAAAATAATGATTTCCGCAGCTATGCGGATTACTCAGCATGCTGTTTGGAAATAAATATAGTTGCTGTTCTGTTTTTAAAAAAATTGTATAAAATCATAGAAACATCGTTAGAAGGTGTGCCTTATATGCCTGGAAAGGTAATTCAGTCAGCTACCTGTAACACTTCGGTTAATCCATCTGTAATTACCCGACCCGTTTTCTATCTTGGTTGATTATCAAGAATCATTTCACATCTTATATTGTTATTTCATGTATTCCAGGATTTAATCCTTTAATCACAATATTCGTGACATTCGTTGTTTCAATTTATCACAAATCGAATCCTTAACTCGATCGTTTTTGTTATTTGTGCAAAACCGGAAAACTTTAGCATTCTAAACATATATAATACTTGTGAGTAATACTAGTCATACACACAAGTAAATGTATGTGAGGTTTCGTAAAAAGTTCGAGGTTTAAAACAAAAGTAGCAAAAAAACGAGTTTTCGTGCGATTTCGGTATTAACCGGGAGTTCGTACATTCCAAGAATTCTCATTCTATTATTCCATAACAATATATTTAATGAATTCTATATCACGAATCAATATGGTGAATTATGATGAAATTTAATGAATTTTGGTGATTTTTCATAATTGTTAACAAATAATATATAAATAAATATATATAAAATAAATATTTATACATCGTTAAACGTATCCCGAGTCTCATGAATCTTAATAAAGTATTCTAAATATCATTTTAAACTTAAAACATTAGTTACATCGAAAGACATAAAGGTATAACGCATAAAACAAAAGTTGAGGGACTAAAAGTGCAACTTATTGAAAGTTATAAAACGCACGTATCCGTATATCATCAAGCATGTCCCGAGACTTAGAAACTTTTATAAACATGTTATATAATGTTCTAGTGCATAAAATAATAATTCGGTAGAAGTCCAGGGTCAAAAATGCAAATATAAAGTACAGGGACTAAAACTGCCAAATCCCCATAGTTAGCTCGCGTATCGCGAAGCCTACTAAAGGGATTGGCGCGATACGCGGCCAGTACCAGTGACATGTTTTTTCTTCTCCTCTAAGTTTTGCCTCGATCTGATCCATCCAGGTGTCGTTTTCAAGCCCTTAGTCACTCCCTAACGTGTATCCTTGTAATTGCGACCTGAGTAGTATAAAAACCATCACAAACCATCCATCTAAACCCACGAATTCCTTCAAATATCTCTCAAAAACCCTAAAACCACAACCTAACATTATTCTCTGAAATTCTCTCGATCCAGAAGCCCTTTGAAGTTCAATTTCAGCAGTCAAGCTCCTCTAGGTATGCTTAACAATAACCTCTTTCAGTTTTGCCAAATTCGAATTCTAAGTATGCTTTTTAAATTCATGTCAAAAATAGGGTTCTTGAGATAAAACTTTGATTTTGGGGAATTGGGTTGGAATTAGGGTCTGAAATTTTGTAGGTAATCTTAAAATAATATGTTTTAAGAAAGCCCTAAGTTAATTTCAAGTTTTGGTAAGATTTGGTATTTTATCTAAAAATAGGGCAAAATTAGGGTTTTCGGGTCGTTGTTCTGCCCAAATCGAGTAAAAGGTATTGAATTAAGGTTTACTATTTTGAGGAATACTATAATATATCATAATGAATAAAACCCTAAGTTTATTCCAAAATCTAATGAGTTTTGGTAATTATTTAATTATTTTACCAAAATTAGGGTTTTGAATATATTTATTTAATAATAAATAAACCAGAAAGTATTAGGACTTGATTCTTTGTCTTAGAACATATTTAAATATATAATAAGTATATATAAGTCTAAAAGTGTTAAATAAATGAAAATACTAAACAAATACTAAAACCCTAATTTACCTATAAAAATGGTATAATGGTAATTTTGACCTAATCAAACATAACACTTATCAAATACTTAGAACTTGGTTCACTTTGATTTCCTATATTCATATACCCTATTTGATTTATTAGGATAACCTCCAAGTTACTTATCTTTCCCAATTCGGCGTATCTCTCAAATCCTATCTCCCTATCATGTGAGTATTCATAGCCCCTTCTCTTTTAATACTTTGGGGTGTAACATGTATCTCTATCTCAAATTCCAAATTCTATATTTACTTCTCTAAAACAAAATGCGAATCCTATGCTCGTTATGTGTGTGTTCTTGATGTGTTAAACTTGTTTGGACCAGTGTTGTTGTATCCTTTTTCAAATACTATTACACTAGCATGCGTACTCATTAACATACCGAGCCGGGGTAACAGTAATAGATCTATTGGTTTGACAACCCACTTGGCCTGCCTTGAGGCGTCAAGTGATTGGAAGCCTAATTGTCAAGGGTTTGATACGCGGTTGTTTACACTATTACAATACTTGTTTATCATATTCTATGAATTGTCACCCAACACATAGATCATATTCTATGGACCTAGTTAAACGGTGTTTAAATTACATTATCTATGTTGTTATGTTTTGTCTGTTTTCTGTTTGTAACATATTCCAATATATGAAATAAAAAGGCATGTTAAATATATTTCAACTTTAATTAGTTGTCATGAGCATCTGGACAATCATCATGCTCCGACATATTCCGTCGTCGGTTGGGGTGTGACACTACGTTCCATGTTTGAACATAGAATGCTGGAAAGACTTATAAAATGGTCAAAATGGACTGTCACTGCAGCACTGCTGAAAATGTTACACACGAATTCATGTTTTTAAAAGCTAGTAAAAGTGAACAAGTTGAATTGCTTGTATATTGATAATTTGTGATATAAACCTAACATGGGTGATAACCTTAGTAGGTAACAAAGTGGAAGGAGCAGACGGAAACCGGGTAGTAATGGTTAAAGCTCTCGAGGTAACATTTATATTTTGTTACGTATAGAATGAAATGACTCATATTGGCTACAATGATATAAAATGCATGATGCTTAGAAGAGTGTTAGACTTGGCCTATATGGCAAGTTACGTAATTGTGTAATTAGAAAGTCAAACAATTAGAGTTAAGCTCTAAGCGTGTAATGAGTCAAAGAACAATGCTTAACCAAATGGTTCATAGGAGCCATGGTTACACAAATACATGATATTAGCGGTAAATGAATCGTAGAGTTCATGCTAACGGGTCAAATGATTCTAAAGGAATCATGAATATATGATATTAACGGTGAATCAATCGTAGAACTCATGCTAAAGGGTTAAATGGGTCAAATGGTTCTAAAGGATTCATAGTATTAAGTCAAAGTATAATACTTACTAATTGGTTCATAGGAACCATAACCTTATGCTAATGTGTAATTTATTAATAATGGTCGTAAGAACCAATTTTATGTGTAACATCGTAATTGTTACAAGTATTAGATATGAAAAAGCATAATTTCATACATATAGAACGAACCATGTGTTTTAATAAAGGGGTGACGAATGGTTCTAGGAACCATGAAGCCCCAATCGCCAAGAGGTTCCCAAACGACTAGGTTTGACCACAAGAAAGATTCGGATGAATCAATAAACGAACAATAAGTTACAATGAGCATAAATGGGTTTAAAGAATCCATGCCATGTAACAAAGAAAGGAGGATCATAAATGGTTGTAGAACCATAGATCCCCAATGCTTAAAAGTGGTCAAAAGAGCCGTTGGGAAATACCAAAGGCAAGGACCCGTCTTAACGGGTCAAATGAATAAATGGGTCATTTGGACATTATCTACAATGGTTATGCAATCCAATGACAAGTAGATTAATAAGAATGTAATTATGTGTCTTGGAACATAAGAACTCAAACAAAATGGTAAAATAAGGAATTTGATCCTTAATAGATGTGCAAGGACCGATCAAGGTATGTGCATACAATCATGATTATTCCTAGTTCTTGTATATATGAATATAGTTGCAAAATACACGTTGTAGACCTTATTTGGTTCATAACTTTCTGGATTGAAACAAGGAAATTCCCTTAACGGGTCAAACGGGTCGACTGAACCAGGGGTTGGCTATGGTATCGTAACCATGACGGAGGTATGTATTTGCCTTACAAACTTGTTTTAAATTAGTGATTTGAAGGCCCTGAATGGCTGAGAGAAGTCCCTACAGAATCTGGATGAATTTGGCAAAATTGGTGAAAAACTATAAAAATATTCTAAGTATGAAACTGGCCAAAATCGACCAAATCCCTGGAAATGTGGCTCCAAGCGTATCGCTTGGAGCAAGTCAATTAGGAGGCGATACGCCTAAAATTTTAAGCGTATCGCTTGGAAATAATGGTGATCTAGGCGATACGCCTAGGAACCCTTTTCTGAATTTTTTTGTTATTTATCATTGTTAATGATGTTTATACATGTTTATGCAATAGAAACTCACTATTAAAAGTGAGTAAATTGCAGGTAAAAATGGGGAAGCTTAAATGATGCTCATCAAGACGATTGAAGAACCGATCACCCAAAGGACGAACGACCCGTCATGTATTGCGGTAAAAAGAACTTATGTACAAGTTAATGAACATTTTTGGATGTCAAACTCATTACTAGTATATTTCGTAAATGGGAGCCACAATGATGGTGTTTATGATTATTAAATCAAATGTTTTGTACAAAAAATTTCTGGGACCAATTTTTAACGATGTGAATTGTTAAGTTTGGCATCAAATTGTATACGGGTGTTACATCTACCAGCAGGTTCCATTACCACTTGGGATCAACTGCTGAGAAATTCTTGGTCAAATTCTTTCCTCTATCCAAAACCACTTGTCTTCGCAACAATATCACTACATTTTCCCAGGACGAGGGGAAAGGCCTATATGAGGCATGGGAAAGATACAAAGGGCTACTTTGCAAATATCATCATCATAATACGGATGAGTAGCTCTAAGTACAATACTTCTATAACAGGTTGATGAACATCACCCGAATGCATATTGTTTCCTCATCGGGAGGGTCCATTTAAATGAAATTATGGTAGATGCCATTTCGATGATTGAAAGTCTAGCTGCTACAAGCTACGACTGGCAACCCTTGAGAGGTTGCCCAACTACTAATTCTAAACAGCCTGGTGTTCATGCGATCGACGATGTCACTGCAATGCATGCAAAGATGGAGGCTCTCACAAGCCAAGTGAATTGTCTAACCACCAAATCTAATGGTTGTGATGCCTGCGGTAGTGCACACACCTTAGAAAAGTGCCTAGTTTTCGCCAATACTCTCACCGAGGCACATAACTTCTATAGTTGTCCGTCAGACCAGTCTAATCATCATGCGTACAACTCGGATAATAGAAATCAACCTGGTGGCTCATGGCGAAACTCGAACTTAAACATTGATAACTCCAACCAACCCTACAGAGTGCCTCACCTCAACGAAGACGAGTCACCGAGATTGGACAAACTGGAGAGGTTATTCCAGAATCCGGTTAACGCTGATAGCAAGCACGATACTGATATCAATAATCAGCATGCCAGTATTCAAAACATGGAAAGACACATAGGGCAGATAGTGAACCTCCTATCTGAGAGGAATAAAGGAGAGCTGCTAAGCAACATGCAAGTAAACCCTAATGCTAGTGTCAGTATGGTCACTACAATTGAAGAGGATGAAGATTCACTCGAGAAGCGTCGTATCCAACTACGAGATAAATCTCGTGCACTTCAAAAGCAGCAGCTGCAAGAATACCATGAAGATAACAAGAAAGATATAGCGGAGGAGCAAAAATATCAACAATTCCTCGACCTTGTTTTGAACTCGACCTTGTAGGAAAGGACCTAGAGCCTTCTTATGAGAGTTATGTTCTGATCGATGCTTACCTCAAATTCATCTCCTCGAAACATGGGAAAGCATCCTGGTCACTTCGGCCAAGGCAACCCCTGAAGTCCCCAAGCTACCGGAAAAATAAAATGATCCTAGTAGTTTAATCATTCCCTGTGGGTTTGGCTATTCACAAACCGTAGATGCGCTGGCAGAATTAGGTTCGAGCATTAGCATAATGACACGTTCGATTTACAAGAAGCTTGAACTTGGTCTACTGTAGCCAGTAAGTCTTAGCATCCAATTGGCAGATCAATCCCATATACATTCCAAGGGAATTATTAAAGAGGTGCTAGTTGAGGTTGAGAAACTCAAATTCCCAATTGACTTCATTGTCCTCGACGTACCAGTCAACAGTAATTATCCTTTGATTCTAGGATGACCGTTTCTGGTAACTATGAGGGCGCTAATCAATTTGGACATGAGTCAGCTCACCCTTAGAAGTGGTGATGAGGAAGTTACAATCGTGCCAACCGAGACAAATCTAAAGCGTAGATTTTCCAAAGCAACAAAGAATTGTATGCTTTATGCAATCTGAAGTCCCAAAAGAATTGTTCCATTCTCTAAACCTAACTTTATTAACTCAAGGAATCATTTCTGAGAAAGTAATGCAAATTCTTATCTCTCTTAACCCTGAATTGATTGATCAATTCCTTGATATAAAAACTCCTAAGATTGAGCCACCTGACAAGGAGGTGAGCTCAAGCCTTTACCTTTCAAAAATTTATGTAGAGGTGGGTCTACCTGAAGACCCTTCCAAAAACTTAGCACTTCTTGGGAGGCAACCCAACGCGTTAGTTATATATATTTTTTTCATTTTTATTTTTCGTATGTTGAAGTTTGTTAAGGTTCCACCCGAATGCCATAATTTCAATTGACCCTGTTAGCTAAAATTACCCTTTCTTCTCACCTCTGTAACTTAGATGATCAATCCGAATTAAAAATGCACTAAGAAAGTCTTTATTAAGAATCCAGTTTTGGGTGCCAAAACGACTCGTTACATGATAATGGTTCGTTAGGTAGTTATGGTAAAACGGCTCGTTATCACATAGCGGCTTGTTACCGAACTATTTATTTCTTATAAATAGAAAACTTTTTGATGGCTACTTACCAACCCTAAATCGAATTTCCGATTCCTGGGGCGATATTGATCATTCTAAGGAGTAGAGTTCAACGTTCTTTCATTATTCATCATCAATTCCAAGAAATGTACAATTCGGTTGTTACTTTAATAAATTTTTCTTTCATTCTTGATGGCTGGATGTTTCTTTACCCCTTCCACGATCTCCTGTCCATCAATAACCCGATCCATGCATTTAATATTTTCAATTCTTTTATCATGATCATTGTAAAGGATTAAGTGTGGGGATGGAAACAAGTTCCCATCCCCAATTTGCACTTTAATCAGCTAATTTCATGACCATGCAAGTCACTGGTCAGTTTCTGATATCTAAAATATTTGCGAAATTAGCCCTAACGGCTCGTTACCCCGTAACGATCTATTACGAATCCTTTACAGTAAATTACAAAACGCCTCGTTACCAGTAACGGGTCATTAGGTACTTAAAATTCATATTTTTATATGTTCGTTGTTTTCTGTTAGAGGTCTGGAAAACCTCTAGTAATTAAAGTCACGCCTGTGAAGAGATTTGACCACAAGGCTTGTCCTTCAAAGAGAAGAAGAGGAAGGTCGCGTAAAGCGGAGAAATTGGAAAGAAAACATAAAATCTTTGAAGTGTCGCCTGCGTTCATCAGCCTATGTAATCACTTGGACAAAATGGAGAAAGACGCATTTGCTAATTATAGAAAGTTGACCAGAATTGTCTTGGAAGTCCAAGACAAGCTTGATGTTGTTGCCTTACACTTGAGGAGCCTCAAGCATCGGGTAGATGATCTTATGGTCTCCATGCCCAATGTTCCCGTGACTCAGCCTTCACCTGTTTATCAGAATATTCCGTTTAATGAAGCTATGGAAAATCTCTGTCATCCAGACTTGTCCGGATCTGAAAGTGAGCCAGAAGAAGATCCGCCATCCAGTGATAAATGAAGTCTATTTGCTTACCTATATTATTATTATCTATCTATCTAACTGTTTAGACTTCTAGTGTGGTTTATTAGGGACCTATTTTTTGAACGTCTATTAAATGTGGCATGATATTATTATGGATCGAATAAATGGACTGTTTTATTTGGTTTTGAGTAATATTTTTATTTTCCTATTTCGTGTGATGTTTTTTAAGTCTTGTAAATAGCAACAATGCAATGCAGAAGAACCAGCATGCTTATTAATGGAGGAAGTCAACATCTATATTCTGCTAGCAGTCATGCTCGTCTTTTCTCTTTCTTATAACTTATGTTTTGTAGTGTTCTCAAGTACATTGAGGATAATGTACGATTTTTAGTGGCGGATGGGAGACTCTCCTATAGTTTGCATGTTTTATTGGTAAGTTGGTTAAAATTATCAAAGTTTGTCAATTTCTTGCATGCTAAACTTTTTTGTCACTGCTAAAACTTAAGCTATCAACTAACTTTGAAGATTATGATTAACTTCATAACTCTGTATGCTGGATCGAAGCAAAACTTTTCCACCTTCCAGTCATTACTAATGCAACTCTAGGCATGTGTTTTAGACCTTTATGCATGGCCAAGTCCTAAATTGCTGATAAGAATAGACTAGACTTTTAAAAACTTAGGCAAAACTTCTAGTGTGCGCATACAAGGGAGGAAGCTTAGATAATCAACCAAACTTGAGCCCTTTTTCCATTCCAGTTCTATAGTGAGATTTATTGAGCCTTAATAAGCTTTCCACTCACTGGGAGCTTAGGTGTTATTTCTTGAAAAACATTAGAGTGTCCCACATGTGACCTACTTATAGAACTTGAAACTTCTATACATTATGAGACTACACCTTGCGAAACAAGCAAAGATGATAGAGGTAATACCCTAGGATAACCTTTTCTCTTTGAACCTTCAAGTTATTCTAATCTTGATTCTTTATCCATTACCCAAATTACCCATAGTTGAACCATTTTGAGCCTTATTTCTTTTCATTTGATTACCCCATTTTACCCTCATCCTTAGCCTATTTTTCTTTTATACCCTTTGTTTTCGGGAGAACTATCTTGTTTAGTATTCTAGTTGAATAATCCCGGTGGAAGTTAGCAAAAATATCTAAAAGACATATCCCACCATTGCAAGAAAAAAAGAAAAAAAGTATATATTGTTCTTATGTTTGAATAAGAAGAGAATCTATGAGTTTAAATATTCTTCTTCAATAGGATAAGTAATTTAGTTAGAGATGTATGTATTTATAGATACCAGATCTTTCATACCTAGTTTTACACTCTTTCTTCTATCCAATTCCATTCCCTTAACCACTACAAACTTAGCCAAAGTCCTCTTGATATGTGAGTTAGTATTGTACGTTAGTTGAATTTTGATCGTTTGTCAAGCCTATGGTAAGAAAAGTCTATGGTGTGCGAATCGAGAGCACTATAATTTCTAGTACATTATTTACTAGTTATCCATATATAAAGCCTGAGTGGAGTGTACATTGTGAGATAGTCTGGTTGATTGTTAAGGAATAGTCCTGAGGAAAGAAGTCCAGTGTTTGTTGTTTATGATATTCAACTTTAAAACTGCTTTGTTTGGTCTATACTCTGAGAAAGCAAACACATATGACTAGTTATGCCTTTGTTAGGAAAAGTAAAGCTGTAGTTGGAGGTTTGCTTTGGGACGAGCAAAGTCTAAGTGGGAGGATGTTCGATGTGTTCCAAATTCACATATATTTATTAGTTAAACGCCCTCATTTGTTAGTAGTTTATGCATTATTTTAGTCAGTTTTACCCTTGTCTGCTATAAAATATCTTAAACATGTAAATAGAGGGGGCCAAATTGATAATTGCAGACTTTAGAAGACTTTAGGGTAAAAATGACAAAGATCCAAAGTATTTACTTGTTCATCACGTCACGACTCGTTAGAAGAGAACTAACTGTTACAAAGAGGTTTATTAGAAACCCTAAATCGTAGAATTATGTCGGCGCTAACGACCCGTTACAGCCATAATGGCTCGTGACGGCTCATTTCCAAAAACCTATAAATACATCGTATTCTCATTCGTTTGAAGCCCTAACGTCATTTTACGACTCTAGAATCATTTCCAGACGTACTTTCGGTTTCTAAGCCTAGGATTGAAGCTATCGAAGGTGTTATAAGGTCATAGATCATTCACGAAGTTGTTCTAGTCGAATATTCCACCATTGTTTCTCCTCGGTTTGTATTTATAATGATTTCTATTTATGTTTCTACAGTAATCATTAGATTAGTAATGATGAGAGGCCAATCCTCTCGATATTGTCTAAGACAATGTGATCTATTTCAGTATTACCTATGATTTGACTTTGATTTATCGCCTGACACAATGATTTTAGTATAATGATTATGATTCCTTTTGGATATCAGAAGTGAGTTGTTGTTATTATGTTTGATCCATTCCAAATGGTACTTGGTTTGATTAGTAGTATAGACATATTCTGCTTGTCAAATTGATGTTATTTCTTAGTTGTTATCTAGCGATTTTACTATGTGCTTAGGAACTCTAGCGAGCCTAGATAGGAATTGGTGATGATGCATATTCAATAGTCCATTTTGGTGGAAGTATGTCTCTATAGTTAGTCATGAACCTTAGCTTCATTGTCTTGGATTAAAAGGATCAGTGTAGTGACTAGGTATAGTGCATATGTGATGGTATGTGATTTGGTCATAAGTTACTAGTCTATTATGATTATTCAGAATAGTATTGGTCTATGATCCTAGGTCTTAGGTCTTGTGTTTATGTCTTATAAAGTCATTGATTCGTGGATACTTCATTGTGGTTGTCATTAAAATTGTAGATCCAGTGTCGAGCGATTCTGTTACCATTAGACAATTAAGTTGCGATAAGTCAAATGTCAGGTTTAGGTAATGCTGGATAGTGATCAGTCTTGGATGATATCTATTTCTCTATATCTGTTTTCTCGTATTATTATCATTTCTACTTTAAGTTATTATTTATTTCTAGTCATTAAGAATTGTGACAGAGTCTTAATGATATTAGCTAGGTTAGTTTGATTACACCGTTGCTTCCTTAGGTCGACCCTGAGTCATTCTTTAATACTGCCATATGATAGGTCCGCTTTCCTGTATATGCATGCGTAGTAGAAGATGATTTAGGTTATGAATTTAAAGGTCATTCTTGCAGGAATATATATATATATATATATATATATATATATATATATATATATATATTATATTGTGTGCATCATACATCATCTATTACTTTTTTTGACTTTCTTCTTCTAACTATTTATGCTGAGCCTCTTTGATTTTCTCAATCAAATCTACTCGTACGTCTAATCTCATAGCACATACACGCAATGGTTTGGCCCTTTCTTTTCTACTTAGAGCATCTGCCACTACGTTGGCTTTACTTGGGTGATACTTGATTTTGCAATCGAATCACTAAGTACCTCCATTCAGCGTCATTGCCGTATATTTAGTTCCTTATGGTTGAAGAGATGTTGTAGACTCTTGTGTTCAGAAAAGACCATAAATTTTGTGATAACCTGACCTTAGATCAATCTTTGAGAAGTAGCTAGCTCCTTGATGTTGATCAAATAGATCATTAATATTCGGTAACAGATATCTGTTCTTGATCGTAACTCGATTAAGATCACAGTAATCAATACACATTCTGAAAGAGCCATCTTTCTTCTTTACAAATAATACAGGCGCTCCCCAAGGTAACTAGCTAGGTCTAATATATCCCCTGTTGAGCAACTCCTGCAATTGACTTTTAAAGTCTTACGTTTCGGACGGAGCAAGTCGATATGGTGCTTTAGCAAGTGGCAATGCCCCGTGGCACAAGATCAATCTGAAATTCGACCTGTCATTCTAGTGGTAATCCGGACAAATCTTCAAGAAACACATCAGGAAATTTTGCAACGACTTGTATCTCTTCCAGCTTTTTCTTTGTGCACTTTAACAATGTTAGTCGGGAAAGCTTGATCTCCTTTCTTTAAACACTTCTATCCTCTCCTCATCGATATTTTCTTTAAGGGTCTACACTGACGATCGCCTACTATCATCTACACCTATCCATCTGCAGACTTTGCCTCTACATTATTTAAGCCACAATGAATCTTTGTCCTATTCTTGGTTAACCAGTCCATTCCTAGAACTATTTCAAACCCACTCAATGTCATAGGAAGTAATTCTAGATTAAATAAGGCATTGTCAAACCTAATTGGGCATCCTTTAATTAACTACTTATTTGATGCATAATTCTTGACCATTAGCGGTCTATACTACATAACAGAGACGTCATTATTATTTCGCACTAGAATAAAATAGCACGCTAAGGTTGACATGATTAACAGGAAACATACCAGAGACAACATCATTATTATTGCGGGCTTCTTTCACATACATAATGAAAACATGAGCATTACCTTTAGAAGGGCCCGCTCCCTTGCCATTGTCTTTAGTATCCTTCTTCAGCTTTGCACATGTTGGCCTCATATGTCCTTCTTCACCACATTCGTAGCGGGTAACGGGCTTATCACATGTAAGAGTTGGGTGATCTGTCTTCCCACATTTATTACTCGAGTTAAAGCTTGTTCTCTTCGATCCACCATGTTAATCTTCTTTTTCTTCAAGGCTATAAGTCCTTTATCTTTTATTCGGTCTTCGTCTGAACCTGGATTTCTCTTTCGGCTTTCTCTTCTAACCAACACCCTTAGTTTTTTTTTTTGCTACTGTTCTCACGTGTTCATACGTAAGTGTAGCAGATAGATTCATAGCTGACTCCAATGTATGTGGTATCGACAATCTCATATCCGCTCTACCTCTGGAAGACCCCATATGTATCTACAAATCCGCTTGGACTCAGAATTAGCCATATGAGGCACTACAGTGATTAAATCATTAATATTGTCAGCCTAGGCCTTCTGAGTCATATCTTGCATCTCAATAGTAAGGAACTCGTGTTCCAATTTTTCCATTTCATTATCAGGAATGAACTTCCTCATCACCATCTTGCTGAGTCTATCCTAAGCAAGGGCCTAGACTTGGTGCCTACCTTCAGAATCGTCTTTCACCAGGACAGGCCTCGCCCATAAAAGACTGGGAGGCAAACTTTATTCGGTCTTTATTTTCACATTCACTAGTGTCAATAACCTTTTCAATCTCTTCGAGCCAATTAAGTGCCTCAGTAGCACTTTTATCTCCCCTAAAGAAACTTGGCCTACATGTCATGAATGTTTTGATTGAACAACCTCGGGCCAGCACTTCTTCACTAAGGGATTCAGACCCTCTCAGACTCAGCTCACTCGGGCTATATCAACTTTTACGCCACGTACTAGCAGTGTCATTGCCACTATCTTAAGAACTAGATAGGTCAGGTTCCTAGATAAGAGAGAGTGATAACGACTATCATGTGACCGACTTCTACCCGCCAGACTTCTGCTATTTTCCTTTTCTACCCTCATCAGATTAGAAAAAAGCCTTTACAATTCCTTTAGCAATTAGTCGCTGCAGACATTTATCTTCAACTTTCTACTTTACTACTCACAAGTTAATTGTTCTTTGTGGGTAGCTTGATTAGAAGGATCTCTACTCCTCTCTCCTTGGTTCTCCTCATTAGTTATTCTACGAGTCTTTATTCTTCCCCAGTTCCAGTGGTCTTGCTAGTTCCGACTTTTGCCATTGGCTGTAACATAACCAATACCCATACGCCAAAACCTTTCCTATCTTACTTCAGATTCGTTAAGGGGATTTGTAATAATTATTTCTCAACTTCTCTCATACATTTATATCAAATTGTTAAATCTTGACACTTGATTGGCTATTCGTACCATGCCACTAGTCATCAACTAGGTAACATTAAAGGTGTACCTAGGTAAGACTTCTAAAGGTGTCCTAAATCTTATAGAAATCTCACAGAATTCTTAGGCACCAATTTCTTCCTTTTTAATAAGCACGTGTAGGATATACATTGGTCTTATTTAAACATATATAATAATAGTACAAGTAAAAATTTCATTCAATTTACAAGCATACTTTATTATTATTAAACATACAACTGCCTTTAATATTTTAAGAGTACAAGCTTATTACATTACTACATAATCATGCAATACATAATGACTCAACGACACACAAGGACACAGTATTACACAACTTTCATAACCACAAAACCATACACTCCAGACATCGTCTTGATACCGAGGATTAGACCATTTGATGTTTCTTCCTCCATTACATCCCAGTCATCTTATCGAAATATTTTACAACCTTGGTAACTTTCTTACATGCCTTCCCCAACTCCTTTTCTCTATTCTTACCCTCTGCATCCTCCTGGGCCAATACCCTGTTCTCTTCTCTTAAATCAGCTACTTTGGTAGAGTCTACGTTGGGACTAGCTGACTCATGTGGAGAGGTAAAAGGATATGGCTAAGTGGTGCAACATATGAAGTCCTAGGAGACTCATAAAATGGGGGGGGGGGGGAGATTGATAGGGGCACTATTGCTGAGAACACATGAGTGGATGGTGGGGGTATATTGGGGCATATACTAAGGTAAGCTAGAACAAGTAGGTTCCAGCAGTGAAGGATATGTTGGAACCGGCATACCGTAAGAGGATTATATTATTGGAAGGCCATACATTCCCATCTGCAGAAAGTGTAGCTGCAACATAGGGAATGCGAAGATTTATCCCAATGGTGGAAAGGTCAATGGGTTAGTCTTTCCAATATATACTCTGGTAGCGGTAACTACTGCAGCAACTGGCTCTACAACCTCTGGGTTTTGCTCACCTGTTCCATAACCCTTTGCCCACCTGGTACCTCCTAGTACATGCGACGAGCTACCCTAAACGTGGTGTTCATGATGTTCCATATAGTAAGTAGCGTTATTTCCTACCGCAAGTACAACTACTAGCTGGCCCCCAGTCTGAGGTTAATCATTTTCTTCATCCAACTGCTCTTCTGGTTCTGCATCAAGCCCTTGTTCTTCTATCTACGTGTTAATCGTTGGGCCATCCATTAAAATCGCCATGTCTTCTGCTGATATGTGGACCATTTGTCTAGGACGCCCGGTCTTCATTAGTCTCTGCCTCGCCTTCCTTTTCGGTTGGCTGAGCTCTTGGAGCTAGAGACGAATATAATATGTAGCCTGACGAGTTTGGACTATTCGGAATCTGTGGATGACTTGGACGTGCTTCATTCCTTGTTGGCTTTCCATTTCAACCTGACATTGACTTTGGGCTTAGAAATCCAAACATCTTGAATCCTCTCAAATTAAGTACCTAAGAAAAAAAACACACACCTAGAGTTTAATAAAGGAATAATGGTGTCCTAAAGATCCTTAAAACTTATGTGTCGGCTAGGATTCACCAAGTCTTAGTGTACCTGTGGGTAGGGATGACAATTTGCAAGTTTGAAATCACTACCGACCTTACACTAATCCTTGATAGCCACCTGACTCACAAATAATAGCCTAGACCAAACTTGTCACTTCACTTGAACTCCTAATATGCTAGAACCTTGGGCTTTGATACCACCTATCACACACCTATCTCCCCCGCCGTCCCCTGCCAGGGCAGGGGGGGACACCGAGGCTGCCGGCTGTAGAACGGGCGGAAGCATATAACACCTATAACAAATCAATAGGTCAACCGGGTGATTGAACCTTTATTATACAATATAATATTGACATAAACCAGGGATACCAAGGTATTATGGTTTACAAACTATCCAGTCCCATTGACTCTAAGGTTTCACTTTAAGTCTATTACAAAGTAAAGAGACTCTATAGTCTCGTTATTGGAATTATTGGAAACAAAGTAAACCAAAAATGTTAGTCTTGGGTTCATTGACCCTAAGGTAAACTTGAACTTTCCTCTGCCTGCACTTCTCTTGCCTTGGGTCACTTACCTGTAATATGAGCTAAAGATTAACCAATAATTGAGGTTTTTGGTGAGCCGACTGTTAGAGCATATTCCTATGCTAACGTGTGTATCGTGTATTGTATCTAATATAGAGCATCTGCGTGAGTCAATATAGTCAACTGGATGTACCAGTTAGTCACACGTACCAGATGGTACGTGCGTACCAAATGGTACGTGGGTGGTACGTAGGCCAGTTGGTTAGTGACTATAAATAGTTTGTGTTAGAGAGAGTTCAACTAGTTCTGTCATTCTTTGTTGGGAATTTCCGAGGTCGACGAGTTCGAGATTTGGTGTGATGAAACTCAACGTACCACTTACCGTTTAACCGTTCGCACAACACGGTGAAGTTCATGACTCGAGACTCTCATTAACCGAAGACATGGCATTAGTGACTTTATTATTTATTGTAACATTATTTATTTTGTCACTAGACTAGTTGTTGGTTATTTACTAGTTTGCCATTGTTAGGTTAGTATATATAGTCTTTCTCATGTGAAAGACTAAGTATGTATGTATGCATGAGTGAGAGAGCTTAGTCATGATACTTTGAAGTTGTGTGGGTTCATGAACACTTGTTCATGAACCTAGCATGAGTGGTGTAGGTAAACTTGTAATCGTTCAACTTCATCAAGGATTATTTCTACATTATCTCGTTTATCACTACTTCTATTTTATCCTCATCATCATCATCACATCTCAAACACCCAAGTAGAAGATCCGGTCCGTAATGTTCTTCCGGGTGTTCATATTTGTTCTACAAAGACGAAGCTCACAAAGTCTCCGATCCGCTTCCGCTGTGCCATCGGGGTTTAGCTTGGCTCACCGACCCCGGTTTCTACAATTGGCATCAGAGCCATGGTCGAAAAAAACGCAACAAATCGGTTGGTTTCTTCAACTTTGTGTTATCTTGCTTGTTTTTGTAACAAATAGAGATGTTTTTATTTTTGAACTTTGGGTTTTGTGTTGAAATTGTCACACAAATATGATATGAGTTCTTGAGTTTCTTCAAACTCATCCCAAGTTCATGTTTTCCCAGATCTTCATGCTTGAAGATTGTTAGTTGGTCATTTGTTTGATTATATTAATTGGAAAACAAAAATAAAAACCCATAGGTGAAATAGTGAAAAAGTATAGCCCATACTTTTTGCACTGACTTTGGTTGAAGTAGCACCCTATTTTATCTTTTGTCAACCACCCTAGTTTCTCTCTCCTCTTACACACATCACCTAAACACTCAACCTCCCTTTAATCAATTTAGCAGATTTTTTATTGATTATTGTTAGTGTTTAAGCTAATTAATTCTAACAAGTGATGAAGAATTAAAAAATCCTACGAGAATGCCGCTCGTTATCCAGATTTTTACGGGTTCTTATTTGAGAGAAAAAGGGGTTTATCTCACGGTTGGCACTTGGGTTTTCATTAGCAAGTTCGAGATCAGGTTTCCGTTATGAATTTAACGAGGGTTACGATGATTATGGGTTGAACGAGAAATAGGTTATCAATGGTTCAAATTTGTCGAGGATGTTGATGGTTAATGCATGTCGAGGATGTTGATGGTTAATGCATGTCGAAGTTGGCTATGTCCAGGGGCTCAGAAACACATTAAAATAAATGTTGTCGGTTATGGGTTGAAGAATTGATTGAGATAAGTCACAAAGCTTTGCATGAAGACAAAAGTAGCAATCTTATTTTGACTTTTCTTTTAATTCTTTCGTTGCCTATAGATGACAACAAGAAAAGGTAAACCTACTTTGCAGTATCTTGTCTCCATCATCATAAAAACATGCATAAAACAACCGAGTGAACCAAGCACCTTCGTGAACCGATAAAATCCTCCAATTGAGTCACGTTTCCGGTTGAACTCTAAATTGGAGTTCCGGCTGAATCATCATTCCGAAGTAACCTGTCAACCTTCCGGAGGAACCGAAATTGTTCCTGAGGAACTCAAAAGTTCCGGGGGAACTCAAAAACTTCCGGAGGAACCCCCTTGGTCGCAAATCTGCTCGCCGGAATTGTTCCGGAGGAACTCGAAGTTCCGGAGTAAGTTGTATGTTCCGGGGGAACTCCAAATGAAAGAAAAGACGAAGTTCGATGTTCCGGAGTAACCGGAAAAGTTCCGGAGGAACTGAAATTGTTCCGGAGGAACTCCGAAACCTCCGGAGGAACACCTTGGTCGCCGATTTTGCCTCTGCTCAGCCTTTCTGCTTGTCTTCAGGTCGCCGGAATCTCAGGTGCCGCCGGCGACAGGAGCTGCTGCTGTTGCTTCTGTGTTATGTTTAGGGCACAAGAGTTTTATTTGGCAGGTTAAAGGAAATCGAATTGGGCCTGTCTTATTCTTCTGTTGGGCCTGCATTTAATTGAAAACAGCTGGGCCTGCACACATTAATTTTTCGGTTGGGCTGCTAGTTTATTTAAATTGTTTGGGCCTGATCTGATATGATTTGAAGACAGTTTTGAGCAGAATTATTTAACAGTGTGTTGATGTTAATTGCTGAAAATTACTACAAGTTTAACGGGGTGTAAGCCGTTAAATCCAACGCAACAAATTGGTGTACAAACAAGGTACACTTGTAGAAATCAAACTAATCTTTCTTTTTGATACTTGCTTCGTTATAAGCAGACGTGTTTAGAAGTTAGTTGAAAATTGAAGAATGTGCAAGTTTGGGAGTTTTTCTACATTGAAGATATTTGTTTGCGAAAGTTGGATTAAGTTCTAAATTTTGAAGAGTCCTTGAGCCATCGTTGATATGGTAAAAACAAAGGCAAAGTTAGAAGCTTGTGACTTGTTGAGGTAATTTATTTGAAGTGGTACTTTCTATGGGTGATGCATCGGTTTGGTATTCACAAGACGGTTGAATTATGGAATTGAATCTCAAATTTATCCTTGATCCTTTATCTTGTTTACCTTTAACCACACTCAGGATGATGGTGACATCCTTAAACGTAGTGTGTTTTGTTAAATTTTGGTAAACACCCTATGGGCTTTGCGGAAAAGGCTAGAAGAAGAACAACTCTTCTTCATAGGGGGAGCTTCACAAAGGAGAATGGTTAAATGAAAGATTTGAAACCGTATGAAGATCTTCTTGAAGTCAAGTTGCAAGAATGCAAGGGAACCGATTGTCACAAGAGTTGAGTTATTGATCCGTTTGTTCATCAACCAAATAGGGGGAGATTGTTGGGAATTTCCGAGGTCGACGAGTTCGAGATTTGGTGTGATGAAACTCAACGTACCACTTACCGTTTAACCGTTCGCACAACACGGTGAAGTTCATGACTCGAGGCTCTCATTAACCGAAGACATGGCATTAGTGACTTTATTATTTATTGTAACATTATTTATTTTGTCACTAGACTAGTTGTTGGTTATTTACTAGTTTGCCATTGTTAGGTTAGTATATATAGTCTTTCTCATGTGAAAGACTAAGTATGTATGTATGCATGAGTGAGAGAGCTTAGTCATGATACTTTGAAGTTGTGTGGGTTCATGAACACTTGTTCATGAACCTAGCATGAGTGGTGTAGGTAAACTTGTAATCGTTCAACTTCATCAAGGATTATTTCTACATTATCTCGTTTATCACTACTTCTATTTTATCCTCATCATCATCATCACATCTCAAACACCCAAGTAGAAGATCCGGTCCATAATGTTCTTCCGGTTGTTCATATTTGTTCTACAAAGACGAAGCTCACAAAGTCTCCGATCCGCTTCCGCTGTGCCATCGGGGTTTGGCTTGGCTCACCGACCCCGGTTTCTACATTCTTATCACTCTTAACTGTGTTTGTTGGAGGTGTTTTCTCTCTCTACATTGTAACTCTTAGTGAATCAATAAAGCAAAGCCTTATTTACTCATTTTTTTTCCCCGATTACCAAATCATGCAGTAGTAAGATCGTCCAGTGGTGTTACAAGTGGTATCGGAGCAATTGGTTGCTCTACTACTATGATTTTGATAAATTTTCGAGTTCTAGAGTGAGTAAGTGTGGGTTTTCTTCGCTTTTTATCAAATTCTAACAATTCCGAGTGTTTCAAAGATGAAAAATGATTTCTGAGTGTTCCTAGTGAGTTTTCGTACCTCTCTGAAGCAAATTCCAGACCAAATTATCAAAATTCGCGAAAATCTTTCGATTTCAGCGTGGTACGCATCTCATACGCTCTAAGAAATTCTGGTCCATCGCTGGTATGCCGCTGGTCCGTTACTGGTACACAAGGCAATCTTCAAGTCTGGTTCGTGGCGGTTATTTTCTAGTCCGCCGTACCATTTTGGTCCGCCGTACCAAATTTGGTACGCTGAGGTAATCTGGTCCGTGTCTGGTCTGCAGGGTTTTTGGTTCGCTGCTGGTACATGAGTTAAACTGGTACGTTGAAAGTGTATTTGGTCCGCTGGTTAAATTGGTTCGGATTTGGTACGTTGAGAACAGATTGGTACGCTGGCAGAATACATGTGTTCACTAAAACTGACGTAACTTGAGAACCGTTAGGAGATACGGGAGCTAATACCCTCCGGTTTGACCTCCAAAATCCGCTTGGAAGACGTCCATTTTTGAGTTACAAGTTTTACGTTCGGTATTGTAATTTCAAAATGAGCGATTTTCACGCATTTTCAGCTGTTCAATCATCAATGCAAGCTATGTTGAACTATGATAACGAGATTGGAACAACCCAGAAAGTTCCTAAATTACTTCGGTTGGAAGATTTTCATAGCTGGAAGAAAAGATTTGAATCTTACATATACTCACAAGATGTTGATTGTTGGATTCCGATTGAAACACAATATGAGTATCCGTTGATTGCTAATACATTACCAAAGTCGATAAGTGATTTTGAGTCTGAAGAAAAGAAGGTTTTTGCAAGAGAAAAGAAAACTTATAGTTTTCTCACGATGGCATTACCTAAAGATTTGAATCATCAGTTTAAGAATTTTCCAACTTCAAAACAATTATGGGATGCTATTAAGGAAAGATGTGAGGGTAATGATCAGTACAAGAATACTCGAAAGAAAGTTTTGAAGAAAGAGTTTGATAATTTTGGGCTTTGTGAGAATGAGAAGATCATATATTTAATTGCAAGGTTTTCACATTTGATCAATGAACTTGATATTGTAGGTGTGAAGAAAGAAGATGATGAATTAAAGGAGAAATTTCTAGAAGCTCTACCCGAAAAATGGGAGAATTTTGTAATGATGTTGTCTAATGATCCAAACTATTAAAATTGGACACTCAATCAGCTGATAAGAAAATTACAAGCTCAGGAAATGGAATTACTTGTGAAAAAGTCAGCAACTCCATCTGTTCAGAATCCTGAAATATAATTTTGGGGAGAATTTTGCTACTGTTCATGCTAAAACAAAGTCACATTCTATTTCAATCAGTAATCCACCAGTAACAGCTTTTATTGCTGGAAAGTCTGAAAACACTGGTTATTCTTCAGGTTGCAGTTTTACTATTCCTGATAGATCATCAAACAAATCTACTTCTAATCAAGCAACCGAAGATCTAGCTGCTTTGTTATGTGCGTTCATATCATCTTCGTCTGGATCCATATTTAGTCAAATTTGGTAATTCTAGTTTGGTTCTAGAGGATCTAAAATAGATGGATGAGGATCAGCTAAATAAATTGGATTTGGATTGGCAGTTGGCTATAACTGTTGAAAAAGGAAGACGATTTATGAGAAAACATGGCAAGAATTCTGTTATGGGAGGAGACATACTGGGTTTAGATAAGTCCAAACTGAAATGTTACAAATGTTCTAAATTAGGACATTTTGCTCGAGAATGCAAGCAATCTGCTTCTAAACCAAGTAATTCGGATAATCATGATCACAATAAAGAGGCAAAGGCTCTAGTGACTGAGGGAGGTTATGATTAGGATGCAGATTTTCCAGATGAATCAACATTTTTAGTTCGCTCTTCAGAAAATTATGGATTAATGGCTAATATTGAGGTTGAATCGAGTGGATTTGAATCTAAGACCAATACATCTGAAACAAGTGATTCTGACGTTAGTGGATATGAGTCAACTTGTGAATTTTATGCTCAAAAAGACAGATTCGAGAATTGTTTTCTGAAAAGGAAAGGTTGGTTGTTGAATATGAGAAGAAAGAGGAAGAGATGGAAGATTACAAAAGAAAGTGTGAAACTTCTGATGAAATTTTCAAAGCTAATGTCATGTTGGAAAAAGAAAAGAAGGTGTTGATAGAAGAGGTTTTAGAGCTAAAAGCACGATTGGAAGAGATGGTTAGTGTCAATAACGAACAGATCGTGAAGTTACAACATGAAAATGCTGAGTTAGTTACAAAGGTTGAAAAGTGGGAATTCGAAGCAAAGGATGCTATTGGAGATTTTGATGCATTATATAAGAAATCAAAAGCACGAGTAGAATCGCTTCTGGTTACTAATTCTGAACTTCAGAAAGCTTATGATGAAATTATGGATTCGAATAATGATTATTAAGTCCTCCAGTCAAAATTACAAGACAAAGTCACTGATTTGACAAAAGAAAATAGATTGTTGACAAGAAATGTAGAGATTTATCAAGGAAAGGTGGAAAAGGTCACACAAGAGATGTTTGCTGCTCATGATAAAGTGAGAAGAGAAAAGTCTTTGTCTAATAGAGTTTCAGAACACTTGATAGAATAAGAAAAGGCTTTGGGTGAAGCTCAGAAGAAGATATCAGATTTAAATGTTCAGGTTCTGGATTTGAATCGTCAATTAAATAACTTGAAGAATTCACATTCTTTTACCAGTTATCTGTGCACTGATGAGATTTTCGAAAGAGTGTTTGGTGGTGAAGAATTTAATCAGTTACCACCTCCATTGGTTCAAACTGATCCTCTGGCTAATGTCAAATCTTCTAAAGTAACTAGTGATTATTCTGAGTTTGCTACTGCGAAGTCTGCTTTGAATATATCAAAGAAGTCAAAGGAGAAAGTCGAGGAGAGTTTGGTTGATAAATTCACAACAAAGTTTGTTTCTGGTGGATTGATTTCAGAGGAGGGAGTTGGTTTTGTTGGTAAACAAGTGGAAAAGGATGAAAAGCAGGTGCATGAAGAACAAGCTGCTGCTAAGTTGGTGGAAGCAAACAAGTTGAAGGATATTAAAGCTTCTTTCAATCAAGCTGCTAAAGCTGGTTCGTCGAGTTCTCAAATAGATTTATCAAAACTACCTGGTTACAAACAGTCAAGTTTAGGTAGTGAAGGTAAGAAGTTTGTGAAGCATGTCAAGAAAAATATGCCCAAGAAAGTTCCAAAGGAAAAGAAAGACACAAGCTTGGAACAAATCTATTATTTGGCTCACGTAAAAAGGATTTGGAGGAAAGATTCAGAAGAAGGTTTCGTCTGAAAGTTCGTCTCGAGATGCTCACAAAGTTAAGGATTATTCATCATCTGGATCAAATTCTACTCCTCGAAGTCATACTGCTCAATGGGTTCATTCCAATCGTTTTTAGGTTTTTGATAATGATTTTTATGATAAATTTAAGTCTGATGATAGGTATAATGCATGGCAAAAGATTGTCCTGAAATGGCAAAAAGATCATTTTCATACAAATTTGCCACCGTTATTGATGAATCGGGCATAATATTTACTGAGTCAACACCATTCACATTAAAATCTAAAAAGAAACAATTTTTCAAATTTGATTCTAGTGTTAGTGGGTCATCACAAGATGATGATTCAGTAAAAACTGAAATGGCCAAAATGCAATGGCGACCTAAGATGGTCAGCAAGGTTGCAAATTATTTTGCGGAAGACACTGGTCGACCAGAAGCTGTGTGCTTCGGGTCATTTGAGTACTAACCATTTACACCAGTGTGCAGGTTTCTTCAAGAAGACCTATTGGTGACTGTGAAGTTCGTGTGTTCAAAAAGTTGATGATAGTGGAGTCTCATGTTTAACTTAAATTGAATGCTTCATATTTCAAAAACTGAGTTTTTCTGGAAGCTAAAATCTGAAAGGTATCAGTATCGATTGGTCAGTTTTTCTTTCTTTTACATTCTGTATGTCGTTAAGGGGGAGAAAACTGAAAAACCAAAAAATAGTGTCTTTGTGTTTTTTGTTAAATTGAAAATCCAACAATAGAGTTTTCATTTTAAGGGGGAGAAAATGGAAAAATATAAAAACATTGAAAAAAAGAAAAATTAAAAAAAAACATTGAAAAATGAGAAATGGAAAAATACAAAAACATTGAAAAACAGAAAAATTCAAAGACATTGAAAAATGAGAAATTGTATCTGACATATTTGGAAAATGATGGTACATTGGCTTACGTGTCTGACTCGTGGATAAATTAGATGAAAAAGCCATAAGATCATTGTTCGATATGCTTGGTAGGGTCGACATTAATTCAGAAAGTATTCAGATGTGATAAACACAATAAATACTAATGCTTGACCAAGTGGACAACATCTTGATGCATATCGCATGATATATCAAGAAAAGATATGTGAAAAAGAGAAAAATGAGAAGTCACTGTGTATACATGCGTTCATTTTGCAAAGATTTAAACTTTTCTGATTTTCTTTATTTTGTCAAACGATCGGACTTTCTTTGCGTATCGAAAGATCGACCTGATTTTTGTTCGTTTGACGTTCTGTTTTTATTTTCTTTGGTGTTTCGTATAACTCATCGGACTTTCTCTGCGTGTACGGGAGTACCGACCTGATTGTTGTTGGGTTATACAATTTCAACTTGTTTTTATTTTCTTATTTTGTTAAATCCGAGGCCTTATCTGCGTATCGAAAGATCGACCTTAAGGTAGATGATTTAACATTCTTATTTCTTTTTGCATGGAACACAGTTGACTATATCTTGAATTCAATCGTTATGTGGTTAAATTACAAATGAAATCACAAAGTGTGATATAAAAGAAAATACATATCTAAGTATGTCTGATAGTGTGGGGTACACTGGTCAATGCAATCTAATCAATATAATAACATATCCAGATGTTATGAGTATGATTGTGCCTGAGTTTAAGATGGAGAAATTATACCAGTAATCGACATGACTTGTGTGCTAAAGTAATTAAAATTGAAGTGTAGTTCAGCATGTCATGACCAATATGATCCCAAGTTGTGATCTTTCTTGCAAAAGACAAAAATAGTGTGTGATTCAGTATTTCGTTTTTGTATTGCATTTGTGTTTCTTATCTGAAAAATTCAAAAAGATTTTTGGTGTGTTTTGATATAAAGTTTCAAAAAGCCAAAAAGATTTTATTTCTAATTTGTTTTTGACTGATTGATACAAGATACAAAATTCAAAATTTCAAAATATATCTTGGATTCTTGAAGAGTTTTGCGCCAAGATTAAATTAATTTTCAGAAGAAAAAGAAAGCCGCGTTTCTGTCTTCTGAAATTGCAGGTTTCGGTGTGACAAGACTCAAGCATGGTGAAAGGGGGAGTTTGTTATATCTTTCACAAGTGGATCTTGAAGTTCAAAGATTATTCAAGATTGATCCAACCATGCAAGCTCTAATTCTTACAAGACTTTAAGTTGAAGATCAGACGCAGTGATGCTGAAGATTGAAGACTGAAGTTTTGATTAGATATATAGATAGCTAGATACACTACACGTTAAGGGGGAGTTTGTTAGAGCATATTCCTATGCTAACGTGTGTCTTGTGTATTGTATCTAATCTAGAGCGTCTGTGTGAGTCAAGATAGTCAACTGGACGTACCAGTTAGTCACACATACCAGATGGTACATGCGTACCAAATGGTATCTAGGTGGTACGTAGGCCAGTTGGTTAGTGACTATAAATAGTTTGTGTTAGAGAGAGTTCAACTAGTTCTGTCATTCTTATCACTCTTAACTGTGTGTGTTGGAGGCGTTTTCTCTCTCTACATTGTAACTCTTGTGAATCAATAAAGAAAAGATTTATTTACTCGTTTGTGTTTCTCGAAACCTTAATAGTATTTTAAAATATTTCAATAATACACAGTGCTATTAGAAATTTGTTCTCACGCGAGTTCAAGTCTCACTCCATCGGAGTGTACGTGAGTTGTCACAACCGATTTCATGGGTTCACATGCATATACGCCACATCACGTTTTCCTAAATTATCTTTCTACACATGCATATAGGAAAGCCAGCCTATCGTATATCAGTATCTAGAGAACTCAGGGTCGACCTAAGGAGCAATGGTGTAACCATTACTAATTTAATAGGATTTACTAAGCTTCTGTCAAAATTCTTAATGAACATAAACAACCAAATTTTAGACAAAATTAATTATAAGAAAATAGATATTATCTCAGACTGATCACCAATTAGCTATACCTATATCTGACCAATGACTATCGCGACTTAGACAGTTCTTATGGATAAAGAAATTGCTAGATAACCTAAATCAACAATTTGAAACCAACAACCACAATGAAGTATCCAACAACCCAATGCTTTGACCAGTGTACCACACGCTATCAGACATACTCAGATATGTTTTTGATATTACATTTTATAATTTCACTTGTGACTTAACACATAGTGATTGTATTCATGATATTGTCAACTGTGTTCCATTCAAAGGAAATAAGAACGTTAAAAATCGTCTACCTTAAGGTCGATCTTTCGATAGGCAGATAAGGCCTCGAATTTAACAAAATAAAACAAGTTGAAATTGTATAATTTAACAGCAATTAGGTCGATACTTCCGTAAGCACATAGAAAGTTCGATGAATTATATGAAACACCAAGATAAATAAAGAAGAACCTCAAATCAACAACTATCAGGTCGATACTCACGTATACGCAATGAAAGTCCGATCATTTGAGAAATAAAGAAAATCAACAGGTTTAAATCTTTGCAATATGAACACATGTATACACAGTGACTTCTTATTTTCCCTTTTCACATATCTTTTTTAATATCTTGAGATACACATCAAGATGTTGTCCACTTAGCAAGCATAGTATTCTATATATATCACAATTGAATACATTTTGATTTGCCGAGCCTACCAATCACATCGAGCAATGGTCTTATAGATTTTTCATCTAGTTTATCTATGTGCCAGACACGTAAGCCAATGTACCATCATTTCCCAATTATATCGGATACAATTCCTCATTTTTTAATGTTTTTGTATTTTTTTTGTTGTTATTAACCTAACTTTGAAACCAATTGCAAGTGCCTAGAATGGATCTTACTACTGGTTTATGATCAAATCTAGTGACAAGAAGTTAAATAAACTTTGATCTTATTGATTCACTTGAAGAATGAAATTACAAAGCTTTGTTTCTATCTCTTTAACACATACCAATACACGGACTCAAACTCTAAATTCTGAGCATCAAAGGAAATAAGAACGTTAAAAATCGTCTACCTTAAGGTCAATCTTTCGATAGGCAGATAAGGCCTCGAATTTAACAAAATAAAACAAGTTGAAATTGTATAATTTAACAACAATTAGGTCGATACTTCCGTAAGCACATAGAAAGTTCGATGAATTATATGGAACACCAAGATAAATAAAGAAGAACCTCAAATCAACAACTATCAGGTCGATACTCACGTATACGCAATGAAAGTCCGATCATTTGAGAAAGTAAAAAAAATCAACAGGTTTAAATCTTTGCAATATGAACACATGTATATACATTGACTTCTTATTTTCCCTTTTCACATATCTTTTTCAATATCTTGAGATACACATCAAGATGTTGTCCACTTGGCAAGCATAGTATTCTATATATATCACAATTGAATACATTTTGATTTGCCGAGCCTACCAATCACATCGGGCAATGGTCTTATGGATTTTTCATCTAGTTTATCTATGAGCCAGACACGTAAGCCAATGTACCATCATTTCCCAATTATATCGGATACAATTCCTCATTTTTTAATGTTTTTGTATTTTTGTTGTTGTTATTAACCTAACTTTGAAACCAATTGCAAGTGCTTAGAATGGATCTTACTACTGGTTTATGATCAAATCTAGTGATAAGAAGTTAAATAAACTTTAAACTTATTGATTCACTAGAAGAAGGAAATTACAAAGCTTTGTTTCTATCTCTAAAACACATACCAATACACGGACTCAAACTCTAAATTCTAAGCAACTAAACAAAGCCAACTTATCTATAGTTAGTGAGTAACAAACTAATCAACCAGGTAACCACTGGTTATCTGGCAACTAACCAATGGTTCAGTCCTTGGTTAGTTGACACCTAGACTCAATATAAAGCTCACTTCTGATACAACACATGGGGCACACTGTAGCATAGGATTATGCTCTAACAGACTCCCCTTTAACGTGTGATGTATCTATTTTAACTAAATTTCTAGTCTTCATTCTTAAACATTGCTGCATTAGATCTACAACTTGAAAATCCTTATAACTAATAGAACTTGCATGGCTTGATCAGAACTCGATCAACATTTTAAATTCAAGATCCAATTCTGAAGGATACTTCAATCTCCCCCTTTCACCATGCTAGAGTCTTGACATGATAACCTGCAACCTTAGAAGACAAAAGTGCGATTTTCCTTTTTGATTTTTGAAAACTAATTTAATCTCGGCTCAAAACTTCTCTTTGAGAATCCAAGATATTGTTTCGAAATATGATTTCGTATCATATGTCGATTGGTCGAAACAATTAAGAAACAATTTTTTTTGGCTTTTTGAAGCTTTACATCAAAACATAACAATTTTTTTTTAATTTTTATATGTGTATGCTAAAGCACACCTAAAATCTTTTTGGACTTTTCTAATGTGAAACATAAATACAATACAGAAATGAAATGTTGAATCACACACTATATTTTTGTCTTTTGCGAGAAAAACCACAACTTGGGATCATATTGGTAATAACATCCTGAACTACACTTCAATTTAATTACTTCAGCACATAAGCCATGTCAATTGCTGGTATAACTTGTCCATCTTAAACTCAGGCATAATCATACTCATAATATCTGGATATATTAAGGTATTAATTAATTTGCTTTGACCACTGTACCCCACACTATCAGACATATTCATATATGTTTTTGATATAAAATTTTGTGTTTCACTTGTGACTTAGTGATTGTATTCATGATACTGTCAACTGTGTTCCATGCAAAAAGGATTAAAAATGTTAAATCGTCTACCTTAAGGTCAATCTTTCAATACACATATAAGGCCTCGGATTTAACAAAATAAGAAAAATAAAACAAGTTGAAATTGTATAATTCAACAACAATCAGGTCGGTACTTCCATATGTGTAGAGAAAGTCTGATGAATTATATGAAACACCGAGAAAAATAAATCATAACCTCAAATGAACAACTATCATGTCGATACTCACATTGTCACACCCCCAAATAACCACTAACGGAGTTTATACCGTTAAGGGGTGCGGCTAGACCAGGATCCACAACCATTAGTTACAAATACTAAATGAATCAGAGTTAGTTCAAAAATCAGCTATAAAGTAAAGTCTCAAATACAAACGCAGCGGAATAAAATATTGTCTTAGCACTAACCGCGTGCTTTACAAATTCTTTGTTTAAAATTCCCAATTAAGTTTAACAGAAATAAAATTGTCTTCACGTGCCATGCCAACCTGCTCCGGAATACTCCTTAGCGATCTGCAAAAGTTTAAACCACGCAAGTGTCAACCTAACGGCTGGTGAGTTCACAGTGGGCTTGTCATGCATTGGCCCGGTCTCATAATCATAAATTTGTATCAAGGTATACTTACATAGTATTCGTTTGTGGAAAACAATGCAAAATGTTATGTCTTAGTTTATAAAGGAATTGTCCGTGACCTACGTCATCGGGTATGTACTAGTTTTGTATAGTTAAAGTGCTCAACCGATATCGCGGGTAGCTAATCCGTTGTTCCATGCACTAAGGAAGTTTGCACCAAAGCTGACTATAATTTATTGTAGTGGCCGAGCCATCTAGTACTGCGGACCTACGTCATCGCGGTTTTGCCTCCCCCGTGTCCTCTCGGGATCACGGTCAAATAGGCTGATATTGTACCTCCGTGCACTCCCCGTGCCACGGGGCGGAGTTTGTCAAACTCCAGTAGATCTACCCAACATCCCCTCGCTTTACAATTAATGGTACAATTTAGTTGAGGACTTTTAAGTTTTCAAGGCATCCTTAGAAATCATGTGATATCATGTGGTTTAGACTTTAACCTACACTAGCCATATTAAAACGGTTTACTGGATTCTCATGAATCTCAAAAGTGTTTTTGGTTTCGTTTTAGAAATCGTTGTTTTGGTAATTCGCAAGTGCTTCCCATAAAGCACTTCAAGTTCTTTCAAGTGGGTGCCGAGCACTCCAGGTTTCCAAATTTATCAGGGAGGTGCCTAGCACTCTCGAGTTGTCAGCATTGTTTTACTTTTAGGTATTCGGTGTGACCCAAACGGGTTCACGGTAATCGGGTTAGTGACACTCACCTTGGGTTGCACTGCTACACTTGCTAAGTATCCAAGTTATGTTTGCTTAACGAAGACCTAGAACACGTTTAGGTCTAAAGTATTAGTTTCGTGTCTAATCTTCACTAAACGTCACTATGGCCCATAACATAGCACGTTGCAACTATGACTCGACATACCGACACACGACACCGATGGTTGATCATAACAAGGGTTCATATAAATCAGATATCAAGCATGTTTCATCATGGCATAATCATGTAAGTCATGGCATAACACTTAAGCAAATTTCACAAGTTTAGGTTTTTAGGTCAGGTCTTAGTTTCGCTAGCACAGTTTCGCTAGGCAGTTTCGCTGGGTGCACGGGCAGCACTTTCGCTAGGCAATGCCCGGTGACACAGTTTCGCTAGGCTAGTTTCGCCCGAAACTGCTGGCGCAGTTTCGCTAGCCTAGTTTCGCAGGGAAACTGGTTTGAACTTTCGTTCAGGTATTTCGCTCGGTAGTTTCGTTCGAGCTGGTCGGGTCAGTTTCGCTAGCGACACTATAGTTTCGCTCGACAGTGTCGCTGAATGAACAAGTAAATTCGCTGGACAATTTCGCCCAGAGAACACACAGTTTCGCTGGTCGCGAAAAACATACGGATTTGCCTAAAAATCAACCTAACAGCTTCTGATCTTACATGCAATTCATTATTTAGCATACATAGGCATTTACCAACATAAATCAGCAAGCTTTAACACCTTAAACATGCATTTTGTCATCAAATCACCCAAAATACATATAAAACCCTAAAATGGCTAAAATAGCATAAATCTCTACCATGGCTGGATTTCATACGCAAAGTTGCTAACTTTATGATAGATCTAGCATTCCTAAGTATTATCTCAGAAGCATACAAGTTTTCATGAAGGTTTGATCATGCTTTAAGAAGAAAACACATAGAAAAGCATAAAACATAGTTTTGGGACTCACGTTTGATATCAAGAATCGATAGATGAGATGAGATGATGGCCTAGAGGCTGAGATCTTGGTCCTTGGGTGACTTTCTCGGCTGACCAGGTTCCAGAGAGGAGTGTGTGTGTGTTTGTGATGAAATGAGGCAAATGGAGAAACTAGGGTTTATTAAGTTTATTTATATCAGAGGCTAGTTTCGCTGGCAGTTTCGCTGGCCAGGCGAAACTAGCTATGGTCACGTGTTGATCGAGTAGTTCGGCTGGCTACCGGGCGACACTATAGTTTCGCTGGCGACCAAAAAGGCAAGTTTTCACATAATCAAGTATTTACAATTTGTCATGCTATTCACAATAATAAGTCATGTATTTAAATCACGTTGCACACAAGGACAATAAATAGGCATATAACACATATGGATGGGTTCGGTGATCAACCAAGGGTCGTGGACGTATTCGGCCTAGTTTAAGCATTAGTTACTTAAGTTAACACTTATAACGTAACTAACGGATTTGTCTAACGGAAGTTAACCTTGAAATTCTCGGGTGTCACACACATATACACAGAGATACTGCAATCAATTGAGAAAATAAAGAAAATCAAACAAGTTTAAATATTGGCAAATGAACACATGTATACATAGTGACTTCTCATTTTTCTTTTTCACATATCTTTTTCAATATATTGAGATACATATCAAGATGTTGCCCACTTGGTCAATCATAGTATTAATGTATATCACATACTTTTCTGATTTGCGGAGCCTACCAATCACATTAGGCATTTGTCATATGGCTTTTTCATTTAGTTTAGCCATGAGCCAGGCACGTAAGCCAATGTATCATCATTTCCCAATTATGTCAGATACAATTCCTCATTTATCAATGTTTTTATATTTTTCTATTTTTGTTCTCTGATACCAATTGTAAGAGTATGTAATGGATCTTAGTACAAGATTGTGTTCAAATCTAGTGACAAGAAGGTAAATAACTTTGATCTTATTGATTCACTTGACGAATGCAATTACAAAGCTTTGTTTCTCTATCTAAAACACATACAAACACACCCATACTCAATCTCTCAGTCTGTAAATTCTGAATAACTAAACAAAGCCAACTTATTTATAGTAAGTGACTAACCAGCTAACTAAACAGCAAACCATTGGTTCGCCGACAACTAACCAATTGTTCAGCCCTTGGTTAGTAGACACCTAGACTCAACATAAAGCTCACTTCTGATACAACACATGAGACACATTGTAACATAGGATTATGCTCTAACAGACCCTCCTTAACGTGTGATGTATTTATTCTAACTAAATCTCTAGTCTTCAAACTTCAATATTATTGCATCAGATGTCCAACTTGAAATTTCTTGTTAGAAATATAACTTGATCAACTTTAGAACTTAAAGATCCACTTGTAAAAGATACTTCAATCTCCTCCTTTCACCATACTAGAGTCTTGACATGATTACCTACAACCTTAAAAGACAAAAATGCGGTTTTTCCTTTTTGATTTATCAAAATTAATCTAATCTTGACGCAATACTTCTCTTTGAGAATCCAAGATATTAATTTTGAAATATGATTTCCTATTATATGTCTATTGGTCGAAAACAAATAACAAAAAAAAATCTTTTTGGCTTTTTGAAGTTTTACATCAAAACATAGCAAAAATCTTTTTATTTTTTAAAGTTTATGCTAAAGCACACTTAAAATCTTTTTGGACGTTATGAACATAAATGCAATACAGAAATGAAATTCTGAATCACAAACTATATTTTTATCTTTTGCGAGAAAGACCACAACTTGGGATCATATTGATCATAACATGCTGAACTGCACTTCAATTCAATTACTTCAACATATAAGCCATGTCAATTCAGGCCTTATCATAATCATAACATTTGTATATATTAAGTTATTGATTAATTTGCTTTGATCAGTGTAACCCATACTATAAGACATACTAAGAAATGATTTTGATATCAAATTTTGTGGTTTCAGTTGTGACTTAACACATAGTGATTATATTCATGATATTGTCAACTGTGTTCCATGTAAAAGAAAGTAAGAACGTTATATCGTCTGTGACATCCGAGAATTTCAAGGTTAACTTCCATTAGACAATCTCCGTTAGTTACGTTATAAGTGTTAACTTAGTAACTAATGCTTAACTAGGCCGAATACGTCCACGACCTTTGGTTGATCACCGAACCCGTCCATATGTGTTATGTGTTTATTTATTGTTATTATGTGCAACGTGTTTAATTAATTAATTTTGTAAATTGGCCCTTTTTGGTTGCCAGCGAAACTACCGAGCGAAACTGTAGATTCGCTCGGTAGCCAAACTTTCGATTTACACGAATTCAGAGTCAATTTCGCTTGGCCAGCGAAACTGCCAGCGAAACTAGCTCCTGACCTATATATTTTATAAAACCCTAATCTTCTCATTTTACTTACACCATTTCTCAAAAACACACACACACACTCTCCTGAATTCTGGTCAGCCGAGAAACACCACGAGCCGTCGTGATCTCAGCCTCGAGACATCACCCATTCGGATCCTAGATCAAACCGTGAGTCTCCAAAAACCATTTTTATGCCTTTTCTATGTGTTTTCTTAAAAAGCATGCTTAAACCCTCATGGAATGGTCTGATCTTCTAGTATGATGCTTAGGAATGTTAGATCTAACATAAAGTCTGTAACTTTACGTGTGAAATCAAGCCATAATGAAGATTCATGCTAGTTAGGTTAACTTTGTGCTAAAAAATGAGCTTTGAGGTGTTTTTGGTGATTTGATGATGAAAACTCATGTTTAAGGTGTTAAAATTGCCTCTGTGATGTTGGTAAATGTTTATACATGTTAGATATTGAATTACATGATGTATGGAAGCTGTTAGATTGATTTTTGGTCTTAAAAACGAGTTTTTCGCGACTAGCGAAACTGTGTTCTCTGGGCGAAATTATGTAGCGAAACTGTTTGAATATTCATACAGCGATACTATGTAGCGAAACTATAGTGTCGCCGGTGAAACTAAGTAACGAAACTACCGAGCGAAACAACCATAGACCTTGTCCCTGAACGAAAGTTCAAACCAGTTTCGAGCGAAGCTATGCTAGCGAAACTGTGTCATCAGTAACTGTGTCATCGGGTATTCCCTAGCGAAAGTGCTGCCCGTGCACATAGCGAAACTGCGTAGCGAAACTGTAGCGAAACTGTGTAGCGAAACTGTACCAGACCAAAACCCAAACTTGTGCAACTTATTTGAATGTTATGCCATGACTTACATGATTATGCAATAATGAAACATGCTTTGATTTCTGAGTTATGTGAACCCTCGTTATGATCAACCATCGGTGTCGTGTGTCGGTATGTCGTGTCATAGTTCCAACGTGCTATGTTATGGGCCATAGTGACGTAAGTTAAACATTAGACACGAAACTAATACTTAAGACCTAAACGTGTTCTTAGGTCTTCGTTAAGCAAACAATACTTGGATTATTTAGCAAGTGTAGCAGTGCACCCAAAGGTGAGTGTCACTAACCCGTTTACTGTGAGCCCGTTTGGGACACACCGAATAACTCAATGAAAAACAATGCTGACAACCTTATGAGTGTTATGCACCTCTTTTATGAACTCGAAACCTTATGAGTGCCATGCACCTCTTTGATAAACTCAAAGTGTTTTATGGGAAACACTTGTGGAACTTAAACAAACTATTTCTGAAACAAAACTGAAAACATTTTTGAGATTCATGAGAATCCGGTAAAACGTTTTAATATGGCTAGTGTATGTTAAAGTCTAAACCACATGATATCACATGATTTCTAAGGATCGCCTTATAACTGAAAATGTCCTCAACTTAATTGTACCATTAATTGTAAAGTGAGGGGATGTTGGGTAGATCTACTGGAGTTTGACAAACTCCGCCTCGTGACACTGGAGTTGCACGGAGGTACAATATCAGCCTATCTGACCGTGATCCCGAGAGGACACGGGGGAGGCAAAGCCGCGATGACGTATGTCCGCAAAACAAAATAGATGATGGCGATGCCACTACAATACTTTCTAGTCAGCTTTGGTACAAACCTCCTTAGTGCATGGAACAACGGATTAGCTACCCGCGATATCGGTTGAGCACTTTAAATTTTACAAAACTAGTACATACCCGATAACGCATGTTACGGACAATACTTTTACTAAATCACGCTACTTTGATTATGGACTGGTGTATTATCACTGAGCATTGCTTTTCACAAATAAATATTACATAAGTATATGTTGACACAATTATGATTATGAGACCGGGCCACTGCGTGACAAGCCCACTGTGAACTCACCAACCGTTAGGTTGACACTTGCGTGGTTTAAACTTTTGCAGATCGCTGAGGAGTATCCGGAGCGGGTTGGCGTGGCACAAGAAGACATTTTACTTTTGTTTAAATCGAATTGGGAATTTAAAACAATGATTTTGTAAAGCACGTGGTTAGTGCTAAGACAATATTTTCCGCTGCGTATTTTGAGACTTTATTTATGACATATATTTAGACTAACTCTGATTCGTTTAGTATTTATAACTAATGGTTGTGGTCCTGGTTTGCTCACACCCCTTAACGGTATAAACTCCGTTAGTGGTTAATTGGGTGTGTGACATCGTCTACCTTAAGGTCGATCTTTCGATATGCAGATAAGGCCTCGAATTTAACCAAATAAAACAAGTTGAAATTTTATAATTTAACAACAATCAGGTCGATACTTCCGTATGCACAGAGAAACTATGATGAGTTATATGAAACACCAAGAAAAATAAAGCAGAACCACAAATGACCAACTATCAGGTCGATACTCATGTATACGCAGAGAGAGTCTGATCATTTGAGAAAAATAAATAAAATCAAACAAGTTTAAATCTTTGCGAAATGAACACATGTATACACAGTGACTTCTCGTTTCCTATTTCACATATATTTTTCAATATTTTCAGATACACATCAAGATGTTGTCCACTTGGTCAAGAATAGTATTTAATGTATATAACATTTGAATACTTTCTGATTTGCGGAGCTTACCAATCACATCGAGTAATGGTCATATGGCTTTTTCATCTAGTTTATCCATGAGCCAAACACGTAAGCTAATGTACCATCATTTCCCAATTATGTTGGATACATTTCCTTATATTTCAACGTTTTTTGTATTTTTTTTGTTAACCTGGCTCTGATATCATTTGTAAGAGCTTATAATGGATCTTACTACGGATTTATGATATAATGTAGTGACAAGAAAGTAAATAAACTTTGATCTTATTGATTCACATAAAGAATGCAATTACAAAGCTTTGTTTCTCTTTCTAAAACACATACAAACAAACAGACTCGATCTCTCAGTTCCGGAAATTCTGAGTAACTAAACAAATCCACCTTATATAGTAAGTGACTAACCAACTAACCAACCAGCAAACCATTGGTTCGCCAGAAAGTAACCAATTGTTCGGCCCTTGGTTATTTGACACATAGACTCAATATAAAGCTCACTTCTAATACAACACACAAGACAAACTATAGCATAGGATTATGCTCTAACAGACTCCGCATTAATGTGTGATGTATCTATTCTAACTAAATCTTTAGTCTTCAATCTTCAACATTACTATATCAGATATTTAACTTGAAATTTCTAGTTAGAAACAGAACCTGCATGGCTTGATCGGAACTTGATCAACATTTGAGCTTCAAGATCTAATTGTAAAAGATACTTCAGTCCCCCCCCCCCCCCCCTTTCACCATGCTAGAGTCTTTCATGATAACCTGCAACCTTAGAAGACAAAAGTGTGGTTTTTCCTTTTTGATTTATCAAAATTAATTTAATCTTGGCGCAAAACTTCTCTTTGAGAATCCAAGATATTGATTTTGAAATATTGTTTCGTATCATATATCGAGGGCCGCCCCGGGGCATAGGCGGGGTAGACGACCACCTAGGGCCTGGGATTTTGGAGGGCCCAAAATTTTAATATATATATATATATATATATATATATATATATATATATATATAGGATATACTGAGTATTCTTATATAATATTGTGCGAAATAGGAGCAAATTGTTTTCTAGTCCAGTTGGTTTGCGAGCGCTAAAACATAGAAATGGTCAATGGTTCGAGACCTCCACACAGCAGACTTCATTTTTTTCAAGTATTAAGCTTAGAAATAGATTTCTTGATGAAAACTTAGTAAAAGTCATTCCAGGTACCTACTTAGCAACACTAAAAAAAAGCTTTTTATTTATTTCCCGAAAAAAAAGTTTCTTTCTTTTTTTTAATTGTCGTTATAAAAAGCATCATTCAGTCTTACTTTATTCAATACTTGAAACTATTAAACATTTTTCTCCGGGAAACCGCTGCTAATTCCACACTTCACGATTTGGTTAGGTATTTAAAAGTTAGTTTTATATATTGTTATTACGATTCTCATTACAGTATTGTCTTTTTATATAAGCGGTTTTGTCTTTATATTATAAGGGCCCGTTTTTTTATCTTGCCTAGGGCCCAAATTTTTTTGAAGGTTTTCGGGGCCGGCCTTGCATATGTCGATTGGTCGAAAACATATAAGAAACAAAATCATATCTTTTTGGCTTTTTGAAGCTTTACATCATATGATTGCAAAATCATTTTTGTTTTTTCTAAATTATGCTAAAACACACCTAATGTCTTTTTGGACTTTCTGATATGAAACATAAATGCAATATAAAAATGAAATTCTGAATCACACACTATAATTTTTTCTTTTGCGAGAAAGATAACAACTTGGGATCATATTGGTCGTAACATGCTGAACTACACTTCAATTCAATTACTTCAGCACGTAAGCCATGTCGATTGCTGGTATAATTGCTCCATCTTAAACTCAGGCTCAATAGTACTCATAACATCTAAATATGATAAGGTATTGATTAATTTGTTTTTACCAATGTACCCCACACTATCATATATACTCAGATATGTTTTTGATATCATATTTTGTGATTTAACTTGTGACCTAACACATAGTGATTGTATTTTGTCAGCATTGTTCCATGCAAAAAGAAATAAGAATGTTAAATCGTCTACTTTAAGGTCGATCTTTCGATACACAGATAAGGCCTCGGATTTAAAAAAATAAAACAAGTTGAAATCGTATAATTCAACAACAATCAGGTCAATACTTCCGTATGCGTAGAGAAAATCCAATGAATTATATGAAACACCAAGAAAAATAAAGCAGAACCATAAATGGCCAACTATCAGGTCGATACTCATGTATACGTAGAGATAGTCCGATCATTTGAGACAGTGAAGAAAATCAAACAAGTTTAAATCTTTGATAAATGAACACATGTATACACATTGAATTCTTGTAAGGAATATCGCTCTTGATATTTTCGGTTGAAGACTAATTTTGAAGAAGTTCTAGCTGAACTAGGTTCAAGTGGAAGTCTTGGTCCAGGCGGAAGAGACACTTCAACTGGAAGAAGCCATTTTGTACCAGAAGTGAATATTCTGGGTGAGCTCTATTATCCATAAGATAAAGAGTTCAATTGGACTTTTCCCGCAACATCAAATCAGTTCTCACTTTGCTGATAAAGCTTTTTGGTTGCTTCTTTTGTTATCAAAGTCACTCTCCTTTAATAGTATGTTGCTGATCACACGCCATCCACCTTGTCAAGCGGATATTATTCTTTTGGTAGTTAGTTTGACTTTTGTAATCAACGGTCAAGATGATCATATGGAAATCAATGGCTATTATTGATTTCCCTTAGCACTGTATATAGCATAGTTAGCTCTCAACATTCTGTATGCATGAACACTGTGTAATATTGTTGATTTAATGCAAATAGTGCCGAGTAAAATTTACTTCGTGTGTTACTATATTTATGAAAACAACTAATATTCACAAGTGTTAACTCGATAAGTAGAGTGAAGTTTAACTTAATTCCGCAAGGTTATTCTTACAAGTGAATCTTGTTAAGTAATCTAAACGGTATATATCTCGATCCTACACTTCTCATTTTCCTTTTTCACATATCTTTTTCAATATCTTGACATACACATCAAGATGTTGTCCAGTTGGTCAAGCATAGTATTTAATATATATCACATTTGAACACTTTATGATTTGCCGAGCCTACCAAGCACATCGAGCAATGGTCTTATGACTGTACCATCTGGTCCAACTATTTTGACCGTACCATCTGCTGATGATGGTAGCATAAAAATTCTAATACCACTTGAAAAATACACTGAGGTTGATCACAAGTCAGTTAATCTAGACTTCAAGGCCTACTAGACCTTGCAAGCAGCGCTGCCCAATTCCATTCTTGTTGGATTTAAAGGGTACAAAACTATATTTGACTTGTGGAATGCTCTTAATGAGAATTATGAAGGTACAAGTGAGGATAAGGAAAACAAGAAAGACATTTTGAAACAAAAATATGAGAACTTTAGTTCTAAAACTGGTGAATCTATGACAAACAAGTATCTTCGTTTTGTTTCACTACTTGATGAACTTTAAAAGGCTGATGTCACTCTTGAACAAGCTGATGTTAACAGAAAATTCTTAAGGTCATTGCCTTCTATGTGGACTGTTTACACTGTAAGCATAAGGGAGTGCAAAAATCTTAAGAAAATGAAACTAAGTGAATTTCATGGCATTTGTGCATATGAAATGGAGATTAATCTCAAACAAAACTCATTTTCTAAACCAACTCAGCCACAGTTAATTGCTCTAGTCACTACTGATTTTCAAAACCAAAGAAATATGACTACCACCTTTTCAAGTCAGTTGCCTTTAGTCAGTTTTTCTGAGAATGTTTCACGCAACTTTGAAAACACTCACCATGCATATGTAGCCACTGACTCACACTCTAACTTCACTCGTGAAGACTTAGAATGTCTTGGTGCAGTTAAATTAGAAGAGATGGACATTCTTACTTAACTTTCCTTGGTCTCAATAAGAGCTCAATGCTTCTACAAGCGTATTGGGAGAACTTACAAAGGAGCCAAAATGCTCATATTGGTCTTGACAAAAGCAAAGTAAAATGCTACCACTATCACCAACTAGGACATTTGGAAAGAGAATGCCCAACTCCCAGAAGAGAAGGTCAGTCACAGAACCAAACTCAGGCTAAACTCAGGGTAGCTATCATCAAAACAACAACAAAAAAAACAACACACTTGGTGCATCAAGATCACAACCAACTCAGCTAAAATCAAGCAGAAGTGGACGCAACAACTCAACTGCAGCTGTGGCTAATCAAACAGAATATGTTGATTAGGAAGAAGTTATTGTTGAGTTTGAGCCAACCAACTACGCCCTTATGGCAAATGAGGAGGAGTCATCTACTTAGGTAATCTCTATCCTTAAGAATGTATTAGAACACTTATGCTCTAATGCGTGTGTTGAACAAGTTGAAAGATACAGAAATCATAACACTAAGTTAATTGAAGAAGTGTCAAATCTGAATGAGTTAACGGAATGCTTTAGAAAAACTGAAAAACTCCTACATTTCAAAATTCACCACTTTGAATGAAGAAATTGAGCTCTTAAAGCAAACCAACTGAAATATAGAAACTCAGATAGATGATTTGATTTCAAAACTGAACACTTCAAGGAAATAAACCTGACATGCTAAGGTAGATGTGGGTGCACTGGAAGTGAAGTTAACTGAAGCACAATTTACATGTGATAAATATCAAAAGGCAAATGAAGAAGCTGAGAAATTGTGGAAAGGTGTCATGTATGGGAAAACTGGGATTGGTTACACAACTGTCAAACCACCTAATGATTATTCACCTGTGATTGAACCAATTCCATCCCTATAAAGTGACAACACTTTTAGCTTAGTTGTTGATGATATTGCTCCACAAACTGTTTTTGAGAAGTTTGTGAATCTGATAAAACTGAAATCACTGATGCAAGCACTTCTGCATCAGCTGATCAATCAAAGATTTTGAAACCAACATTTGTTGTTCCTCCACCCACTTTCTATGAACCCTAGGATTTAAAAGTTGGTGGAAAACATGCTGAGAAAGTCAAAATCAGTAAAGATAAGATGTTTGGTAAAATGGTTTTCAGTCAAGAAACCAGTGAAAAATACCCTAGGTACACTCAATCTTATGACTCTTCTAGGGTTCCTGAGTGTACAGTTTGTGGTAAAATTGGTCACTTAGCAGCAGTTTGTTACTACAATCCTTTGAACAAAAAATCAATCTTCAAAATCAAAAACTCTGAAAGATCAAAACTTGTCAAAGAAACCAACAGGAAAAGTTTCACCTTTTAAAAGTCACATGTTTAAGTATTTTCAATCTGATTCAAACAAAGTTATCATTGGAATGAAAGAAACGGAAGTTTTTCTGCATTTAAGCAAAACAGTTTTCTGGCTAAACATCAAGCGGAACCTTTTTTCGCTCGAACTCAGCTTCAACCGGAAATCAAGAACAATTTCAGATCAGCTACTGCTTCAAAACATAGACCATCTGTTAAATTCAGTGACAATTTCAAACTTTTTGAAAGCCAAGGTAGAAGGAATTTCTTAAGAGGAAAGGTTAATTCCTGTAGCCTTTTTAAAACAGAGAAAAACTTTGGTCAAAGTGAGTTCATTTAAGTCAAAGATATCCGAGGTTCGGTAAATTATATTTAAGAAAAATTTCAGATCAGCTACTGCTTTAAAACAAAGATATCTGAGGTTTGGTAAATTATCTTTTAGTCTGAGGCATGCTTCATGGTGTTGTACCGTATAAACCCCAAAGCATAAGTCACATCAGATTTTGAACGGTTATGTGAAATTCTCTCTCCTCCACGTCACCCCACGTCAAAGTAAATACCCTAAATTACCGCCATTTCTTCACAATTCTCATAACATCCATACCCAAATTCTCCAATTTCTCCAAAAACCACAAGAAAACTCTCCATATTTCTTTGTAAATCCAACTATTTGATGGCTCCGAAAGCTAGTACCAATGGCAGAAGACCTGCTAGTGATTCAAAGTTCGCTATCGAACATAACCTAATGGCCTACTTAGAGAATCCAAGCAAAACTGACGAATATGCCAAAATGATCAATTTCCTAAAGAACTTCCATCTTCATCACACTCTCACAGTTAAAGCGGTGATATATGAAGAAATCATGGAGGAATTTTGGTCAAATGCTAAGACTTTTGAAGATGAAAATGGTGTTGAATGTGTCTATTCAATGGTGAAGGACACAGAAGTGGTAATAGATGAAGCCAAAATCAGGGTGCTGAAACTCAGAGATGAAGAAGGCTATATCATGATGGAAGCCACGTACTACCTACCACTGTTCAAGGCAATCGGCTATGGTGGTTCTACCACGAGCAAAATAATCAAAAGGCGGCAATTACCACACAAGTGGAGATTCCTTTCCTACATCTTACTGGTGTGCCTCACCCCCCAAAAAGGGAGGATTTGATGAAGTGGTCGCACAAGCATCAGCTTTTTATACGGTGGTTAAAGGTGAGAGCTTCAACTTCTCAAAACTGATTTTCATGCCCTAACTTGCAATGTTAAAACCTTTTCTTTTTACAATTATCCGAGGTTTATAACCTATATCTTACAAAAGGAATACCCTCAAATTTCTCTGAGCGGTAAGGTTTTATAACAAAAGCTCTTAAATGAGAATACTTTTTTGAATTTGGCTGTGAATAAGTTAGCATTTCGGAAGGGACTTTGATCATCCCATGCCCATTCTGAGGCAATTTCTAGATGAACCCTCACATATTAAGGATCAAGCGGAAACTGCTGTTGCAACTGAGGAACCCACACCTATCCCCACTTCCTCTACCATACAAACATACTCATCCGAGAAGAGGAAGGCATCTGATAAACCCACAAACACCACTGCCACATCACCAACCCAATCCCCTGCTGTTGTTTCCAAAAAGCAGAAATTTGTGGTTGCTAGGTCTCTTCCACCTATGCCAACCAAGACCACCCAAGCTTCTGAACCTGCAAAAGGCAAAAAGCTAATGCAAAAGCCAACCAAAATTGGAATTATCTCTCAGGGATGAACCTTCATTTGAGGGGGAGTCATTAGAACAGTATGCGCAATCCCCATCCAATAGGTTTTCACCCCTTACTTCCTTATCACCCAGGAGTGGCAATGCACTCAATCTAGATCCAAATGATGATGTTAATAACTCAAACACTACATTACAAGAGAACATTCTGATGGATCTTGACCCTGTTGCATTGAACCAATACTCTCCTTTGAAGGTGAATCTCAGAAGTGTGGAAGAGATTCATGTGGAAAGGGTTGTTGCTACCCAAGGATCCATACTGGAACTTGGTGCTAGTAACAACATAGATAAGACACAATCCATGACCATCCTCACTGAATCAGCTCTAAGGGTCCTTCATTGGAACCAAGGGAAGCTGAAAACGTGATGGAGAATCCCAGCTGCCAAGAAGCCGAGGGTACTGAGCCTGATCAATCTCGGATTGATAGCTTAGTTTTGTCTAGTGATACTGGTAAAAAGCCAGTTGAGGACAGTTTTACACTACCAAAATTGATGGTCATGTATAAATCACTACAATAACAGGTGGATATTCTCAATGCCACTGTTGCAGGTCTTGTAAAATCTCAGACCTTGTCGGTGCAACCTATCAAAGAGCAGCAAAATGAAGCTCTTGAGGTTAGCTCTTCGAACCCAACACAAGAACTTGGTAGTTTCAAAACGATGAAAGCTGATCCTATCAAATTGGGGGAGAAAGTTGTCTCATCATCTGCTTAAATCTCAAACTATGCTACTGCCACCAACCTGGAAGACAATGATGCTGAGAGACTTCCAATTGAAGTAAGATTTAGAGTATTCAAGAAGGAAAATGTTTATCCCTTCTCTGTGGAACAAACATGGGATTCTATAAAGAACAACTAACTAGTTGTTGTTTCTCCTTATGAAGATCCCACTCTCAATCAACTTGTTTAATCCTCATTGTTAGTTTCCGATGCTTTACCCAAGCACATAAATATGGTGATAAACTTCATGAAAGAAGTTGTGATTCCAAGGCAAAAGGCACACGACCAATCACCTAAGGAAGTTGCAACCAGAAGCCGGGTAATTGCAGAAAATGTTGTGGTAGAAGAATTGATGAATGCAAGTGAGAAAGCATTGGATGAAGCTGAAATTAGTGAACAAATTCTAGGTGAATATGAGCAAACTGAGGAGCTTGAGATAGTTGATGATGAAACTGAGGTCAACAAGCCAAGTGTGGTGGAAGAATGGAATGTTGATGAAATTGTCTCTTCGGTTGCTATCATTCAACCGGAAGTTCAAATAGAAAGTCAACTGGTCATTCAATCGGAAAGCCAACCAAATGTTTAACCAGAAGATGAAACGGGGGACATTGCCCAAACACTAGTTTCATTGCACAACAACCAACATCCTATTCAAATGGAAGAAGCTGTTCAAGCGAAAATTGTTAGAGCAATTCAAATTGCTGTTCTAACTGATGAAACATTGGCTCTTAACAAGTTTGTGGATGCTGCAAGAATTGAAGCTGAAAATGAGAGGTTAGCAAGGGAATATCAAGAAGACTTGGAGTTATACTCTGAAAACTTTATGGTTGAAAGTTTATTTGAGGAAGCAAAGAGAAGATCCACTGAATGGAGATTGAAGGAGTTTAATTAGAAAGAATGGGTGAGAAGGAGAAGCAGAGATTGCTTAACTTTTCCCCAAGGATGCCCACAATGCTGGTGAGGAATGAGGAGAACTATGAATTGCTAAAGAGGGTGAAAAGAGTCCTAATTATTAGGAACTGGAGAACAGAAGAAGAAGTGTTTAGAATGAGGGTAAAAGAGCTGTGCAGCTTGATTGATTCTATCTATCAGAAGCTCAAAGGAGATGAATGTGCTATAGATCCTAGTCTGGTGTTGCCTCTACCGTCTGAAACGATCTCATGTAAGGGAACTGATGATTTTGTTAAACCAGAATCTGATGATTTTGCAGATATATTACCTCCACCATCCTTCATATATGATCCAAAACCAAACTCCTCTGGCCAATCATCATCATCATCCCAACCCATAGCTTTAACCAAATTCAAACTGCCTTTCTAGATCTCAAAAGTTCAAACCTTTGCCACCCAAATACAGAACCGAAAACTCCACCCCATACGCTCCTATTTATCCAAAACCCAAACACACTTCTGTTTTGGATATGTCAGATATTTTTTCCACCTCACCCCCTTTAGCCATGCACCTGAAACCATAAAACCAACACCATCAAAACCAAAGCCTCTACCCCCTCTCGCCATAAATGAACCAACAAAAACCAATGCACCACCATCATCACAACCATGACCACCAAACAGATCTTCTGACTTGCCCCTGGTCCATCATCTCCATCATCAAAAGGAAAAGCCCCTACTGACTAAAGATCAGAAGACGATTCTGATGATGAGAAGAAGAAAAAGAAAAGGAGATTAATGCACATGAAAAGAGAGAAAGAAAGGAAGCCAAAAGGAAGAAGTCCTTTTCGACCAAACAATAGAATTACTTGCTGGACATCTGATGAAGCTATCTTTAATTTCACTTTTCAAATCGAGGATGGAACAACTGTTGTGATTAATTCTTACAAGGCTACCATTCTTCTCTCTACCTACCAATTAACAGAACCTATGTTAGGCTAAGAAAAATTCTAAGCCCAACAAGAGTTAAGCATCTGCTATGGATGTCAATTGAGAGCACAGCTCTGTAAATGGAATGCTTTACGGATCTCAGGGTGCCTCCAAAGAAGAAAAGGATGACCCCAGAAGTGAGATAAAGTTTGTGATTTGGGAAGAAGAAGAAAATAAGTTCTATGTGCACAGGGCTGATGCATCCTATACTGAGCATGATTCTATCTCTGACAAAGATCAGTGGGATGAAAAAGATTGGGAAACTCTTCAGCGCACAAAGGTAACCAAAACAAGCATGGACCAGTTATTTCAAGACATAGATGAAAGCATTGGAGCCTCGGGGAAGTAGGTCAAGAAGTATAAATTTTTGTACAAAGTCAATTTTGTGGATAGCTTCGATGATGAGGAAATAATTTGACAGCATCAGCTTAGGGGGAGATTGTAAGGAATATCGCTCTTGATATTTCCGGTTGAAGACTAATTTTGAAGAAGTTCCGGTTGAACTAGGTTCAAGCAGAAGTCTTAGTCCAAGCGGAAGAGACACTTCAACCGAAAGAAGGCTTTTATACTAGAAGCGAATATTCCGGATGGACTTTGTCATCCATCAGATAAAGAGTTCAACCGGACTTTTCCTGCAACATTAAATCAGTTGTCACATTGTTGGTAAAGCATTCTGGTTGCTTCTTTTGTTATCAAAGCGCTCTCCTTTAATAGTATGTTGCTAATCACACGTCATCCACCTCATCAATCGAAGATTATTCTTTTGCTAGTTAGTTTGACTTTTGTAATCAACGGTCAATATGATCATATGGAAATCAATGGCTATAATTTATTTCCCTTAGCAATATATATAACATAGTTAGCTCTCAATGTTTTGTATGCATGGACACTGTGTAATATTGTTGAGTTAATGCACATAGTGCCGAGTAAAGTTTACTTCATGTGTTACTATATTTATGCAAACAATTAATATTCACAAGTGTTAACCCGATAAGTAGAGTGAAGTTTAACTTAATTCCGTAAGGTTATTCTTACATGTAAATCTTGTTAAGTAATCTAAAACGTTTTAGATGTCGATCCTACCCTTCTCATTTTCCTTTTTCACATATCTTTTTTAATATCCTGAGATACACATCAAGATGTTGTCCACTTGGTCATGCATAGTATTAAATGTATATCACATTTGAAGACTTTCTGATTTGCCGAGCCTACCAAGCACATCGAGCAATGGTCTTATGGCTTTTTCATCTTGTTTATCCATGAGCTAGACACGTAAGCCAATGTACCATCATTTCCCAATTATGTCAGATACAATTCCTCAATTTTTAATGTTTTTTTTATTATTTTCTTTTTGTTAACCTGGGTCTACTACCAATTGTAAGAGCCTAGAATGGAAAACACATACAAACACACAGACTCAATCTCTCAGTTCTGGAAATTCTGAGTAACTAAACAAAGCCAACTTATTTATAGTAAGTGACTAACCAGCTAACCATTGGTTCGCCAACAACTAATCAATGGTTTGGCCCTAGGTTAGTTGACACCTAGACTCAACATAAAGCTTACTTCTCATACAACACACGAGATACGCTATAGCATAGGATTATGCTCTAACAGACTTCCCCTTAACGTGTGATGTATCTATTCTAACTAAATCTCTAGTCTTCAATCCTCAACATTACTACATCAGATCTTTAAGTTGAAATTAACGTGTGATGTATCTATTCTAACTAAATCTCTAGTGTGACATCCGAGAATTCCAAGGTTAACTTCCGTTAGACAATCTCCGTTAGTTACGTTATAAGTGTTAACTTAGTAACTAATGCTTAACTAGGCCGAATACGTCCACGACCTTTGGTTGATCACCGAACCCGTCCATATGTGTTATGTGTTTATTTATTTATTGTCATTATGTGCAATGTGATTTAAACGCATGGTTTAGTATTGATAATAGAATGTAAATTGGTCACTTTTGGTTGCCAGCGAAACTACCGGGCGAAACTATAGATTCGCTCGGTAGCCGGCTAAGCTATTTGATTGACATATGTTCGGAGCCAGTTTCGCTTGGCCAGCGAAACTGCCAGCGAAACTAGCTCCTGATATAAAGACCATAAAACCCTAATCTTCATCATTTTGCATACTCCACACTAAACACACACACACTCTCCTGGAATTTCTGGTCAGTCGAGAAGCACCACGAGCCGACGTGATCTCAGCCTCGAGACATCATCCATTCGGACCCTAGATCGAATCGTGAGTCCCAAAACCATTCTTTATGCATTTTCTATGTGTTTTCTTAAAAAGCATGCCTAAATCTTCATGTAATCACTTGATCTTCTGATATGATGCTTGGTAAGGCTAGACCTATCATAAAGTCTGTAACTTTACGTTTGAAATCAAACCATAATGAAGATTCATGCTAGTTAGGTCATTTTAGGTTTAAAATGTGTTTTTTGGTGATTTGAATGTTAAAACCTATGTTTAACGTGTTAAATCTTGTTGTTTGATGTTGGTAAATGTTTATGCATGCTAAATATTGAATCACACGAAGTATGGAAGCTGTTAGATTGATTTTTAGGCTGATTTATGTGTTTTTCGCGACCAACGACACTGTGTGTTCTCTGGGCGAAACTATACAGCGAAACTGTTTATGCATCCAGCGATACTATGTAGCGAAACTGTAGTGTCGCCCGCGAAACTAAGTAGACCTGCTCGAACGAAACTACCGAGCGAACCAACCTGAACGAAAGTTCAAACCAGTTTCGAGCGAAGCTAGGCTAGCGAAACTGTGTCATCAGTTTCGAGCGAAACTAGCTAGCGAAACTGTGTCATCGGGTATTACCCAGCGAAAATGCTTCCCGTGCACACAGCGAAACTGTGCAGCGAAACTGCATAGCGAAACTATAGCGAAACTGTTAGCGAAACTGAGACCAGACCAAAACCCAAACTTGTACAACTTGTTTGAATGTTATGCCATGACTTACATGATTATGCAATAATGAGACGTGCTTTGATTCTGATTTATGTGAGCCCTTGTTTATGATCAACCATCGGTGTCGTGTGTCGGTATGTCGTGTCATAGTTCCAACGTGCTATGTTATGGGCCATAGTGACGTTAAGTTGAAGATTAGACACGAAACTAATACTTAAGACCTAAACGTGTTTCTAGGTCTTCACTAAGCAAACAAATACTTGGGTTATTTAACAAGTGTAGCTGAGCAACCTAAGGTGAGTTTCACTAACCCTTTAATTGTGAGCCCGTTTGGGTCACAACGAAATTACTAAACGAAAAACAACGCTGACATTTTGAGGTATCGCCAAATGGGATATCTGTTATGGAAGTTGGAGTGTTTTATGGGAAGCACTTGCAACTGTCCATCCTTGGGATTTCAAATGAAATCCGCAACCAACCATTTTGACACTTAAACTCTTTTTGGGATTTCAAAGGAAATCCAGGATAAACGATTTTAATATGACTAGTGTAGGTTAAAGTCTAAACCAAATGATATCACATGATTTCTAAGGATGCCTTGAAACTTAAAATTCCTCAACAATTTAGTACCATTAATTTGTGAAGCGAGGGGATGTTGGGTAGATCTACTGAGGGTTGACAACCCTGCTCCGCGGTACACAAATGTGTAGCCAACCGGTTGGAGGCCGAACGGAGTTCAATATCAGCCTATTTTAGTTGTGGGTCCCATGAGGAACACAACTGGAGGCACAAACCATCGGCAAATGCTGAACTCTGTTACGTCAGCTTTGGTACGAACTTTCTTAGTGCATGGAAACCGGATTAGCTACGCGCGATATCGGTTGACCGCTTAATCTTTACTTAACTAGTGCATATTCGATAATTCAACACTTGGAAATTGTTCTGCAAAACTATTACTTATTTATATGTTGATACATACGCTTATGAGACCGGGCCGCTGCATGACATGCCCACTGTGAACTCACCAACCGTTAGGTTGACACTTGTGTGGTTTTCACTTTTGCAGATCGCTGAGGAGTATCAACTGGAGGTTGGCATGGCACCGAAGTTACTTATTTTAATTGAACTTAAATTTGGGCAATGAATAACTATTTATGCTTTGTAATTAAAACACGTGGTTAGTGCCAAGATACTCATGTTTTATTTCCGCTGCGAACTTTTAAACTGTTTTATTATGAATGTTTGGACTTTACTCTGATTCGTTTAGTATTTGTAACTAATGGTTGTGGTCCTGGTTTGCTCGCACCCCTTAACGGTATAAACTCCATTAGTGGTTAATTGGGGGTGTGACAGATTGGTATCAGAGCCATAAGTTGCAGAGGACTGGAATCGATTTTGAAAACGATTTGGAAACTGCAACTTGAAACCTTAGTTACAAACGGACAAACAAATTCCCAAAAATCAAATTTTTACGTGCCAACCTGGGATACTCGCTCTGCTGTGTAAGTAAATACTTCATATGTATATATATATATATATATATATATATATATATATATAGACCGTGTCTAGGTAGTCTAACGGAAAACCTTAGGAAAATTTTCACACACGAATGCGACGTGCGTACGCTAATACGCACACTATTCCGGGGGAAAGCGACAACGAACCGACGCTACACGCTACGTCCTGATTTCTACTACGATGACTACGCCGACAGTGACTTTTATGGGGAAGCCGACTTTCGACGATAGTACTTACGACTTACGACGTTCTCCGACGACGCCTCAATTTTGCATAAAATTTTTCTGGACTAATAGTGGGATAACGGGAAATTGTTAATGTACATATTATGGGATATGTATAGAGTATAACTGTGACTGAACACTGGCTACTTTAACTGTCCAGCAAAATGTCTGGAAGAGGACACGGAAGGAGCAACATTAACCTGACACCTGCACAACTGCAAGCGATGATAAACGAACACGTGCAAGCCGCAGTGGCAGCCGTCCAAGCTGCATACGCCGCGCAGGGTAATTATTATGCCGGTTAAGGCACAAAGCGATTATATTTTGACCTGTTTAAACTTAAAACCCGAACTATTATTGCATCAGGTAACCACCATCACTGCACGTTTAAGTCCTTCATGGACTGCAAGCCAATAACGTTTTCCGACGAGGAAGGAGCGGTGGGACTCCTCAGGTGGATCGAGAAGTCTGAGAAGGTCTTCTCATGTGAACTGCCCTGCTGAGAGCAAAGTAAAATATGCGACTGGTACCTTCGAGGGAGCTGCTCTCTCCTGGTGGAATGCCGAAATCCAGATGATTGGGATAGATGCGGCTAATGATATGGAATAGGAAGCGTTTAAGGAACTGGTTATGGAGGAGTATTGCCCTCGAGATCAAGTCAAGAAGCTGGAAGGAGAGTTTTTGAACTCCAAGATGTCTGGGTCGGAAATTGAGGAATACACTGCGCGTTACCACGAGTACGCAGTACTGTGCCCAACAATGGTTGATGCGAAATTTAAACGCATTGAGCGTTATCTGGAGGGTCTCGCACCCCAAATCAAGAGCTTGGTGACAACTAGCAACCCAACAACCGTGGAGCAAGCCATCCGTTTGGCTCATAAGTTAACTGATCAGGAAATCGAGAGGGGTACTCTACCCGCAAAGACCACCGTGAAGACTGCCTTAAGTGGCAAGCGTAACGCTGAAGAAGAAGCTCCAGCAACATCTGTGAACAATCAAACTGTTGGGAATCAATCTGGGAGATCCTCTAACTCCCAATATCAGAACAAGCGACCTGACAACACAAGGTCCAATTTCAGCAATGGCAGCAACAGTGGAAGTAACAACCGCCAAGGCGGGAATGGAAACTACAAGGGTAAAGCTCCGTTTTGTAACAAGTGCGGAAAACACCACAATGGTATGTGTAGCAAAGGCCTGGAGTGTGGAAGATGTGGGAAACTGGGGCATGAAGCCAACAACTGCTGGACCAACTTGCAAAAGATAAACAACAACGGTCAGAACCAAGGAGGAAATAACAACAATAGGGGAAACGGAAACAACCGCAACAGGCAAGGAAACAATCAGAACAGCAACAATGGTGGAGCCCGTGGCTGTTATGAATGTGGTGCTCAAGGCCACATGAGGAAAGATGGCCCGCAATTGCGCAGGCAAGGGAATGGCAACAATGGTAATGGCGGAAATGGTAATGGTGGAAATGGTAATGGTGGGAACGGAAATGGTGGGAATGGTAGAGGACGTGCCTTCGTTATGGGTCAAGGAGAAGCATGCAACGACGCCAACGTGATTAACGGTAAATTCATCCTTAATGGTTTCTTTGCTACTGTATTGTTTGATTCTGGTGCTGAAAGAAGCTTTATTTCCACTAAATTTGCTCGATTAATTAATGCTAAACCGATTGACTTAGATGCTACATATGTGGTAGAGTTAGCGAATGGTAAACTTCATGATACAACTCAGATAGTTAAGGACTGTAAGATAGAACTAGCTGGCCATACGTTAGGAATCGATCTTATGCCTTTCCCGATTGGTAGTTTTGATGTCATAGTAGGAATGGACTGGTTATCTGAAAACCGGGCTGAAATTTTATGTCAAGAAAAAGTGGTTCGTATCCCACTCAAAGGCGGTGAAGTGTTAACAGTTCAAGGTGAAAAAGGTGGAACGGTCACCGGTATTATCTCGTTTCTTAAAGCTCAAAAGTGCCTTCGTAAAGGTCACTTCGCGGTACTTGCAAACGTCACCGACACGACACTTCCCGAGCGTAAAATCGACGACTACCCGATAGTCTGCGACTTCCAAGATGTATTTCCTGATGATCTGCCTGGTTTGCCTCCATTTCGACAAGTCGAGTTTGGAATCGATTTAGCTCCTGGAGCCGCTCCGATTGCACGCGCACCTTACCGTTTGGCGGTAAGCGAACTCAACGAACTCTCCACGCAACTTCAAGAGCTACTCGACAAGGGATTTATTCGTGCAAGTTCGTCTCCATGGGGAGCGCCGGTATTGTTTGTTAAGAAGAAGGATGGAACGTTCCGAATGTGTATCCACTACCGAGAGCTTAACAAGGTTACGATCAAGAATCAGTATCCACTTCCTCGAATCGACGATCTTTTCGACCAACTGCAAGGTTCGAGCTACTTTTCAAAGATTGATCTACGGTCTGGATATCACCAACTTCGCGTTCGTGATGAGGATGTCCCCAAGACTGCTTTCAGAACTCGGTATGGTCATTACGAGTTTTTAGTTATGCCGTTTGGGCTAACTAATGCGCTTGCTGTGTTTATGGATTTGATGAATCGAGTGTGCAAGCCGTACCTCGATCAGTTTGTAATAGTTTTCATTGACGATATTTTGATCTACTCCAAGACCAAGGAAGAACACGAGAATCATCTACGACTTATCTTGGAATTACTCCGCAAGGAACAGCTTTATGCTAAGTTTTCGAAATGCGATTTTTGGATTCGCGAAGTCCAGTTTCTTGGACACATTGTTAATAAGGAAGGAATTCATGTCGACCCAGCTAAAGTGGAAGCTATCAAGAATTGGTCTACTCCAAGAGCGCCGACCGAAATTCGACAATTTTTGGGACTTGCCGGATATTACCGAAGATTCATCAAGGGTTTCTCGCAATTGGCTCAACCCTTAACAGCTTTAACGCATAAAGGAGTGCAATATAGATGGGGTGAAAAAGAAGAACGCGCGTTTCAAACTCTTAAGGACATCTTATGTTCAGCTCCGATTCTCGCGTTACCCGAAGGGGTTGACGACTTCGTGGTCTATTGCGATGCATCTATTCAAGGACTCGGTTGCGTGTTAATGCAACGAGACAAAGTGATTGCCTACGGGTCCAGGCAACTGAAGGATACTGAGAAGAACTATACAACACATGATTTGGAATTGGGAGCCGTGGTATTTGCAGTAAAGATTTGGAGACATTACCTCTACGGAACAAAGTGCACGATATTTACCGACCACAAAAGCTTACAGCACATATTTGAACAAAAGGACCTCAACATGCGACAACGGAGGTGGGTCGAGCTACTAAATGATTATGACTTAGCGATTAAGTATCACCCGGGAAAAGCCAATGTTGTGGCTGACGCCTTAAGTCGAAAAGAGTATGAAAAGCCTCGACGAGTACGAGCGCTGCAACTTACCATTCACACGGGATTACCGGATCGGATCCGCGATGCCCAACGAGAAGCTTTGAAAGAAGAAAATTTCGCAGCTGAAGCACTGCGAGGGGTGGATGGAAATTCTGAAATTAAGTCCGATGGACTCAGATATTACAATGACAGAATTTGGGTTCCTTTACTTGGAAATCTCCGTGAGCTCGTGATGGATGAGGCTCACAAGTCAAGGTATTCGGTGCACCCTGGATCGGACAAAATGTACCAAGATTTGAAGAACTTGTATTGGTGGCCGAATATGAAAGCCGACATTGTGCGATATGTGGCTAAGTGTTTAACCTGCTCAAGAGTCAAGATCGAATACCAAAAGCCTTCTGGATTATTGCAACAACCAAAGATCCCAGAATGGAAATGGGAGGATATCTCCATGGATTTCGTAACAGGATTACCTCATCGATTGAATCAACCAGATGCGATTTGGGTTATCATTGATCGACTAACCAAATCTGCACACTTTATTCCAATGAGGGAGCATGACAACATGGATAAGTTGACGAAGCTGTATATTGACCGAATTGTGGCACGTCACGGAGTGCCTAAGACCATTATCTCTGACCGAGATCCTCGATTTACTTCCCGACTATGGCAATCTATGCAAGAAGCACTGGGAACCAGACTGGATATGAGTACAGCTTATCACCCGCAGACCGATGGCCATACGGAACAAACTATTCAGACTTTGGAAGACATGCTCCAAGCTTGCGTTCTCGACTTCGGTAAAGACTGGGAGGCTCACCTTCCATTGGTGGAGTTCTCCTACAACAACAGTTATCATACGAGCATTGGTGCAGCACCTTTTGAAGCTCTTTATGGCAGAAAATGTAGATCGCCCGTGTGTTGGGCCGAAACGGGTGAGAAGGGACTCACTGGACCAGAACTCATTCATGATACAACTGAACGAATTATTCAAATCAGAAAACGGATAGCCGCAGCACGTGACAGACAAAAGAGCTATGCCGACAAACGCCGTAAACCTTTGAAGTTCGAGGTAGGCGACAAGGTACTGTTAAAGGTATCTCCCTGGAAAGGAGTGATACGCTTCGGAAAGCGTGGAAAGCTGAATCCTCGCTATATCGGTCCATTTGAAATCATTTGGGAAGTAGGCCCGGTGGCCTACCGATTACGACTCCCTGCAGAACTCGATGGAGTTCACAACGTGTTTCACGTTTCTAACCTGAAGAAATGTCTGGCTGAAGACACTGAAATAATTCCTTTGGAGGAATTGGAAATTGACGAACATCTGAGATTTATTGAGCAACCAGTAGAAATCATGGGACGCGAGGAGAAAGCCCTCAAACATAGCAAGATTCCGATCGTCAAGGTTCGATGGAACTCAAAACGTGGACCTGAATAGACCTGGGAACGAGAGGATCAGATGAAGAAGAAGTATCCTCACTTGTTCGGGCAAACGTCCACGGAAACTCAAGGTATGATTTAATTTTGGGGACCAAAATTCCTTTAACAGGAGGAGGATGTGGCGACCCTAAAACTTTTGCTTTCTTTCCCCAGCAACAACAACAACAACGACAGCCGAGGCTGCGAACGCTACAACGCAAGAATAATTTTCGGGACGAAAATTCCACATACAAGGGGATGATGTGACATCCGAGAATTCCAAGGTTAACTTCCGTTAGACAATCTCCGTTAGTTACGTTATAAGTGTTAACTTAGTAACTAATGCTTAACTAGGCCGAATACGTCCACGACCTTTGGTTGATCACCGAACCCGTCCATATGTGTTATGTGTTTATTTATTTATTGTCATTATGTGCAATGTGATTTAAACGCATGGTTTAGTATTGATAATAGAATGTAAATTGGTCACTTTTGGTTGCCAGCGAAACTACCGGGCGAAACTATAGATTCGCTCGGTAGCCGGCTAAGCTATTTGATTGACATATGTTCGGAGCCAGTTTCGCTTGGCCAGCGAAACTGCCAGCGAAACTAGCTCCTGATATAAAGACCATAAAACCCTAATCTTCATCATTTTGCATACTCCACACTAAACACACACACACTCTCCTGGAATTTCTGGTCAGTCGAGAAGCACCACGAGCCGACGTGATCTCAGCCTCGAGACATCATCCATTCGGACCCTAGATCAAATCGTGAGTCCCAAAACCATTCTTTATGCATTTTCTATGTGTTTTCTTAAAAAGCATGCCTAAATCTTCATGTAATCACTTGATCTTCTGATATGATGCTTAGGAAGGCTAGATCTATCATAAAGTCTGTAACTTTACGTTTGAAATCAAACCATAATGAAGATTCATGCTAGTTAGGTCATTTTAGGTTTAAAATGTGTTTTTTTGGTGATTTGAATGTGAAAACCTATGTTTAAGGTGTTAAATCTTGTTGTTTGATGTTGGTAAATGTTAATGCATGCTAAATATTGAATCACACGAAGTATGGAAGCTGTTAGATTGATTTTTAGGCTGATTTATGTGTTTTTCGCGACCAACGACACTGTGTGTTCTCTGGGCGAAACTATACAGCGAAACTGTTTATGCATCCAGCGATACTATGTAGCGAAACTGTAGTGTCGCCCGCGAAACTAAGTAGACCTGCTCGAACGAAACTACCGAGCGAACCAACCTGAACGAAAGTTCAAACCAGTTTCGAGCGAAGCTAGGCTAGCGAAACTGTGTCATCAGTTTCGAGCGAAACTAGCTAGCGAAACTGTGTCATCGGGTATTACCCAGCGAAAATGCTTCCCGTGCACACAACGAAACTGTGCAGCGAAACTGCATAGCGAAACTATAGCAAAACTGTTAGCGAAACTGAGACCAGACCAAAACCCAAACTTGTACAACTTGTTTGAATGTTATGCCATGACTTACATGATTATGCAATAATGAGACGTGCTTTGATTCTGATTTATGTGAGCCCTTGTTTATGATCAACCATCGGTGTCGTGTGTCGGTATGTCGTGTCATAGTTCCAACGTGCTATGTTATGGGCCATAGTGACGTTAAGTTAAAGATTAGACACGAAACTAATACTTAAGACCTAAACGTGTTTCTAGGTCTTCACTAGAACTACTTGGGATATTTAACAAGTGTAGCTGAGCAACCTAAGGTGAGTTTCACTAACCCTTTAATTGTGAGCCCGTTTGGGTCATAACGAAATTACTAAACGAAAAACAACGCTGACATTTTGAGGTATCGCCAAATGGGATATCTGTTATGGAAGTTGGAGTGTTTTATGGGAAGCACTTGCAACTGTCCATCCTTGGGATTTCAAATGAAGTCCGCAACCAACCATTTTGACACTTAAACTCTTTTTGGGATTTCAAAGGAAATCCAGGATAAACGATTTTAATATGACTAGTGTAGGTTAAAGTCTAAACCAAATGATATCACATGATTTCTAAGGATGCCTTGAAACTTAAAAGTCCTCAACAATTTAGTACCATTAATTTGTGAAGCGAGGGGATGTTGGGTAGATCTAGTGAGGGTTGACAACCCTGCTCCGCGGTACACAAATGTGTAGCCAACCGGTTGGAGGCCGAACGGAGTTCAATATCAGCCTATTTTAGTTGTGGGTCCCATGAGGAACACAACTGGAGGCACAAACCATCGGCAAATGCCGAACTCTGTTACGTCAGCTTTGGTACGAACTTCCTTAGTGCATGGAAACCGGATTAGCTACCCGCGATATCGGTTGACCGCTTTAATCTTTACTTAACTAGTGCATATTCGATAATTCAACACTTGGAAATTGTTCTGCAAAACTATTACTTATTTATATGTTAATACATACGCTTATGAGACCGGGCCGCTGCATGACATGCCCACTGTGAACTCACCAACCGTTAGGTTGACACTTGTGTGGTTTTCACTTTTGCAGATCGCTGAGGAGTATCAACTGGAGGTTGGCATGGCACCGAAGTTACTTATTTTAATTGAACTTAAATTTGGGCATTGAATAACAATTTATGTTTTGTAATTAAAGCACGTGGTTAGTGCCAAGATACTCATGTTTTATTTCCGCTGCGAACTTTTAAACTGTTTTATTATGAATGTTTGGACTTTACTCTGATTCGTTTAGTATTTGTAACTAATGGTTGTGGTCCTGGTTTGCTCGCACCCCTTAACGGTATAAACTCCGTTAGTGGTTAATTGGGGGTGTGACATCTAGTCTTCAATCCTCAACATTACTGCATCAGATCTTTAAGTTGAAATTTCTTGTTAGAAACAGAACTTGCATGGCTTAATCAGAACTTGATCAACATTTGAACTTCAAGATCCACTTGTAAAAGATACTTCAATCTCCCCATTTCACAATGCTAGAGTCTTGACATAATAACCTGCAACCTTAAAAGACAAAAGTGCGGTTTTTCCTATTTTATTTATCAAAATTAAATTAATCTTGGCGCAAAACTTCTCTTTGAGAGTCCAAGATGATTTTGAAATATGATTTTGTATCACATGTAGATTGGTTGAAAACAAATAAGAAAAGAAATATTTTTGGCTTTTGAAGCTTTACATCAAAACAAAGCAAAAATAGTTTTAAGTTTTCTAAGTTTATGCTAAAACACACCTAAAATCTTTTTGGACTTTTCTAGATATGAAATATAAATGCAACACAGAAATGAAATGCTGAATCTCTCTTGATATTTTTGTAATGTCACACCCCCAATTTCAACTAACGGAGTATAACCGTGTGGGGTATGATCCAGACCAGGATCCAAGTCTTTAGTTACAACCAAACCATCAAAATAATATAATTAGTTAAAAGTGGCTTTACAGACAGAGTTTAAATAGCACATCAGCGGAAGCATTTTAATAGATTACAAAAATTGCTATTTTTGCTAAAAGTAATACAAAAGTGATGGAAGTACATCTCCCAAAAGAGTTTCCAAAAGAGAGGTATTCCAATGCCCATGCCTCCACATGATCCTCCTAACGACCTGAAAAACCCGCAACAATCAAGTGTCAGCCAAAGCTGGTGAGTTCACAAAAGGAGTCTTCACGACACCGTGTAGACTGAATATGTATACGAATAACAAAAGACTAATTCGTAAGTTATAACATAAATATCAAGTATTATCCATATCATTAGGTAGCTAACATATGCTTATGTCCACCTGAATGTTCGTAACAGAAGCTGACTATGCAGCACATGCATTAGCCTGTGCCATTTTCTTTCCCCGTGTCTTTCCAGATCACGATAATAATGGGCTAATATTGTTCTTAGTCCGATCGCCAGTCGGGATGGTGCATTACGTGCACCGCTGAGCGGGGGTGACAATCCCCAATAGTACTACTCAATATTACCTCGCTATTCTCTATTAACGATCCGAGAAAGTAAGGACTTTCTGAAATTATAAAGCAATTTAGTGAAACAAGTGATATGTGTCGGATAACCACTTAAACAGGCAAAAATACCTTTGTCGTTGCATTGCCATCCTTTACCGAATTGCAACTACATGCGTCTTACCATCCTCAACCGGATGTAGCTAATAGGAGTAGTGAAACTCACCTTAGGGTGCACATGTACTCGGCACTTGACTTTAGGGGTTGGTGCAAATTTATCTATTTTAGTGAATAAGGTCTAACCAAATTAGAGGTTGTCGCTAGGAAAAATTACTTATTAACAACTAATCATGTTATCATGCATTCATTTTGGTCATACAACTTAAACACAAGTCCTAAACTCGTAGGAAACATAAATGCATAATTCCAAGTCAACATGCATAAATGCAACACTTAAAAGTCAAACACAAATCATACATTTGGTGGCATGCCAAATTTTATCTACGCTTGGAGTTAACCTCTTAAATTTTACAGGCATAAAGTTCATAATATTATGGAGTTGTTGCAAAAAGAATTAGCTAAAAAGGTTAGGTATTAAGCAAGTTATGCGCGTACGAAATTGGCTAAAAATCAGCTTTGTGTAGTTATTGTAACATAGAAAATTTGATCCTATATTTGGCATAACTTTGTCAAAACTTGTTATTTGCCTACCAAAACTTCTAGATCTCAATATTAAAATATATCCAACATTTTCATTAAAAATACCTTCAATAACCCCCGAGGACCAAGCCCAAAAAAATTGCAAAGTCTACTCATAGCTGAATTTTCACAACCCTGCACACCTAACTTGCAGCAGGTTTTGGGGTAACGAAATGGAGGTCTTAGAAGGCGTATGAGTAGCCCAATTAAACCTAAGACATATAAGTTTATTATTGAAAATAATCACTCGATTTCGATAAAAATTGAGGAAGTTATGGCCTGTACAAAACGACCCAAATTTCTGCCAGAAGCTGTCCAAAAAATGGGTGTTTACAAAAATTGAGCTTCAAAGATTTTGGTTTACATTTTGATCTTTAACTTTTTTGTAGAGGTTTGTAATACCATTAAAAACATTTCACCTAAGGTTTAAAACCCTCATAGAATACATAGGACATTCATAGCAAAATCAAAGTATAAGACTTGCATATACACCAAAATTTCATGTTCTATCACACAAGTATTAGCAAGAACAACCCATGGCAAGTTTTCATCTAAAAGACACAGCTATTATAACACTATAGAAACAGCCCCAAAGCATAGTTTAACTTAACCTAGCATAAAAAAATGTTTCATGAGTGATTTCATACTCCAAATAGCACCTAAACCCAAGATTACTACATGCAATTAACAAATTTTGATTTGGAGATTTCTAGGGTTTACGGGATGGGAAGAAATTAGGGGATTGAAGAAGATGAGATGGAAAGAAAGCTTCTCCTAGTCTTGTTGTAGCTTGAATGAGGTTGGGAACTCACAATCTTGTTTGGTTGAAGGTGGACTCCAAAAATTTTTAAGAGTTTGTGTGTGTGGGTGTTGAACCGTATAGGGAAGAAGAGAGGAAGAAGAAAGCGTGGAACTGGGGAGGAGGAGGAGTGTTGGCTGCATTTTGTCTATAGGGAAACCACACATTTGGTCCATCCATTTCCATTTTATGCACAAATAACCCAAAACTACTAATAAGTGGGGGTTTAACCCAAAACTTGGAAATTAAAATACTAGGAATGTTTCCCAGCATTTACAACTCATTTAACATGAAATATTTAGTCGGGAAAAGTTTAGTTAATGTGTAAGCACATAAAACTTAAATCGCGTACGAAACCCAGTTTCTCACAAATGTAATTATTCAAGTAACACATAAATCATGAATCTAATTACTAAATCAATTAGTAATATACTTTTATATAAACTTTCAAATAACGGGCTACAAGTTTGGTAGTGAAACTAACGGAAATAGTGAACGGTGCTAACGGTGTTAACCTGGGAATTTGGCAATTGTCACAGCATCCCCTTGTTATAGAATTTTTGTCCCGAAAATTTCCTTAGCTTGTTATGTTTTCTGAGAAGGGAAAGAAAAAATTTCAGGTTGCCACATCATCCCCTAATTAATGGAAATTTTTCCCCAAAATTTAGTTAGTACCTTGATTCGATGTCGGGCCGTGATCGAATAAGTGAGGGTATTTCTTCCTTATTTGGTCATCCCGTTCCCATGTTAACTCTGGTCCATGTTTAGAGTGCCATCTGACTTTGACGATTGGGATTTTACTTCTTTTAAATGCTTTCTCTTCGTCCCATTGTTTCCACGGGCTGTTCTATGAATCGTAGCTGTTCGTCAACCTGAAGTTCCTCCAATGGAACTATTAGAGTGTCATCAACCAGACACTTCTTTAGATTCAAGACATAGAATAAGTTGTGTACCACATCTAATTCATGTGGCAAGTCCAAATGATACGTTACCGTCCTGATCTTTTCAGTTATATCAAAAGGTCCTACATAGCGGGGATTTAACTTCCCACGCTTTCCGAAATGTACGAATCGGGCGAGACCTTTAATAGTACTTTGTTGCCGAATTCAAATTCCAACGGTCTTCTATGCTTATTTGCATAGCTCTTTTGTCGGTCTCTTATCGCTTTCATACGGTTTTTTATTTGTACAATTCTTTATGTGGTTTCGTATACTACTTCTGGTCCGGTGAGTTGGCTATCACCGACATCAGCCCAATAGACCGGTGATTTGCACTTCCGTCCGTAAAGTGCCTCAAATGGAGTGGCCCCAATACTGGTATGGTAGCTGTTATTATATGCGAATTCGACCAGTGGTAGGTGAGCTTCCCATTTCTTTCCGAAATCCTTTCTTTCCGAAATCCATTACACATGCCCGAAGCATATCTTCTAGAGTTTGGATGGTGCGTTCAGTTTGTCTATCTGTTTGAGTATGGTATGTGGTACTCATATCCAGGCGAGTACCCATGCCTGATTGTAGGGATCCCATATTTTTGAAGCAAACCTAGGGTCTCGATCAGAGATAATAGATAAAGGCACTCCATGGAGTTTGACGATCTCCTTGATGAAGATTTGCGCATGTTTGTCAGTTTTGTCATTCGCCTTTATGGCTAGGAAGTGGGCGGATTTGGTTAACCTGTCAACAATAACCCAAATTATGTCATTACCGCAGGGACCCATACACGATCCTTGTAATATCGAATTCCATCCGACTTAAATTCAGAAGTTCCATCAACACCACTCAAGGATTCAGAACCAAAGTTTTCTTCCCTCGGGGCCTCCTTCTGGGCATCCCGGAATCTATTGGGTAGTTCTGCATGAATCATTAATTGTATAGCTCGAACCCTTTTAGGTTTAACATGTTCCTTTCTGCTCAAGGCACCGGCAACCACATTGGCCTTGCCTGGATGATACTTTATTGCTAGGTCGCAGTCGTTTAGCAATTTAACTCATCTACGCTGCCTCATGTTGAGTTCCTTCTATTCAAATATATGCTGGAGGCTTTTGTGATCAGTGTATATCGTACACTTGGTACCATATAGATAGTTTCTCTACTATTTCATGGCAAATACAATTGGGCCTAACTCCAAATCATGAGTTGTGTAATTCTTTTCATGGGATTTAAATTGCCTTGACCCGTATGCGATTACTTTACCTCTTTGCATCAAAACGCATCCAAGTCCCTGGATTGACGTGACCTCGAAGTCGTCAACTCCATCAGGTAAAGATAATTTAGGTGCGGTATAGAGTTTCTCTTTCAAAGTTTGGAAGGCCACCTCTTCATTGTCACCCCATCTGTATTGGACGCCTTTATGCGTGAGAGCAGTTAACGGTTGAGCTAGCTGAGAGAATCCCTTTATGAAATGTTGGTAGTACCCCGCCAAACCTAGGAACTGGCGAACTTCCGTTGGTGCTCATGGTGTAGACCAGTTTTTGATTTGCCTCTATCTTGGCTGGGTCGATGTGGATACCCTGTTCGTTGACGATATGGCCTAGAAATTGAACCTTTCGGATCCAAAAGTCACACTTGGAGAATTTCGCATAAAGTTGCTCCTTCCTTAACAGTTCCAGAATTATTCTGAGATGTTCCTCATGTTCCTCTTTAGTCCTTGAGTAAACGAGAATGTCGTCGATAAAGACAATGACGAATTGATCTAGGTAAGGTTTGCAAACTCAGTTCATGAAATCCATGAACATTATTGGTGCATTCGTTAGGCCAAAAGGCATGACTAAGAATTCGTAGTGGCCATAGTGTATCTGAAAGTTGTCTTTCATATGCAACTATTCGTAGAGATCATCGATCCGAGGAAGAGGATATCGGTTCTTAATAGTAACCTTGTTAAGCTCACGATAACCTATGCACATTCTGAACATCCTATCTTTTTTTTTTGACGAATAATAGTGGTGCGCCCCATGGCGACGAACTAGACCTGATGAAACCTATATCTAATAGCTCCTGTAGTTGAGTGGACAATTTATGCAATTCATTTACAGCCAAACGGTATGTAGCTCGGGCAACAGAAGTTGCTCCAGGGATAAGGTCGATTCCGAACTCCACTTGTCGATGTGGAGGTAGGCCTGGAAATTATTCCGGGAATACGTCGGGGTAGTCGCAGACTATCGGAAAATCCTCGATTTTTTGTTCCACCATGGTCTGCTCCGTAACCCTTGCCAGGATGGCTAGTGTCCTTTCCGAAGACATTCCTGTGCCTTGAGGTATGATATGATTCCGGAGACAGTACCGCCTTTTTCGCTCCGAATCGAGAGTACTTCTCCGTTTACGGTTGGTATACATATGACCTTTTCTCGGCAGGCGATCCGTATACGAATCAAGAGTACTTTTCCGCCTGGTGTGCGGACATCCAATCCATACCAATTATTACATCAAAACTACTAATTGTGAAAGGCATTAAAACTATACTGAATTTGTGACATGGGAACTCTAAGGTATAATCCTTGACTACATGAGTTGCATCAAAAGTTTACCATTTGCTAATTCAACTATGTACCTAGCTTCTAGGGCATTCATATTAGCTTTATCAACTTGCAAAATGTGGTTGAAATGAAACTTTTCTCAGCTTCAGAATCAAATAATACATTAGCAAAATAGTTGTTGAGAAGAAACTTACCGGTTATAACATTGGCATCATTCTTGGCTTCACCTGATCCCATGACAAAAGCACGTCCTCTGGCACCATTTCCCCCATTTCCACCGCCACCTCCACCATCATTGTTGTGGTTGTTTTTGTTGTTTCCGTTCTTGCTGAGTTAGGGGCAATCTTTCTTTAGGTGCTCGGGTTTCCCACATTCATAACACCCTCTGGTACCTTCATTGTTTTGCTTGGGTCGGTTCAAGAGTTCACCCCAACAGTTCCTGGCCGCATGCCCTCTCGTCCCACAACGCTCACATGGGGATTTGTTGCAGTCACCATTGTGGTGAGTTTTGAACTTGATGCAATAGGGTGCCTTCCTTTTAAACCCGTTCGAGTTCTGGCCACTTCTACCTTGACGGTTTTGGTTACCGCCTCCGCTGTTGTTGAAACCACCCTTGGAGTTTTCGAACCTTTTATTCTGGTTTTGGGGGCCAGAAAACTTTCCAGAGATGTTACCGGCATTGTTGTTGCTAGGCACTTCATCCCTTTTACTTTTCCCATCAAGAGCAGGTTTTGGAGATTTCTTTGGTGGTAGAATTCCCTGGGCCATTGCCTGGTCTGTTAGCTTGTGTTCCAACCTGTTTGCCTGTTGCACAATAACTGGGTTCGAAGAAGTTACCATTCCCTGAATTTGTGGAACCAGCCCGTCCACATACCTTTAAATTCTTTTATATTCGGCGTCAAACATTGTCTAACATAGTATTGCATACTCATGGTAGCATGTCGTATATAAGACCACTTCAGAGCCCGCCATTTTTGAATTTATGAATTCACCCTCTAACCTTTTCACTTGATCACGAGGACACTACTCTTCCATGATAGCATCCTTACTTTCTTGCCATGTCATGGCATTAGCAACATCAATTCCCAACATTTGTATATGTGTATTCCACCAAGTAAGTGCGGAATCCTCTAGTGTACATGTAGCATACTTCACCCGATCTCCTACCGGGCATTTACACATTGCAAAAACGTTTTCTAACTTTTCGAGCCATCTGAGTAGGTCCATAGCACCTTCATCGCCCTTAAATACTAAAGTCTTACAATCCATGAATGATTTAAATGAGCATTGGGCTTGGTGGTTTCCTTTGAACTGAAACTGAGCCCCTGCCATAGCTGCAGCAACTCCCTGGTTGATCATTTCTTGAACCTGAGCTGTAGTGAAGTTTCCCGGGTTGGGTCCAGCATTTATCCGAGGCGGCATGATTTTTCTATGCATCATGTAAACCATCCATTGGTTAGTATACCCGATACTAGGAAATCATTAAGTACCAAGAAATGTCTCACATAGGCAAAATTACATGTAAACGTTCATTTGCGTGAATAAAATATTCTAAGGTTGTAACAAAGTAGTAACAATGTATGGAGCACTTAAACACATAGTACAAGTAATTGTTACATTGAAAATCAGCAGTGATATCCTATAAGTCATTCAAGTTTGCTAAGAACTGAGTGAAGTTCGCTAACCACACATCAAGTTCGCTAAGCACAATCAAGTTCGCTAAGCACCTTTAAAGTTCGCTAAGAACTAATCAAGTTCGCTAAGAAGGAATCAAGTTCACTAAGAGCAACTTAAGTTCGCTAGGAACAAGTTAAATTCGCTAAGATCTGCTGAAGTTCGCTAGCCAGAAGTTTCCTAGGAGCAATTTAAGTCCGCTAAGGCAACAGGGAAGTCCGCTAAGACTTGTTTAAGTTCGCTAAGAAGAAAATGTAGTTCTCTAAGGCCAAAGGTCAAGTTTGCTAAGAGTAAAATGCAAGTTCGCTAACTTGGTTCTTAGAGGACTTCTGACTTAAAATCTCAATATTTCTAAGTCTTTATGAACGAACACGTTTTCACCAATATCCGAATTCTATGCGGACGTAAAACAAAGGATTCTAAGTGAGGATCGACTTTGACAAGTTGGGTAATACCTTTGGGAATAAGTTCTAACCAAGGTTTTCAAAAACAGTTACATTTCAGAAAATACTTTTGAAAAGTTCTCGTTCGCTGTAACCAAGGGCTCTGATACCAATCTATCACCCTCCCCCCCCCCCCAATTTCCACTAACGGAGTATAACTGGGTGGAGTATGATCTAGAAAAGGATCCAAGTCTTTAGTTACAACCAAGCCATCATAATAATATAATTAGTTAAAAGTGGCTTTACAGACAGAGTTTAAATAGCACATCAGCGGAAGCATTTTATAGATTACAAAAATTGATGTTTTGCTAAAAGTAATACAAAAGTGTTGGAAGTACATTTCTTCAAAAGAGTTTCCAAAAGAGAGGTACTACCAACGCCCGTGCCTCCACACGATCCTCCTAACGACCTGAAAAACATGCAACAATAAAGTGTCAGCCAAAGCTGGTGAGTTCACAAAAGCAGTCTACACGACACCATGTAGACCGAAAATGTATACGAATAACAGAAGACTAATTTGTAAGTTAAAATATAAATTTCAAGTATTATCCATATCATTAGGTAGTTAACCTATGCTTATGTCCACTTGAATGTTCATAACCGAAGCTGACTATGCAGCACATGAATTAGCATGTGCCATTTGCCTTCACCGTGTCTTTCCATATCACGGTAACGATGGGCTAATATTGTTCTCAGTCCGACCGCCAGTCGAGATGGTGCATCACGTGCATCGTTGAGCGGGGGTGTCAATCCCCAGTAGTACTACTCAACATTACCTCGCTATTCTATATTAATGGTCCGAGAAAGTAAGGACTTTTTGAAATTATAAAGCAATTTAGTGAAACAAGTGATATGTGTATGATAACTTCTTAACATAAAAAAATACCTTTGTCGTTGAATTGCCATCCTTTACCGGATTGAAACTACATGTGTGTTACCATCCTCAACCGGATGTAGCTAAAAAGGAGTAGTGAAACTCACCTTAGGTTGCACATGTATAGGCACTTGACTTTAAGGGTTGGTGCGAATTTTCCTATTTTAGTGAATAAGGTCTTACCAAATTAGAGGTTGTCGCTAGGACGAACTGCTTATCAAAAACTAATCATATTATCATGCATTCATTTTGGTCATTCAAATTAAACAAACGTGCTAAACTCGTAGGAACCATAAATGCACAATTCCAAGTCAACATGCATAAATCCAACACTTAAAAGTCAAACACAAATCATACATTTGGTGGCATGCAAAATTTTCTCTACGTTTGGTGTTAGCCTCTCAAGTTTTACAGGCATAAATTTCATAATATTAAGGACTTGTTTAAAAAAGAATCAGCTCAAAAAGTTAAGTATTGAGCAAGTTATGTGCGTGCGAAGTTGGCTAAAAATTAGCTTTGTTCAGTTTTTTGTAACATAGAAAATTTGATCCTATATTTGGCATAACTTTGTCAAAACTTGTTATTTTCCTACCAAAACTTCCAGATATCAATATTAATATATATCTAACATTTTCATTCGAAAATCCCTTCAATAACCCCCGAGGACCAAGCCCAACAAAATTATTCCACTCATAGCTGAATTTTCACAGCCCTGTACACCTAACTTGGCGCAGGTTTTTGGGTGACCAAACAGAGGTCTTAGAACGCGCATGAGTAGCCAAATTAAACCTAAGACATAGAAGTTTACTTCGGAAAATAATCACTCGATCTCAATAAAAATTGAGTAAGTTATGGCCTGTACAAAACGACCCAAATTTCTGCCAGAAGTTGTCCAAAAACCGGTGTTTATGAAAATTGAGCTTCAAAGATTTTGGTTAACATTTTGATCTTCAATTTTTTGTAGAGGTTTGTAAAACCATTAACAACATTTCACCCAAGGTTTAAAACCCTCATAGTATACATAGGACATTCATAGCAAAATCAAAATATAAGACTTGCATATACACCAAAATTTCATGTTCTATCACAAAAGTATTAGCAAGAACAACTCATGGCATATTTTCATCTCAAAAACACAGCTATGATAAACCATAGAAATAGCCCCAAAGCATAGTTTAACTTAACCTGGCATAAAACATTTTTCATGAGTGATTTCACACTCCAAATAACACCTAACCCAAGATTACTACATGCATTTAACAAATTTCAAGTTGGAGATTTCTAGGTCTTATGAGATGGGAAGAAAATGGAGGATTGAAGAAGATGAGATGAAAAGAAAGCCTCTCCTAGTCTTCTTGTAGCTTGAATGAGGTTGGGAACTCACAATCTTGTTTGGTTGAAGGTGGAATCCGAAAATTTTCAAGAGTTTGTGTGTGTGGGTGTTGAACCATATAGGGAAGAAGAGAGGAAGAAGAAAGCGTGAAAATGGGGAGGAGGAGGAGTGTTGGCTGCATTTTGTCTATAGGGAAGTTACACATTTGTTCCCTCCATTTCCATTTTATGCACATATAACCCAAAACTACTAATAAGTGGGGGTTTAACCCAAAACTTGGAAATTAAAATACTAGGAATGTTTTCCAAATAACTCATTCAACATAAAATATTTAGTCAAGAAAACTTTAGTTAATGTGTACGCACATAAAACTTAAATCGTGTACGAAACCCGGTTTCTCACGAAATGCAATTATACAAGAAACACAAATATCATGAATTTAATTACTAAATTAATTAGTAATATATTTTTATATAAACATTCAAATAACGGGATACGGGTTTGCTAACGAAACTAACGGAAATAGTTAACGGTGCTAACGATGTTAACCTTTGAATTTGGCAATTGTCAAATATAACATGTTGAACTACACTTCAATTTTAATTACTTCATCACATAAGCCATATCAATTTCTGGTATAATTTGTCCATCTTAAACTAGGCATAATCATACTCATAACATCTGGATATGTTAAGGTATTGATTAATTTGCTTTGACCAGTGTACCCCACACAATCACACATACTCAGATATGTTTTTGATATCATATTTTGTTATTTCACTTGTGACTTAACACATAGTGATTGTATTCAGGATATTGTAAATTGTGTTCCATACAAAAAGAAATAAGAACGTTAAATCGTCTACCTTAAGGTCAATCTTTCGATACACAGATAATGCCTCGGATTCAACAACAATGAGGTCGATACTTCCGTATACGCAGAGAAAGTCCGGTGGATCATATGAAACACCAAGAAAAAGAAAGCAAAACCTTAAATGAACAACTATCAGGTCGATACTCACCTATACGTAGAGATAGTCCGATCATTTGTGAAAATAAAGAAAATCAAACAAGTTTATATCATTGCAAAATGAACACATATATACACAGTGACTTCTCATTTTCCTTTTTCACATATCTGTTTTAATATCTTGGGATACACATCAAGATGTTGTCCACTTGGTCTAGCATAGTATTTAATATATATCACATTTGAATACTTTATGATTTGTAATCACATCGAGTAATGGTGTTATGTGTTTTTCATTTAGTTTATCCATGAGCCAGATATGTAAGCCAACGTACCATCATTTATCAATTATGTCGGATACAATTCCTCATTTTTTAATGTTTTTGTTTTCCAGTTTTATCTTTTAGAAAAATTTTGTTTTGAAATTTGAATTCTTTGAAATTTGAATTCTTTGAAATTTAAATAAGCAGAATACTCCTCAATCTGCAACCCTTCAATTATCGATAGGTCTTCTAGAAGTACCTACACACTGGTCAAACGCATTAGTTTATAAATAACCTGAAGCAAATCGCTTCTGGTCGACTAGTGTCCTGATTTTGTTTGGTAACCACTTTAGGTGTCCATTGTTGCTTTAGTAAATCAGTATTTGATGAACCATTTACTTAGAAATGTGAAGTACCACCTACATTTTGAACATTTTCAAATTTAGGAATAAAAGTTCTTTGCGATTGAAAGTATGTTGGGTGGATTTCATCATACACTCTTCCATTTTCATCAACAAGTTTGTATGTGGCAGATCTACCAACAAATGAAACCTTTCCTTTTCTTTGTTTAGAAGCAGCAATGGTTGGACAGGACAATCTTGTGCCATATGTCTCATAAAAATTGATAGGTCCATTTTGAAGTAGGGCTTCTTGGAGTTGTGTAACATCCCACATTGGTGGGGAGGGGAACTAAGCATGCCTTTATAAGGGTGTGGATACCTCCCCCATCAAGACGCGTTTTAAAACCGTGAGGGGCGGATGCCTGAGGGCATGCCGGCTGCCAAAGCGGACAATATCTTGGTGCGACGGGTCTGGGCTGTTACAGATGGTATCAGAGCCGGTCGTCGGCCAGTGTGCCAGCGAGGACGCTGGTCCCCTAAGGGGGGAGGATTGTAACATCCCATATTGGTGGGAAGGGGAACTAAGCATGCCTTTATAAGGGTGTGGATACCTCCCCCATCAAGACGCGTTTTAAAACTGTGAGGGGCGGATGCCTGAGGGCATGCCGGCTGCCAAAGCGGACAATATCTTGGTGCGACGGGTCTGGGCTGTTACAAGTTGAATTAGAACCCCCAAAAGAAAATATAATAGATTGTTTCTTCATGTTCTGTTGAGCACCATTCTTCATAAAAACATCTATAATTTCTGAGCATCCACACAATGAAGTGGAAATTCTTTGTCAAAAAATATTTGTTCCGAACCTTTCAGTTTGTAAAACCTTTCACGTTGAACCTTTTCACCTTTGAAAACATCTTTTTTAACTTTCCTAATATCAATCCTTTTCAATTTTTGTTGCTGATTAGCTCTTTGATCAGCCATTTCTTTCTTTGAAAATCGTAATCCGACTTTCTTTCCAGAAACATCATCTTTGGAATCAGATGATTTATGCCCTTGTTTTGCCAGACGAGAAAATTCAGCTTTCACTTCTTTTACATCCTTTGTGCGTAGAAGATAGTTTCATCAATATCAGTATGAGAAAGAATCTTTTCAGTTGATATAGCTGATTTCTCTTCTCCAGTGGACGAAGAACCAGACACAAACTTTGAAAATTTAGAAGTTTTAGGTTTCTTTTCAACTTTCTTCCCAGCTTTCTTTGATTTATGTTTCCTCAACACCTTTTCTTTAAACTTTGAATCAGAAAACTTTGAATAGTCAAATTCTTCAACCTTTTCCTTTACAACATTAACAGCTTTTTTGATTATAGCAGGAGGTGGAACTTTCTTTTCAAACACTTTTTCAAAATTCTCATCCTTATATAAAAAACTTGTGAAAGATTGTGAATTTGTAACATTGTTTAGCTTGCAATTTTGCATCGAATAGTTGGATTTTGAGATCAGATATCTTTTGCTGAGCCTTAGACAACTCCTTTTCTGTTGCGATCAACTTCTTTGCAACTCGATTTGTTTAAGATTTTTGTAACTTCATATTATCCATTTCATCAAATAACTCCTTCTTAAGCTTATCTTCATTTATTTTCTGAATATCAATATTTTCTTTCAGCAATTTTTCTCTCTAACCAACTCCTTTTGATATTCCAAAAGTCTTAGATTATCATTCTGATAACCTACCGTGTAAGGAATATTGCGCTTGGAAGATTTCCGGCTGAATGCCAATTTTGTTATGTTCCGGCTGAAGTTGAAGTTGAAGCGGAATTCTCACTTTAAGCGGAAATGGCAGTTCAAGCGGAAAGAAGCAGTTTTGTCCTTTAGCGAATATTCCGGGTGAACTCGTTTATCCACCAAATAAAGAGTTCAACTGGACTTTTCCTGAGATATCTTTTCAGCAAGTCCAATCTTGCAAAAGCTTCTCGTATGCTTCTATATCTGATTCAAGCCACTCTCCTTAAGTAGTATGTTGCTGCAAACATGCAAGGTATTCCAATTGCCGATGTTTATTCTTTTGGTAGTTTGTATTTAACTTTTTAGTTTACGGTCTAGATTAGATCGCATGAGATCAATGGTTGTCATTGATCTCATCAGCACTATATATAGCTTAGTTAGCTCTTAGTTTACACATCATCTGTTCTTGAACAACTTGTAATAGTGTAGCTTTGAGTTAATGCAAATAGTGCCAAGTATTTGATACTTTTTT
>JBCNJP010000012.1:34576725-34644594 GCA_039602395.1 Deinandra increscens subsp. villosa
ACTTGAGACCGCCAAATGAGCCTCAGGAGCAAAACCGTGTAAACAAACTGACAACGATTGTCAATTGTGAGACTCAAGTCACAACTCTCGGTATGAGGCCGCTATATACATACTATTGTATTTTGCGATACGTTTTGCCTCATCCGTGCCCACTTTAGCAGTACACATCCGTGGCGCGGTGTTGAAATACTCCAACACCACGAACATATACGTTTAAAGCGATAGTAATCCTAAATGGTCGATGTGATGACACGGTGTTGAAATACTCCAATGTCCTTCACCTTAGAAGGTACCCTCGGCACCAAGTGCGGTGTTGAAATACTCCAACACTGATGCTCCGGTAAATACGTTCCAAGTTCAACTTGAGATAGGATGGCACGAACTACCAGTTTTAAAGAATTACCAAATAGGGATATTAATTACTTTTAATATTTAATCATCGTCAGACACGAACGATAAAACCCTATCTCCACTCGGGACCAGTAAATTAATTTAACCTAATTAAATTACTAAGTTGTCGCGAATGGCATATTGTGTGTTAAACGGCATAAGGTCTTGATCTCGCTCGAGCCATACAAGCGAGATCATATGGGACAATTTAAAATAAATTAAATTATAAAATGGTGAACGATCGAGATGGCAACTCTGTGCGATCTGGAATCCTGTTCAGCTCCCACTTGCTTTGACATCCCTCTGGCGTGTGTCCAGTCTTCGACTTTTGGTTACATACAAATTTACAATTACTAAAACTACTTCTAGTAACCTAGCTCTAAAATTGTACAACTTTGAAACCCTAAAACCGGGTCCATGAACCAAAATCAAAAACAACCAATTGGGCCAACAACTTGGGCCAAACAGAGAAAAACAAATCACGCCATGACATTCATACATGATCACAAAATATAGAGGGGTCGGCCGTAACACACAATATAATATATGGAATTAAAATAATAAATTAAATTAATTCTAATTCGCAATTTGGATTTAAGTCGAAATTGCGAACTACCGGTCGCGGAAAGACCGGTTCTGGTTTGCGCGCGGTGATAATGGCTCTGATACCACTGTTGGGTTTTACAGTGGGATCCGGGTTACCGATTTTAATTTTCTAAAACCGATTTAAAGATAAAATTAATTCTAAATTAATTTAGCAGCGGAAACGAATTAACACGCGGACGCAACTGTAACAGGATCAATCACCGACACGACAAACACAGAAAATATATTTATTTAAATAAATAAATAAATACATAAATAAATAAAATATCTAATAAATTAGATATACCTTGGCGGGATCCGAGCAACCGCTCGAGACACCCGGATTCAACGGGCTCGCGCTAGGACGAACAGTGACGTCAGTCTCGAACCTTCGAGACAGATCATCGACGACGGCAGCGGCGGCGGCCATAGGTGGCGGCGGCGGCAGTGGCGGCGGCGGTGGTAGGGATACCATCGGTGGTGGTGACAAAACCTTCTCCGTCGGGATGGCCACCGGAACCGATCCCACGACAAACGATTCGCCGGAGATCGGAGGAGGTACGGCGGCGGCGGTGGACGGGTAGAGCGGCGCCGGCCACGACGACACGACCGGACGCGGTGGCCTCGGCTGCGCCGGCAGCGCGAGGACCACCGCTCGGTGGTCGCGCGGCGGCGCTGAGGGGGCGGCGGCAGCGACGGCTGCGGCGGCGGCTTGAGTCGCGGCTGCGGCTTCGGCTGCGGCTTCGGCTCGGGCTGCGGCTGCGGCTCGCGTTGCGACGGCTTCGCTATCGAGTCGGGCGCAAAAACTGGCTAGACGGGGATCCATCAAAGATCGCGAGGGAACCACGGTGGAGGAGGGGCGGCGATCGGCGGTCGGCGGCTGGGAGCCGGCTTCGGGTTCGCGGACGGCGCAGAGAGAGAGAGGAGGAGTTAGGGTTTTTTGCTTATCTGCTTATCTTCTTTTTTTCTTCTCCTCTTTCTTTTAATATTAAAATCGCGGACCGGGGCCTGCGAACTGGGCCCGGTCGCGATACTCCTTTAGTCCACCAACCGATCAGTCTGTTAATCCGGTAACAACTGATCGGTCCGTCTTTTGATTAGCGAGTAATTCTGAACCGACAGTTTTGTCGTTTTAAATAAATAATTAATATTTATTTAATTCACCAATTAGTTCGTTTATATCTAATTAACAATTAATTAGATTTAATAGTCCGTTGACCCGGGTGTAACTCTTACGGGTCAATATCGGTCGGGTTCGTTAATTCGTCGGGTCAGGACACCCTTGTTTCCAACAGAACTAACGGGAAAAGTTAACCGAGTTAACTTGGGAAGTTGCAGTTGTTACACGTAAGCTGTTGCTCGCAGGTTTTATGGACACAATAACAAATGCGCGACTACGGTTTTCATTTTCTTACTACTCCTATGCACATTGACAATTCAGTCGCGATTTGCATAACTAAGAATCTCGTTTATCGTTCTAAAACAAAACATATAGATATCCGTTACCACTTTATCCGTGACTGTTATGAGAAACACCTCATTAATTTGCAAATGATTCACACAGATTTTCAAAGAGCGGATTTATTTACAAAAGCCTTTGATAAAACCCGCTTCAAATATCTTTTGCAAATCAACGACATTAAAAAATCATAAACAGAGTAATTGTCGGTTGATCAATTTTTTATTTTGGTACATCTTTTAGTTTTCTTTGCTTGTTTTCATAAAAAAAAAATACAAATATAGCATTTTGTATTTTTGGGGGAAAAAAATTGGAAGAGCATAAGAAAAAATGCTAAAAATTAAAATGAGAAATTGATCCGACCTAGCGAGAAGTGATATTACATCAGCTTATTTCATCAACTATGGATAAAGTAGAGATAAAGGTTGTAGGTACTTCTCTGGCTAGTGGAATGTGCTAAGGCAAATCTGATATATGCTAGTATGATATCAACTTAATGCTTACTTTATAATTGTGATGTAACATCATGAAGGATACTGTGTGACTTTGGCAATTTTAAAATCTGAAAACAGCAAAAACAGAATAAGAGATGTTCTGGTGTACGCATGTTTTTATTTTGCAAAGATCTTGTTTGATTTTCTTGATTTTCTCAAGTGATCGGCCTTTCTCTGCGTGTCGAAGATCGACCTGATTGGTGTTCACTTGAGGTTCTACTCTATTTTCTTTGGTTTTTCGTATAAGCCATCGGACTTTCTCTACGCGTTTGAAAGTACCGACCTGATTGTTGTTGGGTTATATAATTTCTGTTTTATTTGCTATTTTTTCATTAAACAATCAGACTTTTTCTGCGTGCTCATAAGGCCTACCCGATTATTGTTTGTTTAGGGTTCTACGTTATTTTGCATGAAACACCATGAACAATAAATCTCTATGGAAAATCATATTCTGTAAAAAAAAAAATATATGGATAAGTCATGTTACCAGTATTCCTGATTGTGTGGGCTTTCACATTATCTATGCTTGATAATCTTACCGATAACATATCAGAAAGCTATAAAAATTGATTTGCAGAGGCTTAAATAAACTAGAATGTTGTATTCTCAGTCGACTTACCTTGAATGCTAATTAATTTTGAAATTGAAGTGTGTCTAATACGTATTGTCTAATATGATCTCGCGTCTGGAACATTCTCACAAAAATTTAAGTTCTCCATATTTCATTTCTGTTTGGTTATTTGTTTGATATCTGAAAATTCAAAAAGATTTTATGTGTGTTTTAGCTTAATTTTTGTAAATTCAAAAAGATATTCGATGTTTTTGAAATTTTTAGAAAAATAAAAAAGAGTTTGTTTATGATTTATTTCTGATCAACCGATGGTGAAAATTATCAAAAATATGCCGGGAAACCAATCTGTCTTGACATCATCAAGCTCATAAATGAATGATCAAAGATTTATTGAAAATTGATAAAAATTTATCTATTCGATCAATTCTATAAATATCACAAAATTCAGGAGTGAAAAGTGAAATTTTTGAAGAACTTAAGTGTGACTTCGGATGACCCAAAGTGGCACTTCGTGTCTGTTTGCATGGACACAAAGTGATGCGAAGTGAGGGTTGAAGTGCGAGTTCAGGTCACATTGTAATGAGCCAAAGTCTCACTTCGTGTTACGAAGTGGACATGCTATAAATAGCAAAAGTCCCTGTTCGGAACTCATTATTTCAGAAAACCACTTCGTAACCCTAGCCGCTACTTCGTGTTCTTGATAACAAATGATCGTTTTTCAACATTTCAGACCGATTTTTGTTTGGATTCAGGTGGGTAATCAATGTACAAGTATGGGGTTGTGTTCTATTTGATTTTTTGACTGTTTAATCGTTGTCAATTTTGCCAAAAACCGTGTCGGTTCACAAGTTTTTAAAAAATCAGATTTTTCGAACACTTGTGGTGCATTCTAGACGATAAACTATGTGTCGTTGTATTCTCCTTGTTCACACGAGCATGGGGATACAAGATTTTTTGACAAACGATGACTGGATCATAGGTTTTGATCGAAGAAACCCTTCGGTTTCGTATCAGACCCGAAGTGGAAGTTCTTCATACGAAGTGAAACTTCGGATCTTACTTTGTGTAAGTTTGATCCAGTTCGGTTCACTTCGGATGTTGACTATTGTCACACCCCCAATTTACCACTAACGGAGTTTTACCGAGTTGGGTGTGATAACATACCAGAATCCAAGTCATTAGTTACTTTGCTAACTACTGGGTTATAAATATAAATCAGAGTAATGCATTCTAGGGAAAACATTCACATGTCATGATTTCAAAACGTAGCGGAAGCATTGTAAAAAAAATTAAGTTGCATCAAAAACACGACGTCCAATGATAACATAAGAAATAAAAACCCTTAATAAATATTGAAATATAGCTTAAAGCAGAACTCCCAAAAAGAAATAAAAATGATGTTTAAGTGACCAACGTATTGCCCGCTTACTTTTCCCAGAACAATCCTCGTCTAGCGACCTGTAAAAAGATAAGTAAGACCAAGTGTCAGCTAACGCTGGTAGTTCACATAAGTAGTATAACATACCGTTATACCCGGCATATAAATATATATATATATATATATATATATTATATTCATACGTAGAATGTGTTACAATACTGAAACTATCATAGGTAGCTAACCTAAGTTCATGTCATAGAGAAAGTTCGCAACCGAGACTGACTAAGTGCATGTAGGATTAACCTACACGTTTTTCCTTTCCCCGTGTCTATCCGAACACGGTAGTTTTGGCTGACATTAACTCAGTCCGACCGACCAGTCGGGTGGGCATCCCGTGCCCGCTGAGCGGGGTTTGTCAGACCCCAGTAGTACTACTAAATATCACCATGCTAATTTACTTTATTAACGGTTCGAGTGTAAGGTCTTAAAGATGGATAGGCTATTCTAGAGACATGTGATAATGTGTATTCAGTATTTAACATGCGTTTGTGCAGGTTATCGAGTAACCTGTGAAATGTGCGTGTCGAACACCCAAACGGGATGTGACATAACGGTTTGTGAAACTCACCTTAGGGAGCGCTGCTACAAGAAACCGCACTTGAGCCAAGTGCTTCGCGTTTTGATATAAGAGTAAGACCTAAGAGTGTGGTCTAAGAGTTAGTCGTGTCTCGAGGACAAAAGGAAAACGTTTCGCGTGTACCAGTGGAAAAAAAACAGGGTCACTTATGACCTATCACAGAACAAGTTTGACTTTGACTATTAACATTTGACCGACGTGCCGACCCAGGACTAAGTGGTTGATCAAGTGTAGTAAAGCATATGAACGTGTGATTGAATTCATGTAAACCATTTGAGAGGTGGTGTCCTGGTACCATGCTACTAAGGTGGTGAAGGTGACACATATCAAGCAACTAGGACTATGATGACTACTACACCCGTATGGTATGAGGTCAACGGGTCAACCTCCTACAGTCTTGCCATTCCCACGGAGTGGGGACCTAGGACTAACCCAACACATAAGCACATTAGAAATAGAACAAGTTGTTGAAGCATGCGGTATGTTACACATTGTCAAACAATTGGTCAAGAATTGGGGTCACCTAACTTATCCCATAAAAGGGGCTTGGTTAATGAAAGTCAATAGAAAGTTGGACTACCCTATGTTTCCTAAATTCATGCATTGACCTAAGGTTCATAGCTAGCATACAAGTCACATGGCAAAACATGTTAACAAGCATCACAAATTTAGGACAGCTGCACACGATTTTGTTTACTTAAGATCAGTGACTTATCGTGTGAACCAGGACCTCTAACCACTACCAATTTAAATATAACTCCCCAAAGTTTATTTTTTCCAAAAAGAATCACCTCAAAATGATTAGGTATGAGAAAGTTATGTCATTTGAAGTTGGACAAAATTTCCAGATAGAATCTGTCTAGTGTTTAGTAAATGACATAGTGTTCGGGTTATAACTCACCAATACCTTTGAGTAAAATTCTAAAAACTTCCAGATCATTAATTTAGTTTATATCAAACAACTTTTATGTTTTACCAAAATTCTATTAGCCACGTTAGGCTTGTCAAAAATCTCACACAAGTGTGTGGGTTTGTTTTCTATCAGAATTGCACAACCTTTTTGAGAGGAACCTTTGAGGTACCAAACGAGATCCTTATCACGTGAAATTGGTGCCATTGGAAGGCTAAGAAAAAATATAACTTCTGAAAAAAGAATCAGACCCATTGGATAAAAATCGACCAAGTTATGGCCTTTCAAAGCTGACACATTTTTCTGGACGAATCTGCCAGAATTTCGACTTTACATAAACATCTTGAAAACGAGTTTTTAGTTGAGTTTTTTTTTATCGTTACAATATAAAACTTATTGGTACACTAAAACAGATTTGGGCACCCCTCATGATGGAAAATAGTTCACAATAATGCATAAACAAACACAAGATACGAATTTCCAGCACATGGAATCAACGACACAAGCATGTAAGCATACAATGGGAGGGTGATCATAGAGAGTAGGAATCCTAGACATGCAAAGTTTAGGGTCTCTTACCTTAGGAGATTGAAATTTGATGAAGAAGAGGTTCTCCTACTTGTTGCTTGCTCCGTGAATAACAAGGAACGCGATGGTAGCCTAGATGAAGAAAATCGAAGAAGAAGAGAGGGAGAAGGGGTTGCCGTCAACTCCAAGGGCTAGGGTTTTTTTTTTCTTTTGAAAGTAGAGAGCAGAGAGGGAGAAGGGCAGATTTTTGGATTTGTGAGGGGGAGAGGGTGTTAGACGTGTTTTTTTTTCTTTGAGATTGTCCTCCTTTCATTTCTTGTGCAACTTGGTGAGGAAGCAAACTTGGAGGAATGGTAACCATTTTTTTTCTTTCAAATTTCGGAAATGGGGGGGGGGGGGGGTTCTTCACCGAAATTTATAATATATATATATATATATATATATTTTATTTTTGCTAGATACTAAATAACATGTCATATTTATTTCATGGTGACACTTACAACTTATGACACGCATTTTGCACTTTTTGAGCAATTACACATAAAATAAAGTACCACATATTCTTGTAACATCTAAACGCACTAAATCATGAAATATCATGATTTTTAGCTAGTCGGGTTATGTTCGTTTATCTAACGTTCTTATGGGTGATTAACCAGTGCATTGGGATAAAGTCGGTAAAACAAGTGCACGTGACACAGACATGACATAGAATGACTAGTACACATTTACAGGTCTTAACGAAAACTTAACTGGGTTAACCTGGGAATTTGGCAGTTGTCACATCCTCCCCTTGTTATGGAAATTTTCGACGCATTCACTGTTCTGAAAGGGGGAAGAAAATTTTAGGGTCGTTACAACTATCCACTTCGGATGTTGATCCAGTTCGCACGAGTTCGCACATTGACTAGTCCACTTCGAACGTTAACCATGTCCACTTCGTGCTTTGACCGTGTTGTTTTTGTTGACCCAATTCGTATCCACTTCGTAACATAGTTCGGACCAGTTCGTTTAAGATTTCCAGTTGGATAATAATTTACGATTTTGGTGAACGCTTTTTATTATCACATTGAATTTAATAAATATTTTGTTTTATGTGTTTTTAGAAGGACAAATGATTTGAAAGTTGGTGATAGACATAACATTTGTGCCTAAGCAGTGAAGTTTGGAGGAATTTTTTACTTTCTCAGACGTTCAAGGATTCACTTTGCAATTACTGAAGAGTGTGATCCTTCCATGGATATTCTCACTGAATTCTGGATAACTGCTCGCACAATCATCGATGACATTTCAGTATGAATCTCTAGCCCTGTTCAGAAGACAACTGTAGAATTTACTGAGGCTGATGTCAGGAGGGTGTTGAAGTTTGATGCTGATGATCTAGAGGATCCATTTGACTTTGATAAGCCTTATATTGTTGCGTTGCTGAAAAGGATTTGCTATGTTGAAGATCCAAATAAAGATTGGGTGACGAAATAAAAAATATGTGTCCCGTACAAGTATCTGATTCATGTATTACTACATTGCTTAGGGAACAGAATATCAGGACATGATGAAATTCGCTCGAAGATGTTGTTGTTGGGATATGACAGTGGTATACGGGTGCCCGACGATGACAAAAAAAATTATCCGATTACAATTTAGTTAATCTATACCGACCGAGTGCAATTAAATCAGAGTTTATCGAATTAATGAGTAATTCGATTAGGCAGCGGAATAAAAACGATTTGATTACTAAAACGCGTAAACCCTAAAGTGCCCTTATCGTGTCAACAGGATCACGATCACCAAATCACACAAACACCTAGATCGCATTAAACGGAACGCTATCGGAATTAACGATAACATGATCAAAATAATTAAATAAACAAACAAATCTAAAGAGAGTTTAGACATACCTAAGCGGTGTTCTAACACACGTTAAAGACATCGAGGAACAAAGAGCTAGTCGCTAGGGTTTCACGGAAAAATCGATCCGATCGTTCGGATCCAATCGTTTCGCAGATCGCAAAACTCCTCCGATCGATTCGTCGCGGTATGCGATGACTCGAGTGATGGCAGCATGGCTGCGATGGTTCACGGCTGCGGTAGTCCACGGTAGCGGCGGTGACGGGACTGCTCGACTGCGGCGGCGGCTGCCGCTGGTGTGGCGGCTGTTGTTGCTGCGGCGTCAGTGGTGGCTGTGGTGGTCTCGGTGACTGCTGAATGGAGAGCAGCGGAGTCGCCGGCGGCTAAGGTCGCGACAAGGGAGAGCCGACAAGAGAGGGAGATCGCGAGGGAGGGGAGGTCGCGATGGCAGTGATTTCGAGATTAGGGTTTTCTAATCTCTAATCACCTATTAGTAGGCCGCTTAATTACGCCTAGGTCCCTCGACAATATCTTTTACTATTACGAACCATTTATATAGATTAATTAATAAAACGAGTTTATTAATTTACAAGTCGTAATTTTGAGAACCGACGAACTCAAATAACCTTTTATTTGATTCTTTAATTAACCATAAACGTTAACCAATAACATCGTGTTCCGCGTATTTATCGTTTAAGATAAATGTGTAATTAATTGCATGTTTATTTATCGAGAATAAACAATGATTAATTACTAATTTCCATGATATACCGGTTAATCGATTAAGCGGATTTTAAGCTCGTTGCCCTCATTGTAACTCTTACGGGTCTTAACTGGGTCGGGTTCTTGATGTTGTCGGGTCTCGACATCCAATATCCAATAAACTCCTACTTGGATAGATGTCGACAACATTTGAAGAAACAGACAGAGGTGCTCTAGCAACACATGATTGTCCCAACAAGTTACCACGCTTCAGTCAATCACCAAGGTATATCTATAAGCTAGCGTTATAGTTTAGACTTATGGTAATTTTAAGTCATGAGTTCCTTGCTGTATAAGACATCAATTGGACACGAGACATGGATTTGATTCATTCTCTTTAAAGTTCAATCATTTGTATTTCTCATGTTTTCAGTTCGAAGTGATCCAAGCAAACACACAGTAAGTTTGGTTAAGGTCTTACACTTAACACTTGGAACTTACGAGAGGGCCCATGATGTCTAACTGTTGCATGATTAATGCAAGAGTACAGAATCCCGTATTGACTACATACAGCTCCCACTAAGCTTCAGAACCATTCCCAAAAATAGCCGTTATGACTGGCAGTTACGTGACAGCGTTAAGCTACAATCAAAGAATAGTCTTAGGCTCACGAGAGGTAGCATATGTATATCAGGTCGAAGGATACTGCTGAGTATACCATTTAATCAAATTTGCTTATGATTAAAATCCATAAAGACAACTTGATGCGAGTTACATCACAGCGTCATTCTGTAATGAGGTCTATGAGTCCGGATAGTTAATCGTTTGAGTCCAGAGTCAGTATAGTCTTAGTTCAGATCTGTTCCCAGAAATCTGATCTACTATGGACAGTTTAGAATATTTCAAAATATTCATGGATATTGAAAACGTATGAAATTCGAACACGTTGTGCAGAATTTGGATTCTGCATCTAACCATTTAGATCAAGTCGAATGAGTTTGTGCAAACGTTGAAGTTCGACATCCCAACACTAAAATACAACATTGTAGTGATGTAGAATTCAGCCACTATGAAGTAGTATTAATGATCTAACTAGATCAATACGATGGTGAATTTTATACTACGTTCTTGACTTGTGTTTTTGTACTGCCTGGATAGAATATTTCATTAGTTTCAGTGTTGATCATGAACAATGGAACTGCTTAAGTGAATTTGAATGCGTGATAAATCTCGTCCCTTTGGAGTGCACGTGGATTACTGTGTTATCACATGAGCACGTTAATGGATTGATTTAAGGAATCCATTTAACTTTTCTTGAGTGTACCGTACAATCATAATTCAAATTCTTCTTAAGGTGGCTATATTGTTCAGTGAGTATAATGCCATGCTCGTTTTGAACAATTTTAAAATGTCATCAAGATCAAGTCGTGATGTTGTGGTTTCCAGCTTATATCCTTGTGTAACCCTTCACACTGACATCATTACAATATACGTATATTGGATTCTTTTGTTTTGTATGTATTTTGATATGTCTCGTTTCAAGAAATTGGTATATATTTGTGGATGCTCTTCCAGAGTTTATTTCAATTACAAGTTGTCTTGAAAATTGTTGATATTTTGAGGTTTCATTTTGATTTTAATCCATTAAACTTATATGAATGTCGGATTAACACTCAATCGTTATCCAGATAAGATTAGTGGTGATGCTCCCATTTGCTTTATGTAGACCAGGCATCCTCGTAATCACCTTTTCTTTCAAACTACATGGACATAAATTTGCTGAAGAAATTATTCAGCAAATACAAATTTCGTTTCCAAAAACGAGATCATTTAGTTTCATAACTTAGTATGAATCTAAATCGATCAAAATCTGAATGTCATACTTTGTCCATGAGATAGCAATATGAAATCAAACTACTTGAGTTTATGGTATTCTTGATACGATCATCATTATGTTTGAAAAGGTATTCGGTATTTGACCCAACGGTGATAACCATATCAGAATGTAAAGTCTGATTTGTGATTGATAATACAATCAAATGACTAATTAATGATAGAAGATTTCAAACAAGTGAAATCGACAATAAATTTCAATGGGAGTTGATAGTCATTTGTAATGCCAGCATCTTTTCATTTTAGCAACAACCTTTTGTTGATGAAAAGATGTTCGTCTAATAAGTCTTGAATGTATTCAAGAGTTAATTTACATTATCCATTATTTTCTAATGAAATCCATGTTTCATGAAAGGTAATTCAGATGTCTAATGATCTGAAGATGGATAAATGTTATTCAAGTCAGTCTACCAAAAGATTTCATCTTAGAACTGGCTATGAGTATGCAAGTGATTAGAAGAAAACATTTCATGGGTGTGGGGTGCGGGAGTGACTTTTGGGCATGTCCTAAGTCTTATGTATTATTGGTTTCTATCTTGAAACCTTATCCTTGAGTTATGAGCAACAGGTGCTTGTAAGGATTTCTACACATAGGAGTACAATTTTATTGTAGTCAAAGACTTTCAAGGTGTTGTTCGTGTATATATATATGTATACGAGTGACCATCACGGTCATGTGCGCGAGTCTCACTGCGCTTATGTCATGATCATGCAGGTGATCATTATAGTAGGTAATATGAACCTTCATAAATAAGCATTTGATATCAGCAAAAGCCTAATGCTTAAAATAACGAAATCGAAAAGTGTGATTTCAAGAATGGTTCAATTTGATTTGATGAATTATTGAGCTAAGTGATTCTAAACCACAAGGTTTTTATGAATCATAATAGGTCATTGTTCTCGTTGTAGCAAGTACAACTCGAATTTAAAGATATCATGGCCTTGATGGGGTTTGCGAGAACAAGTGTCCTCGTATTTGCATTAGGCTAATCTTGTGTTCATCAAAATCATACCAGGTATAAAGTCATGTTATTCATGTTTGAATCCAATTCTAGCAAACAAGTGAAACCATTTTCAAACGTAGAAAATCCATGCATACTAATTAAGTTTAAAACGTAAACCAAGTGCATGTCAAGATTCAAACCAAAGCAAAATGTATCCATCCTGGACCCCGCCAGGGAAAAACAAACAAACCAGTTGTTTAAAAGATATCACCAATATTGTTTAAAGTTTTGACATGAACTTTATTCATAGTTTGCAATCATGCAAAGAGGTCATGTCATCTTGGATCTTTGCTTACTTCGATTTCATGTTCCTACAAAAGTAAAATATGTCAAGCATATATTTTGAATGATCTAATGAAGTGGTTAATAACATGAGCTTATAAGTATATATACCTCCAAAAGTGCCATCATCGGCCTTCCTTCCCTTCACCTTGGCAAGATACTCAGGGCAGTTTTGCCTCCAGTGCCCCATCTTGATGCATTCATAGCATTGGCGCTGGTGTGGCGGTGGTGCTTTTGATGCTTTAGACTTGCCCTTACCGGTAACACTAGAGCTCCTAGCGGTAGCATTCTGTCCTTTCCTCTTATGCCTCGTCCCCTTCTTTTTAACCTCGGGTTTCTTGACACCAGCTAATCAGATTGCGAGCACATCGTTCGCCTTGGCCTTGTTGGTGTTGCTTCCGTTGTTAAGAAAGTTAACTTCAGCAGCTTTCAACATGTCGTGAAGCTCGGTGACTGTCTTAACCAGATTGTTCATATTGAAGTTAATCCTGAAAGGAGTAAATGTACTGGATAGAGAGTGAAGGATCAAGTCCATCGCCATTTCCTGTGGAATGACGTAATCGAGATTCACAAGGCGATCGATGAACCCTTTTATCTTAAGGACATGAGCACTAATAGGAGTTCCTCCAGGCTTGCGACATGTGATCAATCTGACAACTGTTTCATAACGTTCGTGTCGGGCTTGGGTTTCGAACATGCACTTAAGTTCCCCGATCATCCAAAAAGCCGTCCAATCAACCATGCTTTTCTAAATTTTAGTAGACATGGTGGCCAACATGAGACATGTCACAGAATTGGCATCCTTTTTTAGCATCTCACATGCAGCGCGAGCACATGCGGAGATATTCGCAGGTGCTGCGGGCACTTCTGCTTCCAACACATGTTGTTTGTTGGCCATTTGCAGGACGATTTTCAGATTTCGATGCCAGTCGAACAAGTTGGTGTCATTAAGTTTCTCATTCTCAAAGAGAGATTTGAGCTGAAAAATCTCGTTAGTTACAGGAGGATTAGCCATCCGAAACAATAGGCAATTGGTTTTAGTGTTTCGATGTTTACATTCGTATTCAAAGATGGCAAGTAAATCTTGAATAGGAAAGTGGGGACCCAGTTAGAAATTGACCAACAAAGGCAGCGTTAAGTGCAATCACCAGTCTATTAAATAATTGGATGGACAACGATTATATCTTGTGAATACTAGTCATAATTCCCGTTTATGAGGCTTTCGCCTATTAATCTGCTAAATACGTTTAGCCTCATCTGTACTATTTTGTCTACGAGTGACTAGATGTACGATGTTGAACTTTACTCCAATACATCATGTACTCTCAAAGAAAATGATAGATTTCTTCACTGGTCAGTATGTGCGCACGGTGTTGAACTTTAATCCATTGCACACACCTTGGAAGATACCCTTGAAGATCAATGTAGGGAGGAATTCATCATTTTGTTTAGATAGCTTGTTTAGATTAGTTTATCTTGTATTTTGTCTATTTCGGTAGCTAGCGACACTACCGAGCGAAACTGAGTTTCGCTCGGTGCCTAGTTTAGACTGTCTCAGTGACAGTTTCGCTTGGCCAGCGAAACTGCCAGCGAAACTGCCTACTGAACAGTATATAATAGCCGCCTTTGTGCAGCCAAATGTAACTTTTGCAACCTTTGAACCCTAATACAAGAAATCTGCGTTTTGGTAAGTTTTGGTGACGGCTAGGAGCTTTTCATATCATTATTGTAGCTGTAATCATCTCTTATCATCATCTTGGTTCATGTTGTGATTGTTCAATACTTGAAAACCCATTTGAGCTATTGAATATCATCTTTGTTGTTGTTTATTTGGTTTTCTTCTCAAAACATCATCATTTGCACTGTAAAAGATCAGTGAGGACCAACAATATGGTATCAGAGCCATTGTGCTCTTGATTTTGGTGTTTTTGAGTGTTTTTGGGTAAAACTTTGAAAATCTATTTGATTCTGAAATCTCATTGTTTTGGACTGGAAATCGATTGAATATTGTGTGTTTTGATGTCCTGAAGACTATGCAATAAACCGATCATTACTCCATAGTGATTTGGGTTGATTTCTGATCATTTCTTCTTCAAAAAGGGTGTTCTGGGCCGACCTGAATCCCTCCCTAGGGGGAATATTGAAGATCAATGTAGGGAGGAATTCATCGTTTTGTTTAGATAGCTTGTTTAGATTAGTTTATCTTGTATTTTGTCTATTTCGGTAGCTAGCGACACTACCGAGCGAAACTGAGTTTCGCTCGGTATCTAGTTTAGACTGTCTCAGTGACAGTTTCGCTTGGCCAGCGAAACTGCCAGCGAAACTGCCTACTGAACAGTATATAATTGCCGCCTTTGTGCAGCCAAATGGAACTTTTGCAACCTTTGAACCCTAATACAAGAAATCTGCGTTTTGGTAAGTTTTGGTGACGGCTAGGAGCTTTTCATATCATTATTGTAGCTGTAATCATCTCTTATCATCATCTTGGTTCATGTTGTGATTGTTCAATACTTGAAAACCCATTTGAGCTATTGAATATCATCTTTGTTGTTGTTTATTTGGTTTTCTTCTCAAAACATCATCATTTGCACTGTAAAAGATCAGTGAGGACCAACAACCCTGAACATCAAATGCGGTGTTGAACTTTACTCCAACACTGATGCATCGGTAAATATGTTCCAAGTTAGACATGACTAGGATGGCAAAATCTATCGGTTTTAAGGATTACCAAATAGGATTATTAGGTCAAACCTTAAGTAATTATATGATTTGACGATTAATATATAAACCCTATCTCACTCAGGACAGTCAATTAAATAACCTTATTATTAATGACTAGGCATCGCGAGGTGATAACCAATTAATTTTATCGTGTGATATTACGGATCAAAAAATTCGAGATATTAGTCGAATGAAATTAGTTATTGCTTTAAGTCGTGAATAATTTATCACTAATTCTTAATTGATTGAAAAAAGGTTTTAACCATTTAAAACTTAGTTTGGAGTTTTAGTTGGCGTGTTAAACGAGTTAATACATGCAACCAAAACAAAACATTCAAACATAACACATATTCGGCTTTAAAGAGATTTTGACATTGTCAGAGCCTTATTGACAATGTCGAAGAAGGTCTGGGAAATAAAATAAAAATCAACCACAAGGATGCAAAATGCATCCGGCCGACTCTAATGCTCCCACTGGCTTCAATAGCTCCTTTGCATCGATTGATATTCGTCGGTTCAACGGGCTTGGTTACTTTTCATGCTAGGATGTGTTCTTGGATAAGAACACTTACCACGATGGGGTAGTCGTATCAAAGCTTGTCGCGTTTGTCTAGAGCGAAGGTCCGCAATTACAAGAAAAATAAACAAACAAATCTATATCTAATTTTGATACAACTTTGAACCCAAAACGTCGGCTAATCCAAAACCATGAAACTAATGGGCCAAAATGGGCCAATTCATGACACGATAATCAATCACAACCAAAATATGGGTCGAGCCGAATATGCGTATTAATTCATTCAGTTTATCGAATCAAGTAATATTCGGTGGAATTAAATCGACCAAATATATGATTAAAACGATTCGTATAACATTTGCGACTTTCGCGTTTTAACCCCAGTTCACGAAATCCACCGGTTTACGTGTGGTGATCAAGGCTCTGATACCACTTTTGGGATACGACAGTGGTGTAGGAGTGCCCCGTGACGACAAAAAAATTTATCTGGTTACAATTAAATTAATCATTACCGACTGAGAGCAATTAAATAAGAGTTTATCGAATTAACGAGTAATTCAATTAGGCAGCGTAATCAAAAACGATTTGATTATTAAAACGCGTAAACCCTAAAGTGTCGTCATCGTGTCAACAAGATCACGATCGCCAAAGCACACAAACACCTAGATCGTATTAAAACAGAACACGGTCGGAATTAACGTTAAAATGATTGAAATAAATAAATAAATAAACAGATCTAAAGCGAGTTTATATATACCTGAGCGGTGTTCTAACACACGTTAAAGACACCGAGGAACAACGAGCTAGTCGCTAGGGTTTCACGGAAAAATCAATCCGACCGTTTAGATCCAATTGTTTCACGGATCGTGAAACTTCGCCGATCGATTCGTCGCGGTATGCGATGACTCGAGTGATGGCGGTTGCGACTAGCGCCAGACGGAGACAGAACATAGACGGCGACAAGGTTGCGGTGGTTCACGGAAGCGGCCGGTACGTGACTACTCAGCAACGACGTTGGTGTTGCTGCGGTGATGGTTGCTGGAGCATCTGTTGCTGCTGCGGCGTCGGTGGTGGCAGTGATTTCGAGATTAGGGTTTTCTAATCTCTAATCACATATTAATAGGCCGCTTAATTACGCCTAGGTCCCTCGACAATATCTTTTACTATTACGAACCATTAATTACGATTAATTAATAAAACGAGTTTATTAATTTACAAGTCCTAATTCCGAGAACCAACAAACTCAAATAACCTTTTATTTGATTCTTTAATTTGCCATAAACGTTAACCGGTAAAGTTGCGTTCCGTGTATTTATCGTTTAAGATAAATATATAATTAATTCCATGTTTATTTATCGAGAATAAACATTGATTAATTACTAATTTCCATGATATACCGGTTAATCGATTAAGCGGATTTTAAGCTCATTGCCCTCATTGTAACTATTACGGGTGTTAACCGGGTCGGGTTCTTGATGTTGTCGGGTTTGGACATACAATATCCAACAGTTGTCTATGCTGGTGGCCTTAATTCTTAATCGTGCATACAATTTTGCTAGTCTTATATTCCTATATATGAGAGAAAATCTTGTGGCAAGACAGAAGAGGGCTTTGATATATCCAAGGTTTGTGCAAATGATCATAAATGATCTGTACTCACAGCTGGTGAAAACTAAAAGTCAGAAGATGTTGTTGAAGCATATGACTGAGACTAGTCTGGGTACGTTAACAATCTATCAGAAAAAGAAAGCAGATGAGCATCCTCAAATGAAGAGATTGATTGGTCACTTTGCAAGAGCTGATTACCAAGCTCCAGCCAATGGTGCACCTCGTCATGAAGAAGGTAGTTCTGATGAAGAATTGGACTATACTTCGTTAGAAGACATATATAGACAAAAACAACAACAACCACATCAATCGAAGCAAAAACAACAAAGGAAAAAAGCAATCCCCGGTCGTAACTGAACATGTCGTTACTGAACCTAAAGTTCAAATAACTGTTGGTGTGTCTGAAACAGTTGCAGTGAATTCCCAGATGTATGAAGATGATGATGATGAGCAAGATGATGATATAGATGAAGTTAGTACTGAATTTGATTCTGATACCAATAACCCTCGAACGTTCATCTCTGTTGGAGCTCAGGAGATTTTTGTGAAGAAAGGCAGTAAAGAACATCTTGCTATCGAAACAGGTTAAACAAGAGCAATGAACGTTATATAGGTCATGCATATGAAGCAGCTCCATCCGATGACGATGAAGATTATAACCCTGATGCTAATGTCGGAAAGGGCAAGGGTAAACAACCGGTTACATCCTCATCTACACCGAAACCATTAAAGAGGAAAACACCACTGGTGGTCTAGCGTTTCTGAAGATGCTGAAATGTACTGAAATTCTACAACGACGTGCCAGTAGTGGATCTTCATCTGGAAGTCCAGTATTGTATCCACCTCTATTAAGCTCTACACCAGCTGCTCCAGCTGTATCATCTGCTGCAATGGAGAAAATTATCTCATCGTTAACGCAGTCAAACATTGTGAGGAGGTATCTTGGATCAAAGTTTGGATCGATAAGCACAACACCTTCAACAAGTGTTTTTGCTCAATATGTAAATCAGCCGATTGAAACTTCAAATGTTCCAGTTTCTTCTACTACAACGACTACTACAACTCCAGCTTCTGGTAATTTTAACATCAATGTTTCTTCAAGTGGGATATCTTACTCTCAGCTTTATATATTCAACAGTATTCTCACTGATTATCAAGCTCAAATAGCTGATTTAAAAGCTAAAGATGAAGCTAAGACAAAGCTGATCGATGATCTGAAAGTGAAAGATGAAGCTCAATCAAAACATATTACTGAACGGAAGAGAGATTATCATTAAATACAAAGTGGAAATGAGGTGAAGACTAAAGAAATTATGAAGTTAAAACTGACAAATTCTTCCCAAGAAGAAAGATTATCACAGATGGATGAGCAGTCAAATTTCTGCTTAGTAAAGTTGCTGCTCAGAGGGAGTTGGGATGTAAAGATGATGTGCTATGATACTTGAATAATAATCTGGATAATGATGATCCTGAAGGTGCATCTGGAGGAGGGTCAGGAACAGCATGAGCATCTGGCTCGGCAGGAGCATCTGGCTCGGCTGATGGTACCTCTACATCCAAGGGGGAGTCACATCCAAGAAATGTGGTGCCGATATCATCCATCCCGTCAAATCAAGCTACCAGAAATATTAATGAGATTCGCACAATTTTAGAAGATGGGGGAGTTTGTTTATGTACTTACCTAAGAACAGATTCAAGCCATTTTTTATGTCAATGATGAAGAAATGAATAAAGCTGCTGAAGCTGAGCCTGAAGCTTATGAGTCATTAGAGGCTTCAGATGATGATTTATTTGATGAAGTCATTAGAAGAAATGAATGAAAAGCTAATGAAGTTGAGCTAAATTGTTATGGAATCAAATGACAGTTTGGTTTTCGGGATTTGAAGAAAGATCTTGATTTCAACCGTTTGCGAGTATGGGATGTTAGAGAGCTGACAAGAAAATCATTTCTAAACTATGGTGAAGGATGGAAAGGTTTTCACTTCAAGAAACTACTGGATAAAGAATATCAGGATGTTTTCTAGTTTATGAGTCAACAAAAGCCGAAGAGAGGTGAACATCCTACCAAGAAACATCCGATCACAGGCAAGGCTTTGATTGTTTTGAAGTTTAAGAAGAAGCCTAGGTTCAGGAAGAAAATTTATTTGAAAAGGGTGGAATTAGATTTTTTCAAGAATCTGCGTTGGTGGTACTACAATGAGAAAACTGGAGAAGCAGTGATTGTAGTAGAAGAAGACAACAAGGTAGTTTGGATTTTTGATCCAATTTGGCTGATTAACATGTCGAAGGCTGATATTGATGAACTATATCACAGTTGGATACTGTTTCATCTAGATTACATGGAACAAGCCTTGCAATTTTAGAATGTGATCCGGATATGCTTTACGTTTAATATCTATGCTGGAAGAAATCACCAGAAGACATGGACTGAGATTATAGCTGAGACATAAAGATGAAAGATTCTAACCAGCATATGCCAAGCGGGAGTTTGTTGGAACATGGAATGGCAGTTGCAGGTTCAGAACGAAAAAATCAAGATTATACACTTGTATCCCGAACTGACACGAAGTGAGACACGAAGTGTCCGTTCGTGTAGTTGTCTAGTTCAGAACATCAGACTTAGTATAAATAGTTTTAGTGTGTAGACTTTGTTTAAGAGTTTTGTCAAGTGTGTTTTTCAGAGTGTTAAAGTTTGAGAGCTCTGTAATCTCTATATTGACTTTTGGTTTGTCCGTATCAATTGAAGATTACGTTTATTTTTACATCGTTTGATTGTTTTTGTTATCGAAATGACTTGAGACTAAGCACGATCTGCCACCACACGCTCTTTCATTTTGTGATTTTCACTTGAATTACACTAAAAAACTAAAAAGAAAACAATATAGCACTATTTTAGTAATAGTTAGTCAGAAATAACCCAAAATGCGAGAAACATTTAATAGAAAAATATGAATAATTTAACGCACATCACAAAATTCGACCTGGTACGGCTCGTGGACCGTGAGGGTCTTGTCTGAAGTTTGTTGCGACCCACAACGATGTTTAGGAAATGATAGTTTTGGTCCCTCAACTTTTCTTTTGCAGTTTTAAACCCCGAACTTCTACGAACCGTTATTTTATGCTCTAAAACATTTTTGGCAATATTTCTCATGATTTCTAAGCCTTAGGACATGTATGATAATATATATATATATATATATATATATATACATATGTATGTATATATATATATATATTAATTTATTTACGTACTTATTTATTTTTCATTTATGTAAACTACCAATTTGCGTTCATAACTATATTAAACATGTGCTTATTGACTCAGAACCTTTCCTGTGCATCTACTGCACTCTAACTCTAGGATTTATTTTATTTCGAAGCTTCCTTTCACTGCGATTGATAATTGCCACTGGCCTTTCTAGATATGATAATTTTTTGTCTACTTCTATTTCCTCAAAAGGCACTATTTCCGATTCGTTTGCCACGCACTTCTCAAGTGTGACACATGGAATGTCGGGTGAATCAGGGGAAATTCCTTGGTTAATTTTAATCGATAGGCGACCTCTCCAACACTTTCGGAAATTTTAAAGGGTCCAAGGAACCTCGGACCTAGCTTACCCCTGTTGCGAAATCGGATAACATTCTTCTACGGAGAAACTTTTAACAAGATGTAGTCTCCAACCTAGAACTCAATCGGTCTTCTTCTCTTATTGTCATAAGATTTTTGTCGATCTTGTGCGGCTTTTAACCGTGCCTTGACTATCTTGAGACCGTGAGCCATATTCACGACTGTTTCTTTGCTGCCTAGCTCTCGCTGGCCGATCTCATCCCAACACACTAGAATTCTACATTTTATACCATACAACATCTCATAAGGTGGCATACCCATACTTCAATGATAGCTGTTATTATAGGAGAATTCTGCCAATGGTAGGTGATTGTCCCAGCTTCGTCTAAAGTCGATATTACAAGCACGCAACATATCCTCCAGAGTTTTAATCGTTCTTTCGCATTGGCCGTCGGTCTGAGGATCATACGTCGTGTTAATGTGCAACTTTGCTCCCATATTCTCGTGTAATTTATTCCAGAACCGCGCAGTGAACCGATTTTCCCTATCTGAGATGATAGATACTGGCATTCCGTGTTGTGCAACACTTTCTTTGATGAATAGATCGTCTAACTTTTTTGAAAAAAGAATGCATCTCACGAATAGGTAAGAAGTGAGCACTTTTACCAAACCTATCCACTATCACCCAAATAGTATCATAACCTTTAGTTGTTTTTGGTAGCTTAGTTATGAAGTCCATGGTGATATGAACCCATTTCCATTCTAGAAGTTCCAAATGCTGTAGCTTTCCGTAAGGTTTCTAGTGTTCAGCCTTCACCTTTGCGTAAGTTAAGCATCGATTTACGTACTGCATGATGTTGAATTTCATACCCGGACACCAATAGTCTTTCTTTAGATATTAGTACATCTTGGTCGAAACAGGATGAACTGAATAACGTGGTTCGTGCGCTTCATCCAATACTCTATCACGAATCCTACCTGTAAGGGTTATCCATTTTTTACCGAATCTAATCTTCACATCGTACTTCTAAGCTTCTAGTTCGTCCTACCATTCTTTCTTTCCTTTTTGACATCCTCGTCTTTGAGGGCTTCATACTCCTCTTTAAGAAGTTGGAGAAGGAAATCAGGATTAACTATCAATCTGTACGACCTCACCCGAATAGGCGGATGCTCATTTTTCTGCTCAAAGCGTCTGCAACTACGTTTGCTTTCCCGGGTGGTACATAATCTCACAGGTCGTAGTCTTTGATTAATTCCATCCACCTACGCTGCCTCATATTAAGAACCTTATGTTTGAAGAAGTACTTCAGGCTCTTATGATCAGTGTAAATGGTGCATTTTACTCCGTACAAGTAATGCCTCCTGCTTTTAAGAGCAAACACAACCGCTGCTAACTCTAGATCGTGAGTTGGATAGTTTGTCTCATGAGGTTTTAACTTTCATGACGCGTAGGGAATTACTTGCCCTGCTGCATCAACACACAGCCTCATCCTTAGTAAGAACCATTAGAGTATACTAGCAAATCTTCATGCCCATCCGACAGGATAATACCGGTGCCTGAGTCAATCGGGTTCTTAACTCTTTGAACGCATTCTGCTGACCCGGATCCCAAACAAACTTAACATCTTTCTTAGTCAATTTGGTCACTGGCGATGCGATCTTTGAGAAGTCTTGAATGAATCTGCGATAATAAACGGCTAAACCCACGAAGCTACGAATCTTCGAAGGTGTCTTTGGCGGCTTCTAGCACATCACCATCTTTATCTTGGAGGGATCTACAAGAATACCATATGTATTTATAACGTGACCAAGAAATTGCACTTCCCCTTAGCTAAAACGTACATTTGGAAAATTTGGCATACATCTTTTCCCTCCTCAAGGTTTCCAACACTTCATTCAAATGCATGGCATGGTCAGTCTCGCTCGTCTAGTAAATTTAAATGTCATCTATGAACAACACCACGAATCGGTCGAACACGGTCTCTGTCTGTAAGACCTTCAATTGAACTGGCGAACCGATATAATTCCAGCGAACTGAAGAAGTCAACTCAATTAAATTGGCAAACGGAAAACCCTTCGACGAACTGAATACACCCTCAGCGAACGTAAACTTAGGCGAACCAAAATAACTGAACGAACTAATGCTTCGGCAGACCAATGGTTCGGTGTAACCTCTCCGGACCAAATGATAACTGCCACGGACCAAGGGTTGAAGATTGCTTGGGCGGACCAAAAAACAAATGCAACCAGCGGACCAAAACTCAACGAACTGACGATGAATATTGCCTAGCGAACCAAGACATTCAACCGGTGAACCAAGCTGTTTTCGACTGATTTTCATAAATTTGATGGTTTTAGACTGAGATTTGCAGCAAAACACAAGATAGATACACTAGGAACGTGTAGAAATAAGATTTGAGACCAGCAACATTCAAAATTATGAAAAATGTAAGACCCCAATAAAACCCCACTTTCTCTCACTAGAAAATTCGGATTTTATCAAATCTGGACCAGTAGAGCAACCTGGATTTGCTCTTATACCAACTGTAAGAGCCTAGAATGGATCTTATACTGGTTTATGATCAAATCTAATGAAGAAAAGGTAAATAAAATTTGATCTTATTGATTCACTTAAAGAATGCAATTACAAAGTTTTGTTTCTCTCTCCAAAACACATACAAACACACAGACTCAATCTCTCAGTTTTGGAAATTCTGAGTAACTAAACAAAGCTAACTTATTTATAGTAAGTGACTAACCAGCTAACCATTGGTTCGCTGGCAACTAACCAATGGTTCGGCCCTTGGTTAGTTAACACCTAGACTCAACATAAAGCTAACTTCTGATACAATACACGAGACACACTGGAGCATAGAATTATGCTCTAACAAGATACTCAAAATTCACTATTTATAGGTACCAAAACTCATTTTATAGCCCGAGATATGCTCTCGTGAAGTTTTATGTGGTTGCTGAGTAGACCACTATCTTCTAGAAGTTATGCTTCGATGTGTGGTTGAGTCTTGGGGTTGCCACTTTGTCTTGACGTGAGAGAGGGTCATATGAAGGCATCAGGTCCATTCTGCAAAGACGAAGCCCCGGTCTTGGCGTAAAATCACAAAGTCTTCATATTTTCTTCATTTTAAACATTTTTTACTCCTTTTCTGATTTTCACTTGGATTACACTGAAAAACTAAAAAGAAAACAATATAGCACTATTTGATAATAGTTCGTCAGAAGTACCAATAATGCGAGTAACATTTAATAGAAAAATATGTATAATTTAACGCACATCACAAAATGCGACCTACTACGGCTCATGGACTGCAAGAGTCTTGTCTAATGTCTCTCGCGACCCATGACAATGTTTGGGAAATGACAGTTTTGGCAATATGTCTCATGGTTTCTAAGGCTCGAGACACGTATGATAATATATATATATATATACATACGTATACATATATATATATATATATTAATTTACTGGCGTATTTATTTATTTTTCATTTATGTAAACTACCAATTTTCGTTCATAACTATATTAAACATGTATACGCATGTGTTTATTAATTTTCTATCTTATAAAATATGTAGGCATCAATATTCTAATCATAATGATTATTAAAACACGTATATTTTTATTTAAAAGATGTATACGAGACGTATTTATTCTCGCATCATCATTTTTAAACCTGTTCATCATTTATCTCATATAAACATCTGCTCATTAATATATTATAATTTTCTAACACGTATTTATAATAAAAGCATATACATAAGATACGTAATTACCTAGACGTACTTATCGGGATGCTACAACTCTCTTTCCCTAAAAGGTTTCATCCTCGAAACTTGCTCAACTCGATAATATCTCAGGATGAGACACTTTCATTTCATCCTCCATTTCCCATGTTGAATCAGAACATTTCTTATGCATCCACTTCACTCTAACTATAGGAATTATTTTATTTCGAAGCTTCCTTTCACCGCGATCGATAATTACGATTGGTCTTTCTAGATATGATAATTGGTCGTCAACTTCTATCTCCTCTAAAGGCACTATTTATGATTCGTCTGCCACACACTTCTCAAGTGTGACACATGGAATATCGGGTGAATCTTGGACAATTCCTCGGGTAATTCTAATCGATAAGCAACCTCTTCAACATGTTCGAAAATTTTAAAGGGTCCAACGAACCTCGGACCTAGCGTACTCTCTCGCAAAATCGGATAACATTCTTCCATGGAGAAACTTTTAAAAAGACGTAATCTCCAACCTAGAACTTAATCGGTCTTATTCTCTTATCGGCATGATACTTTTTTTGATATGTGACTTTTAACCGTGCCTTGAGTATCTCAAGACCGTGAGCCATATTCTCGATTGTTTCTTTGCTGCCTAGCTCTTGCTGGCCGACTTCACCCCAACACGCTAGAGTTCTACATTTTCTACCATACAACATCTCATAAGGTGGCATACCTATACTTGAATGATAGATGTTATTATAGGAGAATTCTAGAAATGTTAGGTGGTTGTCCCATCTTCCACCAAAGTAGAAAATACAAGCACGCAACATATCCACTAGAGTTTGAATTATTCTTTTTCTTTAGCCGTCGGTCTGAGGATGATACATCGTGCTAATGTGCAACCTGTTCCCCATATTCTCGTGAAATATCTTCCAGAAATGCGAAGTAAAACGAGTGTCCCTATCTGAGATGATAGATACTGGCACTCCGTGTCGTGCAACAATTTCTTTGACAAATAGATCGACTAACTTTTCTAAAGTCTGCATCTCACGAATAGATAAGAAGTGAGCACTTTTTGTCAACCTATCCACTATCACCGAAATAGTATCATAACCTTTAGTTGTTTTTGGTAGCTTGATTATGAAGTCCATGGTGATATTAACCCATTTCCATTCTAGAAGTTCCAAAGGTTGTAGCTTTCTGTAAGGTTTCGGGTGTTCTGCCTTAACCTTTGCACAAGTTAAGCATCGATTTAGGTACTGCATGACGTTATATTTTATACCCGGCCACCAATATTCTATCTTTAGATCTTGGTATATCTTGGTCGAAACAGGTTGAATTTATATCGTGATTTATGCGCTTCATCCAATACTCCATCACGAATCCCACTAGTAAGTGGTATCCATATTCTATCGAATCTAATCTTCACACCGTACTCGTTCTCTTCTAAGCTTCCAGTTCGTCCTACCATTCTTTCTTTCTTTCTTAAAATTCTCGTCTTTGAGGGCTTCATACTGCTCTTTAATAAGTTGAAGAAGGAAATCCGGTTTAACTATCAATCTGTACCACCTCACCCGATTAGGCAGATGCTCATTTTTTCGCTCAAAGCGTTTGCAACTACGTTTGGTTTACCCGAGTGTTACATAGTCTCACAGTCGTAGTCTTTGATTAAGTCTAGTCACCTAAGCTGCCTCTTATTATGATCCTTCTATTCAAAGAAGTACTTCAGGCTCATATGATCAGTGTAAATGGTGCATTTACTCCATACAAATAATGTTTCCAGATATTGCGAGCAAACACAACCCCTACCAACTCTAGATCATGAGTTGGATAGTTTGTCTCATGGGGTTTTACCTATTGTGACGTGTAGGGAATTACTTTCTCCACTGCATCAACAAACATCCTAATCATTAGTATGAACCATCAGAGTATACTACCAAATCTTAAGGGCCATCCGGCAGGATAATACCAGTGCCTAAGTCAATCGAGTTCTTAACTCTTCGAATGCATTCTGCTGACCAGGACCCCAAACGAACTTAAGATCTTTCTTAGTCAATTTGTTTAGTGACGTTGCGATCTTTGAGAAGTCTTGAATGAATCTACGGTAATAACCGGCTAAATGCAAGAAGCTACGAATCTCCGAAGGTGTCTTTGGCGCCTTCCACCACATCACGTTGTCTATCTTGGAGGAATCTAAAAGAATACCATCTATGTTTATAATGTGACCAAGGAATTGCACTTCTCTCCGCCAAAACGCACATTTGGAAAATCTGGCATACAACTTTTTCCTCCTCGAAGTTTCTAACACTTCCTTCAAATGCATGCAAGGTCAGTTACACTCCTGGAGTAAATTAAAATGTCATCTATGAACACAATCATGAATCGGTCCAACACGGTCGTTTTGGCTGGTAATAGACCTTCTAACTCCAAACGGATCTCAAGTTACGCCCGTTTTAGTAAAACCCTACAAATTCTGTTTAGCGAACCAATATAAGTCCAGCGAACCGAAGAAGTCAACTCAATTGAACTAGCAAACTGAAAACCCTTCGATGAACCGAATACACCCTTAGCGAACCGTGAAGTTGGGCGAACCAAAATTATTGAACGAACCAATAATTCGATGGACCAATGGTTATGTGTAATCGCTCCGGACCAAACAATAACTGCCACGGACCAAGGGTTGAAGATTGCCTGGGCAGACCAAAGAACAAATGAAACTAGCAGACCAAAACTCAGCGAACCGGTTATGAATACTACCTAGCGAACCAACAGACTCATCCGGCGAACCAAGACATTCAACCAGCGAACCAACCTGTTTTCAACTGATTTTCACAAATTTGAAGGTTTTAGACTAAGATTTGTAGCAGAACACAAGATAGATACACTAGGAACGTTTAGAAATCAGATTTGAGACCAGAAACACTTAGAATTGAGAAAATGGAAGAAAATTAATAAAAACCCACTTTCTCTCACTAGAAATTTGAATTTTATCAATTCTAGACCAGTAGAGCAACTTAAATATTCTTTGATATCAATTTTAAGAGCCTAGAATGGATCTTACTATTAGTTTATGATCAAATCTAGTGACAAGAAGGTAAATAAACTTTGATCTTATTGATTCACTTGAAGAATGCAATTATAAAGCTTTGTTTCTCTCTCTAAAACACATCAAACACACAGACTCAATCTATTAATAATAGAAATTCTATGTAAATAAACAAAGCCAACTTATTTATAATAAGTGTTAACTAGCTAACCATTGGTTTGCTGACAACTAACCAATGGTTCGGCCCTTGGTTAGTTGACACCTAGACTCAACATAAAGCTCACTTCTGATACAACACACGAGACACACTATAGCATAAGATTATGCTCTAACAAGATACTCATAATTCACTATTTATGGGTCCCGTAACTAATTTTTTCGATCGAGATATGCTCCCATGAATTTTTATGCGGTTGCTAAGCAGACCACTGTCTTCTAGTAGTTATGCTTCGATGTGTGGTTTAGTCTTGGGGTTGCCACTCCATCTTGACTCGAGAGAGGATCGTATGAAGGCATCATGTACATTCTGCAGAGGTGAAGCCCAGGTCTTGGCGCAAAATCACCAAGTCTTCTTACATTCCTCATTATTAAGTGTTTTTACTCCTTTTGTGATTTTCACTTGGATTACACCGAAAAACTGTAAGGATCGAAAATAACCCAAACACGATATCACGATCTCTAGTGAGTGTGCGGAATCCAAACACTAGAGTGATTCAAGATAAATCAAGAATAATACGAAAAAGCAATAACAATATAAGTAAGAACACAAACTGATTGAAGAAAGACACTTACTTTACTATCACCCTTGATTGCTTACACACTGATCGAAATTCTCTGGGAGAATTTCGTGAACACCAAAATCGCAAAACACCTTAGAGCAACCAACCCTAATTACATAAACAAGCTATCTATATATAGGAAGTCATATGCTTGATAAACAAGCTATAGAAATCGGACTCTAAGCCCTATATTCGACCAACCCACAAGCCCACAAAACCCATTTGCATAATCATAGCCCAATTACATTTAACTAGCCCAAAAGTAATTCTAATGCAAAAGCCTTATAAAATTCTAGACTCTACAATCTTCCCCTAGGCTTTAGCATTAGACAGCAGTCACATCCTGAACTTCTTTGACAGATTTACTGTTGCTGGATCATACCACAACTCCTTTGCCACGATCTCAGCTACAGCTCTAGTATAACACTTGGCATATTCTTCAGTGTCTTGATTACACTCAATTTGATGCTTGGAAAGCACCATTATATCCTTCTTATGAAACCTCATTAAATCATGAACTTCCATGACATCTATTGTTTTTGATTTGCAGAGAATTTTGGCTTCACCAGAGTAATCACTATACGCCCAAGTTTGAAAATCATGCAAGCAATCTTCAGGATGTCTCATCGGCAGAGGTATTGTCTTTGTCTTTTCTGTTGGTGGATACAGGACATTTGTAAACTTCTTCGCTGTTACACTCTCCTTTCCTGGGATACTCTTCTTTCCATCCCATTTGAACACACCTCTGTACTTCTTCACATAGGATTTCTTGTGAGGAAAATCTTCAAATCTCTTGAACTTGCTTCGCACTGCATTTTCCAGTTTCTTGTAAAAATACTTACCTTGCTCATTGTTTGATGGATTTGTAAACGGTGCCTGGTAAAGCATTGTCAGATCTACATTCGTCCAGGAGTAAAACTGGGTCCAGCTCTTGTAGTACTCTAATGGATATTGACCCTTTCTCCGCACAACAAACATATCTTTCTCTCCATCAAACATCCAGGCTTTAATATCAGCATTGATTCCCTGTTTATCATGATAATGTTCTCCCAGCTGGATTAGGTACCTTTAAGGGGGGATAAGCAAATGTCTGAGCCTCCCAACCTCCGTCAAACTCAGAAGCTAGTACTGTCATATAATCTCTATCCCTGGTATCTTTATCTTCAGTGGAGGCTTCGGGTAATACAGTTTGAGTTTCCTCAGGGATATCTGCTTCAAAGTCAAATGCTGGTGATTGTGAGGAACCACCTGCACCTGAACCTCCTTCTGTGTTACCTGGATCACCCTTATCACCTTGGCTAGGGTTTGACCTGCTTGATTTTTCCGAGTTAAGCTGCCTGATCAGCTTATGAATATCTCTGAATTGTCTGGTAAACTCTCGGTTTATCTTCTTCTGATTCTCCAACTCAGTGTTGTGGATCTTCTGGATATCAATCAAGTCTCCAATTACCTCACTTTGAGCTGCATTTTGGGCTTTCAAACCTTCAATTTCTTCTCTAAGTTCCTTTTCCAGTCTATATTCAGGGGTTTCCACCGCTTTCCCCTTTTCTTGGGTAGTGGGTTGAGAAGATGATTGACCAGCACTAGTACTTGTGACTGGTGGCACACGAGGATCTAATCTTCTTCTTCTGGGGTCACTTGGGCATTCTCTATGGTGTTGTGTAGCAATCATCTCAGTCTCAGTCATGTCTTCAGTAACAGAAGCACTGAGGGGAGGATCTTCCGTGGCTTTCCGTTTTCTAATCAGTGGCGTCTCAGCAATCTCAGTCTCAACTTCCTCGATATTGATATCATCAAGATATGTGTCATAATTGATACTATCTTCACCTTCAAAATTTAGTGCACCAATATGCACATCTTCTAAATCAAAATCTTCCCAATCTGAACTATCTGTGAGTTCAGTAACTGGCTTCTGAGAGGCAGGCACATTGTGTTCTTCATCAATGACAGCATTTCTTTCTACCGGTACCTCCTCTCTTGTTATCTCAGCAAATTCTCCAAACTTGTTGCCAAACGGTACCTTATCAGTCAGTTTCTTCTTTGGATTAATCATCAGGAAAACCTCAATGCCCATAGGTTTTGTATCATTAGTGTCATTGGTCTTCCTTAAAACTGGATATCTAGAATCCAGAGCTAACTGGATGAACCTCGGAACGACTGTAAACTTTTTATCTCTAGTCACCACAGCCTTCACATCATCAAATATCAACCTGGACCAGTTGAATCGAACTCCTTTAACTAGTGACACCATAGCATGGATGTGCACTTGGTTCAGTTGATCAGTCGAGCTCTTCTTGGCAATCACACACTTCTGCAAGTAATGGGCCAGCATTCTCCAGTATGGTGGAAGGAGAGCCTTCATAGTAGGAGGAGAAACTGTGTGATAACCCATTTCCTTCAGACACTGAGAAACCATTTCTTTATCTAGAGTGATTGGATCTGCAGCAACATCTTTAAGCCTGAGTGCTTGTCTGAAATTCTCCTCAGTCAATACCACTTCTGTTGCTTGTATCTTTGCCATTATCTGCTTTCCATCATCAGATACGTATGATGTCTTCCAAAATTCTTGTTGCATACGTTTGCAGATAACTGGGTTTGGTGTAAGTGCATAATGTAGACAGCACTTCTTCAGTCCGGCAATCATTGACTGATATTTCTCACGATACTCTGTAGGTGGATCCAGCAAGTATGCTACTGTGTTGTGATCTTTAATAAACTCCAAGTCCCTACACTCACAAACACAGATAAACATCCAAAACAAACAAGAGTTCATTAGTTTTACGGGTTTCTCGAAAAAAGGACAGCATAACGGCTTAACAATAACCGGAAAACCATTGAAAACATCATCTGGTACCTTTCCGATCGAAAAGCAGGGTTTTCGATCGGAAAGCATCCGTCCGATCGAGAAGTCTGAGTGATCACCGAGATCCATGATCGAAAAGTATAGATTTTGATCGAAAAGTCCATGTTCCGATCGGAAAGCATAGCTTTCATTCGGAAAGCCTGGTCTCTCGATCGAGAAGTCTCAGATCACCGAAGATCCTTGATCGAAAAGTGCTGGGGGCTGATCGAAAAGCTTTTCAGCCTGATCGAAAAGCCCCTGGCTCGATCGAAAAGTGTCGTCTTCTTCAATTTCCACCTGCAACTCAATCAAAACTTCCATACATGTGTGTTTTGAACAGGATTTCAATCAATCAATGCACCCAAACCATTATCCCTTTCATTCCTAACCAAAAACCACATGAAATTAAAACCTACTCGAGTCGGTCTTGAGGGGGTCGAGCTGCACGCTTCAACCGAGGGGCCATGGCTCAAATTACCAGCGGGACGGTGATCGGAAGTGAATTCCGACGGGGACAGAGGTGTCGGATGGTTGTAGCTGGTGGCGGAGGAGGCGGATTGAAGGTGGGTAGCGGCGACGCTGTGAACGATCGGAGGGGCAAAGGTGGTCGGATTTTGATGGGGATGGTGGTGGTGCGGTCGCAGGGGAGTGGCGAAGGTTGTGGTGGCGGTCGATGGTGACGACAGTGGGTGGTGGTGGTGATCGGAGATGGTGGGGGTGATTTTTAGGGTTTGGAGGAGAGAGAGAGGCGAGGGGGAGAGTGGCGGTTGGATTACACTTGGATTGCAAGAGTCTTGTCTCACAATATAGCATTATTTGCTAATAGTTCGTCAGAAGTACCAATAATGCGAGTAACATTTGATAGAAAAATATGTATAATTTAACGCACATCACAAAATGCGACCTAGTACGGCTCATGGACTGCAAGAGTCTTGTCTGAAGTCTCTCGCGACCCATGACAATGTTTGGGAAATGACAGTTTTGGTCACTTAACTTTTCTTTTGCAGTTTTAACCCCCGAACTTCTACACACTGTTATTTTATGCTCTAAAACATTTTTGGCAATATGTCTCATGGTTTCTAAGGCTCGGGACACGTATGATAATATATATAAATATACATACGTATACATATATATATATATAATATTAATTTACTTGCGTATTTATTTATTTTTCATTTATGTAAACTACCAATTTTCGTTCATAACTATATTAAACATGTATACGCATGTGTTTATTAATATTCTATCTTATAAAATATGTAGGCATCAATTGTTCTTTCCCTTTGGTCGTCGGTCTGAGGATGATACGTCGTGCTAATGTGCAACCTTTCTCCCATATTCCCGTGAAAATTCTTCCAGAACTACGAAGTAAACCGAGTGTCCCTATCTTAGATGATAGACACTGGCACTCCGTGTCATGCAACAATTTCTTTGACGAATAAATCAGCTAACGTTTAGAGAATGCATCTCACGAATTGGTAAGAAGTGCGTAATTTTGTCAAAATATCCACTATCACACAAATAATGTCATAACCTTTAGCTATTTTCGGTAGCTTGGTTATGAAGTCCATGGTGATACAAACCCATTTCCATTCTAGAAGTTGCAAAGGCTATAGCTTTCCCTAAGGTTTCTGGTGTCCAGCCTTAACCTTTGCGAAAGTTAAGCATCGATTTACATACTACATGACGTTGTATTTCAGACCTGACCACCAATAGTCTTTCTTTAGATCTTGGTACATTTTGGTCGAACCAGGATGAATTGTGTAACGTGATTTGTGTGCTTCATCAAATACTCTATTACGAATCCCACCGATAAGCAGTATCCATATTCTACCGAATCTAATCTTCACACCGTACTCATTCTTTTCTAAGCTTCTAGTTCGTCCTACCATTCTTTCTTTCCTTTTTGACATTCTCGTCTTTGAGGGCTTCATAATGCTCTTTAAGAAGTTGGAGAAGGAAATCAGGATTAACTATCAATCTGTACGACCTCACCCGAATAGGCGGATGCTCATTTTTCTGCTCAAAGCGTCTGTAACTACGTTTCCTTTCCCGGGTGGTACATAATCTCACAGTCGTAGTCTTTGATTATCTCCAGCCACCTACACTGCCTCATATTAAGAATCTTATGTTTGAAGAAGTACTTTAGGCTCTTAGATTAGTGTAAATGGTGCATTTTACTCCGTACAAGTAATGCCTCCTGCTTTTAAGAGCAAACACAACCGCTGCCAACTCTAGATCGTGAGTTGGATAGTTTGTCTCATGAGGTTTTAGCTTTCATGACGCGTAGGGAATTACTTGCCCTGCTGCATCAACACACAGCCTCATCCTTAGTAAGAACCATTAGAGTATACTACCAAATCTTTATGCCCATCCGGCAATATAATACCGGTGCCTGAGTCAATCGGGTTCTTAACTCTTTGAACGCATTCTGCTGACCCGGATCCCAAACAAAATTAACATCTTTCTTGGTCAATTTGGTCACTGGCGATGCGATCTTTGAGAAGTCTTGAATGAATCTACAATAATAACCGGCTAAACCCACGAAGCTACGAATCTTCGAAGGTGTCTTTGGTGGCTTCTAGCACATCACCATCTTTATCTTGGAGGGATCTACAAGAATAGCATCTGTATTTATAACGTGACCAAGAAATTGCACTTCCCCTTAGCTAAAACGTACATTTGGAAAATTTGGCATACATCTTTTCCCTCCTCAAGGTTTCTAACACTTCATTCAAATGCATGGCATGGTCAGTCTTGCTCGTCTAGTAAATTTAAATGTCATCTATGAACAACACCACGAATCGGTCGAACACGGTCTCTTTGTCTGGTAATAGACCTTCAATTGAACTGGTGAACCGATATAATTCCAGCGAACTGAAGAAGTCAACTCAATTAAATTGGCAAACCGAAAACCCTTCGACGAACTGAATACACCCTTAGCGAACGTAAACTTAGGGGAACCAAAATAACTGAACGAACTAATCCTTCGGCGGACCAATGGTTCGGTGTAACCGCTCCGGACCAAATGATAACTTCCACGGACCAAGGGTTGAATATTGCTTGGGTGGACCAAAAAACAAATGCAACTAGCGGACCAAAACTCAACGAACTGACAATGAATATTGCCTAGCGAACCAAGACATTCAACCGGTGAACCAAGCTGTTTTCGACTGATTTTCACAAATTTGATGGTTTTAGACTGAGATTTGCAGCAAAACACAAGATAGATACACTAAGAACGTGTAGAAATAAGATTTGAGACCAGAAACACTCAAAATTAAGAAAAATGGAAGAAACCCAATAAAACCCCACTTTCTCTCACTAGAAAATTCGGATTTTATCAAATCTGGACCAGTAGAGCAACCTGGATTTGCTCTTATACCAATTGTAAGAGCCTAGAATGGATCTTATACTGGTTTATGATCAAATCTAATGAAGAAAAGGTAAATAAACTTTGATCTTATTGATTCACTTAAAGAATGCAATTACAAAGTTTTGTTTCTCTCTCCAAAACACATACAAACACACAGACTCAATCTCTCAGTTTTGGAAATTCTGAGTAACTAAACAAAGCTAACTTATTTATAGTAAGTGACTAACCAGCTAACCATTGGTTCGCTGGCAACTAACCAATGGTTCGGCCCTTGGTTAGTTAACACCTAGACTCAACATAAAGCTAACTTCTGATACAATACACGAGACACACTGGAGCATAGAATTATGCTCTAACAAGATACTCAAAATTCACTATCAATAGGTCCCAAAACTCATTTTATAGCCCGAGATATGCTCTCGTGAAGTTTTATGTGGTTGCTAAGTAGACCACTATCTTCTAGAAGTTATGCTTCGATGTGTGGTTGAGTCTTGGGGTTGCCACTTTGTCTTGACGTGTGAGAGGGTCATATGAAGGCATCATGTCCGTTCTGCAAAGACGAAGCCCCGGTCTTGGCGTAAAATCACGAAGTCTTCATATTTTCTTCATTTTAAACATTTTTTACTCCTTTTCTGATTTTCACTTGGATTACACTGAAAAACTAAAAAGAAAACAATATAGCACTATTTGCTAATAGTTCGTCAGAAGTACCAATAATGCGAGTAACATTTGATAGAAAAATATGTATAATTTTACGCACATCACAAAATGCGACCTAGTACGGCTCATGGACTGCAAGAGTCTTGTCTAAAGTCTCTCGCGACCCATGACAATGTTTGGGAAATGACAGTTTTGGTCACTTAACTTTTCTTTTGCAGTTTTAACCCCCGAACTTCTACAAACTGTTATTTTATGCTCTAAAACATTTTTGGCAATATGTCTCATAGTTTCTAAGGCTCGGGACACGTATGATAATATATATATATATATATATATATATATATATATATATATATATATACGTATACATATATATATATATATATTAATTTACTTGCGTATTTATTTATTTTTCATTTATGTAAACTACCAATTTTCGTTCATAACTATATTAAACATGTATACGCATGTGTTTATTAATATTCTATCTTATAAAATATGTAGGCATCAATATTCTAATCATAATGATTATTTAAACACGTATATTTTTACTTAAAAGATGTATACGAGACGTATTTATTCTCGCATCATCATTTTTAAACATGTTCATCATTTATCTCATATAAACATGTGCTCATTAATATATTATAATTTTCTAACACGTATTTATAATAAAAGAATATACATAAGATACGTAATTACCTAGACGTACTTATCGGGATGTTACAACTCTCTTTCCCTAAAAGGTTTCATCCTCAAAACTTGCTCAACTCGAGAATATCTCAGGATGAGACACTTTCATTTCATCCTCAATTTCCCATGTTGAATCAGAACATTTCTTATGCATCCACTTCACTCTAACTATAGGAATTATTTTATTTTGAAGCTTCCTTTCACCGCGATCGATAATTGCGATTGGTCTTTCTAGATATGATAATTGGTCGTCTACTTCTATCTCCTCTAAATGCACTATTTATGATTCGTCTGCCACACACTTCTCAAGTGTGACACATGGAATATCGGGTGAATCTCGGACAATTCCTCGGGTAATTCTAATCGATAAGCAACCTCTCCAACATGTTCGAAAATTTTAAAGGGTCCAACGAACCTTGGACCTAGCTTACTCTCTCGCAAAATCGGATAACATTCTTCTATGGAGAAACTTTTAACAAGATGTAGTCTCCAACCTAGAACTTAATCGGTCTTCTTCTCTTATCGGCATGATACTTTTTTCGATATGCGACTTTTAACCGTGCCTTGACTATCTCAAGACCGTGAGCCATATTCTCAACTGTTACTTTGCTGCCTAGCTCTTGCTGGCCGACTTCACCCCAACACGCTAGAGTTCTACATTTTCTACCATACAACATCTCATAAGGTGGCATACCTATACATGAATGATAGATGTTATTATAGGAGAATTCTAGAAATGTTAGGTGGTTGTCCCATCTTCCACCAAAGTAGAAAATACAAGCACGCAACATATCCACTAGAGTTTGAATTATTCTTTTGCTTTAGCCGTCGGTCTGAGGATGATACATCGTGCTAATGTGCAACCTTTTCCTCATATTCTCGTGAAATATCTTCCAGAAATACGAGGTAAACCGAGTGTCCCTATCTGAGATGATAGATACTGGCACTCCGTGTCGTGCAACAATTTCTTTGACGAATAGATCGACTAACTTTTCTAAAGTCTGCATCTCACGAATAGATAAGAAGTGAGCACTTTTTGTCAACCTATCCACTATCACCCAAATAGTATCATAACCTTTAGTTGTTTTTGGTAGCTTGATTATGAAGTCCATGGTGATATTTACCCATTTCCATTCTGGAAGTTCCAAAGGTTGTAGTTTTCTGTAAGGTTTCTGGTGTTCTGCCTTAACCTTTGCACAAGTTAAGCATCGATTTACGTACTGCATGACGTTGAATTTTATACCCGGCCACCAATATTCTATCTTTAGATCTTGGTATATCTTGGTCGAAACAGGTTGAATTGATATCGTCATTTGTGCGCTTCATCCAATACTCCATCACGAATCCCACTAGTAAGTGGTATCCATATTCTATCGAATCTAATCTTCACACCATACTCGTTCTCTTCTAAGCTTCCAGTTCGTCCTACCATTCTTTCTTTCTTTCTTGAAATTCTCGTCTTTGAGGGCTTCATACTGCTCTTTAATAAGTTGAAGAAGGAAATCAGGTTTAACTATCAATCTGTACCACCTCACCCGATTAGGCAGATGCTCATTTTTTCGCTCAAAGCGTTTGCAACTGCGTTTGGTTTACCCGAGTGTTACATAGTCTCATAGTCTTAGTATTTGATTAAGTCCAGTCACCTAAGCTGCCTCATATTATGATCCTTCTATTCAAAGAAGTACTTCAGGCTCATATGATTAGTGTAAATGGTGCATTTACTCCATACAAATAATGTTTCCAGATATTGAGAGCAAACACAACCCCTACCAACTCTAGATCATGAGTTGGATAGTTTGTCTCATGGGGTTTTAGCTATTGTGACGTGTAGGGAATTACTTTCTCCGCTGCATAAAAAAACATCCTAATCATTAGTATGAACCATCAGAGTATACTACCAAATCTTAAGGGCCATCCGGCAGGATAATACCGGTGCCTAAGTCAATCGAGTTCTTAACTCTTCGAATGCATTCTGCTAACCAGGACCCCAAACGAACTTATGATCTTTCTTAGTCAATTTGTTTAGTGACGTTGAGATCTTTGAGAAGTCTTGAATGAATCTACGGTAATAACCAGCTAAATGCAAGAAGCTACGAATCTCCGAAGGTGTCTTTGGCGCCTTCCACCACATCACGTTGTCTATCTTGGAGGGATCTAAAAGAGTACCATCTATGTTTATAATGTGACCAAGGAATTGCACTTCTCTCTGCCAAAACGCACATTTGGAAAATCTGGCATACAACTTTTTCCTCCTCGAAGTTTCTAACACTTCCTTCAAATGCATGCAAGGTCAGTTACACTCCTGGAGTAAATTAAAATGTCATCTATGAACACAATCATGAATCGGTCCAACACGGTCGTTTTGGCTGGTAATAGACCTTCTAACTCCAAACGGATCTCAAGTTACGCCCGTTTTAGTAAAACCCTACAAATTCTGTTCAGCGAACCAATATAAGTCCAGCGAACCGAAGAAGTCAACTCAACTAAACTAGCAAACTGAAAACCCTTCGATGAACCGAATACACCTTTAGCGAACCGTGAAGTTAGGCGAACCAAAATTATTGAACGAACCAATAATTCAATGGACCAATGGTTCGGTGTAATCGCTCCAGACCAAAGGGTTGAAGATTGCCTGGGCAGACCAAAGTACAAATGAAACTAGCAGACCAAAACTCAGCGAACCGGTTATGAATATTACCTAGAGAACCAACAGACTCATCCGGCGAACCAAGACATTCAACCAGCGAACCAACCTGTTTTCAACTGATTTCCACAAATTTGAAGGTTTTAGACTAAGATTTGTAGCAGAACTCAAGATAGATACACTAGGAACGTTTAGAAATCAGATTTGAGACCTAAAACACTTAGAATTGAGAAAATGGAAGAAACCAATAAAACCCACTTTCTCTCATTAGAAATTTGAATTTTATCAATTCTACACCAGTAGAGCAACTGATGTTTGTGGTTTTGGATATGAAAATATAGTTGATTTCGGGCTGAAAACGTCAAAACCAACCTTGAAAATATTAAATTGTAATTGTTTCTGATGATTATTGTGAGTTTTCAGGTTAAAGCAAGTTTGGCACGCAAAACGAGGTGAAAATGAAGAAAAGTCAAAGTTCGGGTCAACCGGTCAAACGCAGAAGTCAAAATCAAAAAGTGCTGAAAAACTTCACGGCTTGCAGGCTGTGAGACACCCTGTCACGGCCTAGACGAAGCCGTGAAGATCCTGATCAAGCTCTGATGCTGAGCCGCAAGTCAGTCACCGGTGAAGACTGCGTCACGGCTTGACCTGCAGGCTATAGAGCCTTCACGGCCGTGAAGACCCTGCCCAGGCCGTGAAGCACCCTGTCCCTGGATAGCCAGGCCGTGAGAGCTCCTGTCACGGCCATGACGGACCCAAGACCCATTTTTGGAAGTTTCGTGATTTCGGCCCCTATAAAAAGAGGGCTCATTTCCACCATTCAGAACATCTTGGAGAGCAGAGAAAAATCCAGAGAAAGCCCTCATTGAAGCCCTTCGAAGATTTTAAGATTTGAAGCCTTCGACGAGTCGTAAAGTAGCGTTTTTCATCATTTCGAGCTTCGATTTGGTATTGTATTTATTTTTAGCCATGAATTCTTGTTTAGATCTGTTTTATTCTTGTTTAAACATTAACATGGTTGGCTAAACTCATCGTATCGCTTAGGCGAGGCGAATCCAACCATGGTTTGACTTTAATTTTGTATCGGTTTTGCTTATATCTTGCATTTATGAAGTAGTCGTTATTATTGCTTGATTTGGTTGATGAATTGATTTCCTATATTGTCTCTAGTAATCCCTGGTCTTGTGGAAACCTAACCCTAGCTTGCAAAGCCAACTATCGTTAGGAGACTATTGTATAACCGAACAACAGAACCTGCGACGTACGCGTGAACTAGAAATAGTCACGATCATCAGGGAAACCCTAGAATTCGATTAGGAGTCCACCATAGAGTTAGAGTGAGAAATCACCTTACCCTTAGCTAGTAGATACCCTTGCCATTGTCAAGTATCAAGCATTCACCGACAACTCAGGTCTGTTCCTGCTTAGTCGTGTCTAGGACCTACTAGGTCAACCTATCAACCCAATTGTAACCGCTTCACAACTATAGGACCGTTAGGGCCATACCTATCCTAACTCTTCGATCAGTTGTGAGTTGAGCCACCGATAACTCGGGACCCAGCCTAGGGCACTTCATAAACCGCAACCTTATCAGTACTTCACCATGGACCAGTAGTAACCGTCTAGGGCGTGTCTATAACCCTAACCGTGAACCTATCTATAGGAACTAGGTAAGCCTTGTCTTAGGACCCTAGTTCACCTCAGAGATAAGTAGTAACGCATTACAGATACACTTGTCAAACCTATGTTGGAGGAGCCATGCCTAAGTGATCCTTTACCAAATATCTGTCTTTCCAAACAACATTTTAATTACTGTCATTTTCTGTTTTCTAAATTAAAATCAATTTTCAAAACAAAACAAAAACCGGCTGAATTATAAATCAACTGTTTTCAACAAGTTCGTGTCCCTGAGGTTCGACAACCCAGTGTTTACCAATACTGTGCTACGCACGACAGGTATACTTGCCTTAGTGTGTTGGTATAGTCCACTGGTGAATAACTAGTTTATAAATTTAAAATTTGATAGTGTAGAACCCCACTTTTTATATACACTAAACAACACATCAGCAACTAAAATATTCTTTGATATTTATGATCAAATCTAGTGACAAGAAGGTAAATAAACTTTGATCTTATTGATTTACTTGAAGAATGCAATTATAAAGCTTTGTTTCTCTCTCTAAAATACATCAAAAACATAGACTCAATCTCTTAATTATAGAAATTCTATGTAAATAAACAAAGCCAACTTATTTAATATAAGTGTTAACCAGCTAACCATTGGTTTACTGACAACTAACCAATGGTTCGACCCTTGGTTAGTTGACACCTAGACTCAACATAAAGCTCACTTCTGATACAACACACGAGACACACTATAGCATAAGATTATGCTCTAACAAGATACTCAAAATTCACTATTTATGGGTCCCGTAACTAATTTTTTCGATCGAGATATGCTCCCATGAATTTTTATGCGGTTGCTAAGCAGACCACTGTCTTCTAGTAGTTATATATATACATACGTATACATATATATATATATATATATTAAATTACTTGCGTATTTATTTATTTTTCATTTATGTAAACTACCAATTTTCGTTCATAACTATATTAAACATGTATACGCATGTGTTTATTAATATTCTATCTTATAAAATATGTAGGCATCAATATTCTAATCATAATGATTATTTAAACACGTATATTTTTATTTAAAAGATGTATACGGGACGTATTTATTCTCGCATCATCATTTTTAAACATGTTCATCATTAATCTCATATAAACATGTGCTCATTAATATATTATAATTTTCTAACACGTATTTATAATAAAAGCAAATACATAAGATACATAATTACCTAGACGTACTTATCGGGATGTTACAACTCTCTTTCCCTAAAAGGTTTCATCCTCGAAACTTGCTAAACTCGAGAATATCTCAGGATGAGACACTTTCATTTCATCCTCCATTTCCCATGTTGAATCAGAACATTTCTTATGCATCCACTTCACTCTAACTGGTCGTCTACTTCTATCTCCTCTAAAGGCACTATTTATAATTCATCTGCCACACACTTCTCAAGTGTGACACATGGAATATCGGGTGAATCTCAGACAATTCCTCGGGTAATTCTAATCGATAAGCAACCTCTCCAACATGTTCGAAAATTTTAAAGGGTCCAACGAACCTCGGACCTAGCTTACTTTCTCGCAAAATCGGATAACATTCTTCCATGGAGAAACTTTTAACAAGACGTAGTCTCCAACCTAGAACTTAATCGGTCTTCTTCTCTTATCGGCATGATACTTTTTTCGATATGCGGCCTTTAACCGTGCCTTGACTATCTCAAGACCGTGAGCCATATTATCGACTGTTTCTTTGCTGCCTAGCTCTTGCTGGCCGAATTCACCCCAACACGCTGGAGTTCTACATTTTCTACCATACAACATCTCATAAGGTGGCATACCTATACTTGAATGATAGATGTTATTATAGGAGAATTCTAGAAATGTTAGGTGGTTGTCCCATCTTCCACCAAAGTAGAAAATACAAGCACGCAACATATCCACTAGAGTTTGAATTATTCTTTTGCTTTAGCCGTCGGTCTGAGGATGATACATCGTGCTAATGTGCAACCTTTTCCCCATATTCTCGTGAAATTTCTTCCAGAAATGCGAAGTAAACCGAGTGTCCCTATCTGAGATGATAGATACTGGCACTCCGTGTCGTGCAACAAATTCTTTTTGTCAACCTATCCACTATCACCCAAATAGTATCATAACCTTTAGTTGTTTTTGGTAGCTTGATTGTGAAGTCCATGGTGATCTTAGCCCATTTCCATTCTGGAAGTTCCAAAGGTTGTAGCTTTCTGTAAGGTTTCTGGTGTTCTGCCTTAACCTTTGCACAAGTTAAGCATCGATTTACGTACTGCATGACGTTGAATTTTATACCCGGCCACCTATATTCTATCTTTAGATCTTGGTATATTTTGGTCGAAACAGGTTGAATTGATATCGTGATTTGTGCGCTTCATCCAATACTCCATCACGAGTCCCACTAGTAAGTGGTATCCATATTCTATCGAATCTAATCTTCACACCGTACTCGTTCTCTTCTAAGCTTCCAGTTCGTCCTACCATTCTTTCTTTCTTTCTTGACATTCTCGTCTTTGAGGGCTTCATACTGCTCTTTAATAAGTTGAAGAATGAAATCAGGTTTAACTATCAATTTGTACCACCTCACCCGATTAGGCAGATGCTCATTTTTTCGCTCAAAGCGTTTGCAACTACGTTTGGTTTACCCGAGTGTTACATAGTCTCACAGTCGTAGTCTTTGATTAAGTCCAGTCACCTAAGTTGCCTCATATTAAGATCCTTCTATTCAAAGAAGTACTTTAGGCTCATATGATCAGTGTAAATGGTGCATTTACTCCATACAAATAATTTTTCCAGATATTGAGAGCAAACACAACCCCTACCTACTCTAGATCATGAGTTTGATAGTTTGTCTCATGGGGTTTTAGCTATTGTGACGTGTAGGGAATTACTTTCTGCGCTGCATCAACAAACATCCTAATCATTAGTATGAACCATCAGAGTATACTACCAAATCTTAAGGGCCATCCGGCAGGATAATACCGGTGCCTAAGTCAATCGAGTTCTTAACTCTTCGAATGCATTCTGCTGACCAGGACCCCAAACGAACTTAAGATCTTTCTTAGTCAATTTGTTTTGTGACGTTGCGATCTTTGAGAAGTCTTGAATGAATCTATGGTAATAACCGGCTAAATGCAAGAAGCTACGAATCTCCGGAGGTCTCTTTGGCGCCTTCCACCACATCACTTTGTCTATATTGGAGGGATCTAAAAGAATACCATCTATGTTTATGATGTGACCAAGGAATTGCACTTCTCTACGCCAAAACGCCCATTTGGAAAATCTGGCATACAACTTTTTCCTCCTCGAAGTTTCCAACACTTCCTTCAAATGCATGCAAGGTCAGTTACACTCCTGGAGTAAATTAAAATGTCATCTATGAACACAATCATGAATCGGTCCAACACGGTCGTTTTGGTTGGTAATAGACCTTCTAACTCCAAACGGATCTCAAGTTACGCCCGTATTAGTAAAACCCTACAATATCTGTTCAGCGAACCAATATAAGTCCAGCGAACCAAATAAGTCAACTCAATTGAACTAGCAAACTGAAAATCCTTCGATGAATCGAATACACCCTTAGCGAACCGTGAAGTTAGGCGAACCAAAATTATTGAACGAACCAATAATTCAATGGACCAATGGTTCGGTGTAATCCCTCCGGACCAAGGGTTGAAGATTGGCTAGGCAGACCAAAGAACAAATGAAACTAGCAGACCAAAAATCAGCGAACCGGTTATGAATATTACCTAGCGAACCAACAGACTCATCCAACGAACCAAGACATTCAACCAGCGAACCAACCTCTTTTCAACTGATTTTCACATTTTAGACTAAGATTTGTAGCAGAACACAAGATAGATACACTAGGAACGTTTAGAAATCAGATTTGAGGCCAGAAACACTTAGAATTGAGAAAATTAAAGAAAACCAATAAAAACCCACTTTCTCTCACTAGAAATTTGAATTTTATCAATTCTAGACCAGTAGAGCAACTTAAATATTCTTTGATATCAATTTTAAGATCCTAGGATGGATCTTACTATTAGTTTATGATCAAATCTAGTGACAAGATGGTAAATAAACTTTGATCTTATTGATTCACTTGAAGAATGCAATTATAAAGCTTTGTTTCTCTCTCTAAAACACATCAAACACTTAGACTCAATCTCTTAATTATAGAAATTCTATGTAAATAAACAAAGCCAACTTATTTATAATAAGTGTTAACCAGGTTTGCTGACAACTAACCAATGGTTCGGCCCTTGGTTAGTTGACACCTAGACTTAACATAAAGTTCACTTCTGATACAACACACGAGACACACTATAGCATAAGATTATGCTCTAACAAGATACTTAAAATTCACTATTTATGGGTCCCGTAACTAATTTTTTCGATCGAGATATGCTCCCATGAATTTTTATGCGGTTGCTAAGCAGACCACTGTCTTCTAGAAGTTATGCTTCGATGTTTGGTTCAGTCTTGGGGTTGCCACTCCATCTTGACTCAAGAGAGGATCGTATGAAGGCATCATGTACATTCTGCAGAGGTGAAGCCCAGGTCTTGGCGCAAAATCACCAAGTCTTCATACATTCCTCATTATTAAGTGTTTTTACTCCTTTTGTGATTTTCACTTGGACTACACTGAAAAACTAAAAAGAAAATAATATAGCACTATTTTGCTAATAGTTAGTCAGAATAACCCAAAATGCGAGGAACATATGATAGAAAAATATGCATAATTTAATGCACATCACAAAATGCGACCTAGTATGGCTCGCGGCCCGCAAGGGTCTTGTCTGAAGTCTGTCGCGACCCTCGATAATGTTTGGGAAAAAATGCTCATTCATATATTATAATTTTCTTACACGTATTTATAATAAAAGCATATACATAAGATACATAATTACCGAGACGTAATTATCGGGATGTTAAAACTCTCTCTCACGTAAAAGGTTTCATCCTCGAAACTTGCTCAACTCAAGAATAACCCAGGATGAGACTCTTTCATTCCATCTTCCCATTCCCATGTTGATTCAGAACATTTCCTGTGCATCCAATGCACTCTAACTATAGGAATTATTTATTTTAAAGCTTCCTTTCACCGCGATCAATAATTGCGACTGGCCTTTCTAGTTATGATAATTTTTGTCTACTTTTATTTCCTCTAAAGGAACTATTTCTGATTTGTCTGCCAAGCACTTGACTATCTCGAGATCGTGAGCCATATTCTGAACTGTTTCTTTGCTGCCTAGCTCTCGTTGGCCGACGTCACCCTAACACATTGTAGTTTTACGTTTTTTTCTTTCATACAACACCTCATAATATGGCATACCTATACTTGAATGATAATTGTTATTGTAGGATAATTTTTCCAATGGTTGGTGATTGTTCCAGCTTCCTCTAGAGTCGATAAAACAAGCACACAACATATCCTCCAGAGTTTGAATTGTTCTTTCCCTTTGGTCGTCGGTCTGAGGATGATATGTCATGCTAATGTGCAACCTTTCTCCCATATTCTCGTGAAAATTCTTCCAGAACTACGAAGTAAACCGAGTGTCCCTATCTTAGATGATAGACACTGGCACTCCATGTCATGCAACAATTTCTTTGACGAATAGATCAACTAACTTTTAGAGAATACATCTCACGAATTGGTAAGATGTGAGTAATTTTGTCAAAATATCCACTATCACACAAATAATGTCATAACCTTTACCCATTTTCGGTAGCTTGGTTATGAAGTCCATGGTGATACAAACCCATTTCCATTCTAGAAGTTGCAAAGGCTATAGCTTTCCGTAAGGTTTCTGGTGTTCAGCCTTAACCTTTGCGAAAGTTAAGCATCGATTTACATACTGCATGACGTTGTATTTCATACTTGACCACCAATAGTCTTTCTTTAGATCTTAGTACATTTTGGTCGAACCAGGATGAATTGTATATCGTGATTTGTGTGCTTCATCAAATACTCTATTACGAATCCCATCGGTAAGCAGTATCCATATTCTACCGAATCTAATCTTCACACCGTACTCATTCTTTTCTAAGCTTCTAGTTCGTCCTACCATTCTTTCTTTGTTTATTGACATTCTCGTCTTTGAGGGCTTCATACTGCTCTTTAAGAAGTTGGAGAAGAAAATCAGGTGTACCTATCAATCTATGAGCTCACCAAATTAGGCGAATGCTCATTTTTCTGCTCAAAGCGTCTGCAACTATGTTTGCTTTCCCGGGTGGTATATAATCTCACAGTTGTAGTCTTTGATTAACTCCAGCCACCTACGCTGCCTCATATTAAGAACCTTCTGTTTGAAGAAGTACTTCAGGCTCTTATGATCAGTGTAAATGGTGCATTTTACTCCACACAAGTAATGCCTCCAGCTTTTGAGAGCAAACACAATCGCTGCCAACTCTAGATCGTGAATTGGATAGTTTGTCTCATGTGGTTTTAGCTGTCATGACGCGTAGGGAATTACTTGCCCCGCTGCATCAACACACAGCCTAATCCTTGGTAAGAAGCATCAGAGTATACTACCAAGTCTTCAGGCCCATCCAGCACGATAATAGCGGTGCCTAAGTCAATCGGGTTGTTAACTCTTCGATCGCATTTTGCTGACCCGGACTCCAAACGAACTTAACATCTTTCTTAGTAAATTTGGTCAGTGGCACTACAATCATCAAAAAGTCTTGAATGAATCTATGGTAATAATCGGCTAAACCCAAGAAGCTACGAATCTCCGAAGGTGACTTTGGCGGATTCCATCAATTCACCGCCTCTATCTTGGAGGGATCTACAAGATTACCATATGTGTTTATAACGTGACCAAGGAATTGCTCTTCCCTTAGCCAAAAAAACATATTTGGAAAATTTGGCATACAACTACTCCCTCCTCGAGGTTTCCAACACTTCATTCAAATGCATGGTGTGGTCATTCTCGCTCCTGGAATAAATTAAAATGTCAACTATGAACGCGATCACGAATCTGTCCAACATGGGTCGACATACTCTATTCATGAGGTCCATGAATGTTGCTAGTGCATTAGTCAACCCGAATGACATTATTGGGAACTCATAATGACCATAGCACATCCGAAAGGATGTCTTCTGAATATCTTCATCTTTCACCTTCAACTAATGATAACCTGACCGCTGATCAATTTTGGAAAACCAACATGCTCCTTGTAGTTGATCGAATAAGTCGTTAATTCGTGGTAGATGATATTTGTTCTTCACTGTTAGTTTATTTAGCTCCCTGTAGTCAATGCACATTCTTAAGCTTCCATCTTTCTTGTTTACAAATAGTACTAGAGCACCCCAGGGCGAGATGACTAGCCATATGAACCCTTTCTCAAGCAACTCTTGCAGTTATGACATTAGTTCCTTCATCTCTAGTGGAGCTAATCGATAAGGCATCTTTGCTATGGATTTGGCTCCCGAAACCAATTGATTCCGAACTTTATTTCTCGTTCAGGAGGAATGCCCAGCAGGTCTTCTGGAAGTACGTCTGGAAATTGGCATACTACCGGCACATCCCTTAGCTCCTTTGGCATGGGATTTGGATCAATGGCATATGCTAAGAACAATTTACACCCTTGACGCAAGAACTTATGCGCTTTAATCATGGAAATCTTCTTCACTGCAGAGTTATTGTGATCCCCATATACAGACATGACGTCTCCGGTTGGTGCTTAAATTTGAACTGTCTTCTAATTACAAACAATTTGTGCATCGTCTTCCACGAGCCAATCCATACCTAACATAATGTCAAAAACGGCTAGAGTCATTGGGAATAACCTAACAGGCAATTTGTGTTCCTCTAATTCTATCAGGCAATCATCTATTATATCGGAAATTATAAAACTTTTTCCTAAGGCAGTCTCGGCTTCAAAAGGTTTCTCGGCCCTAACAGTGGGTCTATCGAGTACTACACAAAACTTATGTGATACAAAGCTTCTACTAGCACTAGAATCAAATAACACGGTATCTTATATGCTTGGCCCTTAGCCTTCGGGGCTTCGATCGCCCTTATCGGTTCTGGATTCTTTGCTAATTTAGGACAGTTTCGTTTGATATGTCCCTGCTCACCACACCTAAAAGATTTCTTTAATTCCGGACAATTAGTAGAAAAATAACCTTCCTTCCCGCACTTGTAACAGTAGCTCTATCCCAATCTACAATCCCCAAAATGGTTCTTGTTGCACTTACGGCATTTCGTCTTGTCGCCTCGTGAATCATTCATGGGCTTCTTGCAGTGACCTCTATCAAACTTTCTTGAATTTCCAATTTCCTCAGACCATCTCCTTTTATCTTCTCCCAACCTTCCTACTTCACCATATTCTTCTCCGTAGAGCGTAGCATTGAGATCAATTGCCTCCTGGTACGTTCTTGGAGCATGAGGCTTCACTATCTTTCATACAGCTACAGGAAGAGCCTGCACATATCGTTTCACCTGCTCTGCTTCTGGTGTCACCAACCTAGGCACCAACCTTGACATCGCATTGAACCTAGTGGTAAACTCCTGATGAGTTGAATTACTACTTCAATCTTCTCCAGCTCGTTCTTCGGTCAAAACTTATTCATTACCAGAGTCTTCAGATCGTTCCACCGCAGCAATGGCTTGTTCACCTTGGGAGTGTAAGACAGAGTCCCACCAAAACAGTGCTCCACCAATAAAGGAATGAGTTGCATATTTCACAGCTTGATCTGAACGACATTCGCTAATACCAATGATGGCTTCCATTTCTCGAACCCAGTGGATAGTTAAACCAGCATCTCCCTTTCCTTCGAACGACGGAGGCTTACATCCACTGAAGGATTTAAAAGAACAACCTCTGCCTTCTTGATTGATGTTTCATGCACGTGCATTAGCACCAATAGCTCTTCAAACACCGGCCCCACCAATGGCTCCACCCGCTCAGGTAGCTCCTTGAAGCTGAGCTACCAGGTTATGCATTGCCGCATAAAACACGTGTGCTATCTCTGCAGCCATAGACGCTATCTGCTCGTCAGTAAATGCGTTAGCTCCTGCGACATTCTCGGGTTTAGTATTCGTTCGAGCACGTCTTTCAGCACCGGTTGGTCTACCAACCGGTCTACCGACTCTTCTATCGCTCTGTCTGTCTTGTGCCATGATTTTACAGACATGTCAGAATTTATGTGATGTTGACTCTCCAAATTTTGAAGGCATAACAAATATATAAGTGCATACTTTAATACAATTATATAGTCATGATGCATTCAAAACCCAGTTGCTTTCATCACATTCCTCCTTAGTGTCTATTCCTCTCTTTTCTATCTCTACCGATGTATCTAATTCAACGCGCTCTGGTGTGTGTGCGGTGTATATGAAATATTTCAATATTAGTTATACCATTTTCTTAGCATTAAGCTTTTAAATTTATAAAATATGATTTACTTAGACAACTAATATTTCACCACATTCACGGGCAAAGTGCATACATCGTGGAGTAGTATAGTAGTGGTAAGTGGAATCGGGATCGTTCAAAGACACAATGGAAAATGAGGGCTCTTGATACTTCATCGTTGTTGACGTCTAGTCTGACCAATCTTCAAGTGAACAGTTAGTAATAAATATATAATATACTTGAAAATATTAATACTAATAATAAGGTGTGTCTTGGTCAACTCATTCGAAGATAATATCATTTGGGGGACTTATCAATGGTGGTACTCGTTTCCCAGAGATTATACACTTCCCATAATATTATTTACTATTATGAAACTAGACGGCCTCTCAGCCTCAAATCTAGTATCACTACTCTCCCAGGCGATCGTCCATGCGATGTACGAACCCTGGGGAACTGTGTTGATAGTAAACAAATATAGTGGTATTAATGCCATTTATTTGTAGGGCTCCTTGGTCGGGCCACCGTTACACTCGACACGTCGTCATGAACCAGCAGGGGAACAACCCTGCGTGCCGGATTTTTTTTATAAATATTATTTTTTAAAGGGACTAAGGCCCGTCTCATCCATGCATCGCTTTTGCGCATGCACGTCTGTCGTAACTAGATCCAAATTAACAAATACGTACCCTTTCACTTTCGTAAAGTGACAAAATATTACCAACCCTTTTCCCAAATAGATACTTTCAGCCCGCGCACTCGTGGTCTGCCGGGTTTTCTCACGTAGACATAAGGGCCACGGACATATCATGTAGCATGGGGCGCGAGTCACCCGAAGGATCATGCATCATCCCCCAATCAGGTGTCACAAGTCTGGTTGATGAGATTTCAACTCCTTAAATGGTATGTGATACGCAGAGCACACTTGTTCAAAGAAGTTGATAATAAACTTTCAATTAAAAGAGTTTTTATAAAGTCATTAGTTCCACCTGAAAGCAAATTATAAAAACAGTTTACCAACCTACCAAAGATATGTCTATTCCCGAATGAGTATAAGATTTGCTTAATATATAATGAAAGATTCATAGACAAATACATTTCATTAACTACAAAAATAAATTTCTTATGATCTTGGTGAGAAAACACAAGAACAAATGGCTCAAAAGAAAAATGTGATATAGAACTAGATGGAGGAGAGGTGAGCTAGGCTTTGAGCAAGTTGAAATGAGAAGTTTGAGCTTCCCTTATAGGTAAGTTCGAAGGTTGGCACGGGGTCGTGCCATGTCAAGGCATGGGTTCGTGTTGGTCAGAGAAGAGATAGGTTCTTCGGTTTGTTAGTGGCATGGGTCGTGCCATGTTAGTGGCACGGGGTCATGCTGACGGTGTGAGTTGGGCATGGGTCGTGCTTGTCAGTGCTGAAAAAGGACTCTTCCGGAGCTTGGCATAGGCCGTGTCGAAGTCCAAACTTCATAGTTTTGATCTTTTGAATCTAATTTTCTTCATTACTTGCTCCTATTGTGATTTTGGCTTGAATAAACCTAAAAAACTAAAAAGATGATAAAAGAACTGTATTCTTGTAATAGTTAGTTAGTTTTATCCCGCTTCACAGTGGATATTTGGCTAATATATATGTACATATTAAGGTACATCAAACATTCACGCACTTGAACGTTTTCTTATCCCTAAGCAAAATCTGAATATAGCCTATGTTCCCCAATTTTTGGTTTGGTTTATCCTGTTACGAACCAATCACATGCCTAAAAACTTTTTCTTCCAATTACTTTAATCTTTTTTCTCCATTTGGGTGGTCTATTCTATTTTTATTGAAGTATTGAAAGCTATAAACAAGGTTACTATAAAGTTTAGATTTATGCAATTATGTACACCTCACAAGAGATCACTCGACTCTCAGGGTAAGTATATGTACAGACTTTGAGTGGTCCCTCATACCAAGGTAAAACCAAGCAAGGGTCATAGGCTTGTGAAGGGATCAATCTGCCACTGATCTCGCCAAAATCATGCAATCATCATGAGGGCTTATGGGTTTTTGTGGGTAGGCTAGGGTTAAGAGTTGGTGACTTGGAGAATACTAACTAAAGAGCTTGTGCTCTTTTATTTTCAAAACAAATATAAACTTTTTCTTTTTTTTAGACAAAATGGATATTGAAATACATAGACGAATCTCTGCAGCAACTGTCTAGGCGGGCAACATCATATCCTGAAGATAGATAAGTCACTTATTTTAAGAATTTTTTGTTTTTTTAGAATCATTGTTTTGCGAAAACATAGTGTGTAAAAAGAAAAACGTATTTGGGGGTAAAGAAATGTTTGGGGTTAAAAAGAATAAATGGGTTTCCTAGATGCCTCAGTTAGGGCGTAATGCAAATAGCACTTCTTTAAACCTTCAATCATAGACTTGTACTTATCTTTATAATCAGCGGGCGGATCCAGCAGATATGCCCCAATGTTGTGGTCCTTTACGAACTCAAAGTCCCTGCAATCGCACAAAGGATAAACCAAACATGCAAATATCAATTAGATACCACTAACATAATCAAACACTTAAATATTTAGGATTTTGAAATTTCTCGAAAAATAGGCAGCATAATGGCTTAAAATAGAACGAAACCAAGTGAAACACATCATCGGGTACCTTTTCGATCGAAAACTAGGTTTTCGATCGAAAAGCCTCCTTCTGATCGAAAAGCCTCCTTCTGAAAAGCCAATAGTTATCGAGAACACTGATCAAAAAGTTGAAGTCTTGATCGAAAAGCATATGCTTTGATCGAAAAGCCAATATTCTGATCGGAAAGCTTCTCGATACCGAGAAGTCTGATAGAAAAGTCACTCATCCGATTGGAAAGTATATAATCCGATTGAAAAGCTCCTAATTAGATTGAAAAGCCTCGAATTATCGAGAATCTTCGATCGAAAAGGTCCAGGGTTAATCGAAAAGCATGATAGTCTGATCGAAAAGCTCATCTTCTCCAAGCGTAACCTGCAACTTAAACATACAACTCACTTTCGAGTGTTTTAACTGTCGAATTTAGCCATAATCTCCAGCAAACACGATTTCTTACCCGTCCCGACCAAAATAAGCACAAAAAACTGCACATACCTAACATTCTCTTTTGCGGGTTTAGCGGATCGCTTCAATCAGGGAGCTATTGTCACTTAGAACACAAAATCAACACAATAGGAGTGTTTGTAGTTGAAGTCTGACCGCCCTGGCAGCGTAGGATAGGTCGCAATCGGTGGCGATGGTGGTGTTTGGTTGGGGACAGTGGTGACGGCGACGAGAGCAATGGGGGTGTTTTTTATGGTGGTTTCCGGTGAGGGAGGTGGTGGTGAGGTCGAATGAGAGAGGCGATGATGGTGATGGTGTCCGGTGGTGGTAATCGGCGAGGATGATGATGGTGGTCTAGGGTTTCGGCGAGGAGGAAGGAACAAGAAGAGGAGGAGGAGATGAGGAGAAGGAGACCGATCGGTCCCCTTATCCCTCCTCACCTTTTTAAAAAAAAATCATATCAACCCCCTAACTTTGAGAATATGACCCCATTGACACAAAGCTTTAATAAAACATAAATTTTCTGAATTTAAACTTCAATACCTCAAGTTTTAAACCCGTTAATTCCCGAAACTCCCCTGAACTCAAACCCGAGAGTTTTACATCTAACAACTTAAAAGTAAATAATTACTTAAGCAAATGAAATAATAAATAAAAATAACAAATAAAATTAAAATAAAACAAAGCAATAATAAAAATATTTACCACTTGGCAGACTGATTTTTTAAGTGAGAAGGCGTATAAGGTATCATACCAAATAATTTGTGACCGATGAACCTATTTCAGCTTCCGTTACTTCGCGTGTTCAGGTGATTGCCGGTATTTTGGTCCAAATTAAACTCGTGCCACTTTCGCTTACTCAGGCAGTTTTATCACATAATTTTTCTTTTAGGCTTTATTATTTATGAACATCTATCCAGGTCACACACTTAAGTCCTAGGTATAATTTGTACATTCTATCAAGTATACTTGATTTCTGTAGAGCGTTTTTCACGACACCTTTCCTTAATCCTAACGTCATGCTCAATACTGGGTTGAGAAAAGAAAGAATAGATCACAGAGATTTTTGGGGATAAAATACAAGTCAGCTGAATTTTTGAAACATTTTAGCAATGCTCTCATCAGTGACAAAGGCTGAGGGTTTTGGACTCTTGAGGGTCTCTTTTGGTTATGCACATTAGCATCTTTTGGGTTTATTAAGCATGTACAATGTGATCTTAGACGTACGTGGATCAGGGAGGCTCCAGGTCTCTGCCATCACAGAACAAGGAGGCCTGACTCACATATAACATTCCCAGGTCATTGCTCACACAAAGCAGAGGGAATGGGAGTTTTTGAGCATGACATCAAAGAACTCAGAATCGGGCGTGTGTCTTAGGATATCTGGTACACAATCAAATAGAGGTTGTACTAACCTAAGTGTGCGTTTCCTATCAAGCATCATACATTTTCTTCAAGTGTTGTGATAAACAATGCCTTTTGATTGATTGACAGCAAAGCCTACCAAGCATATCAACCGTGAATCACTGTTTTTCACATCCACCTTACACGTGTCAGTCAGCAAAAACCTGGAAATTTATATCACTTCCCCTACCTGGTTAAACAAAATCAATAAAAAAAATTTGAAGTACACAAGATTAGAGGAAGCACACATGATGTTTATTTTATATCTTCCCCTTGCTTTTAGCTTTTTGAAAGACACACACACTAAGAATAAAAACACTATTTTTTGGATTTTTTTATTATTTTTAATTGAGCACACATTTACTAAAAATAAACTCTATTTTGGTAGTTTATTTTTTTTAATGAATAAACGGATAGTAGTTGTCAGACTATTCATCAAAGGCTATCATTCTGAGGCTTTTGAGACACATTTCAACATTTGCACTAGGGAGGGGTTTGGTGAACATGTCTGCCACATTATCATCCGATTGCACCCATTCTAAGTGAATGAGCTTGCGTTCATAGCAATCCCGTACGAAGTGCGTTTTTGATATCAATGTGCTTGGTTTTTGAATGTTGTATAGGATTTTTAACAATTTGCAAAGCAGCATTATTATCACAGTATATGGGAGTGTCAAAGAAATTCAAACCGTAATCTCCCAATTGATGTTGCAGCCATACCACCTGTGAGAAACACGCAGACGCAGCCACGTATATTGCTTCAGCTGTGGATTATGACACCGTGTGCTGCTTCTTGCTTTGCCATGCTACCAACCTGTTTCCTAAAAACTGAACTCTAGCAGATGTAGATTTCCTGTCAAGCTCACACCCACCATAATCACTATCAGAAAAAGCATACAGATTAAACCCAGACTCTTTAGGGTACCAGAGGCCCATTCTTGGCCTACCTTCAAATATTTGAAAATTCTTTTAACAGCAGATAAATGAGAGAGTTTAGGGTTAGCCTGATATGGTGCAAATTGGCACACTACAAACATGATGTCTAGTTAACTGGCCGTTAAATACATCAGTGACCCAATCATTGACCGGTACATGTGCTCGCTGACCAACTGACCATCTGAATCTTTAGTAAGTGCTGGTCTGGCTGCCATGGGTGTGGAAACAGGCTTTGAGTCAGCCAACTTATACTTCTCCAGAATCTCTGTCACATATTTAGCTTGATGTACTAGAATCCCGCTCTCACTTTGCTTCACTTGTAATGCCAAGAAGAACTCCATTTCGCCCATTTGACTCATCTCGAACTTTGTTCTCATTACTCGTTCAAATTCTTTACACAGATCCACCTTTGTGGACCCGAATGTGATATCATCTACATAAACTTGCACCATGATAATGTCATTCTCAACCTGTTTCCAGAACAGTGTCTGGTCCACTATTCACCTTATGTACCCATTAGCTAGAAGGTGACTAATCAACATTTTGTACCAAGACCGTGGGGCCTGATGCAAGCCATACAGGGCTTTGTCCAGCTTATACACATGGTAGGGATGTTCTTCATCAATAAACCTAGGAGGTTGAATAACATACACCTCTTCATTCATTTCTGCATAGAGAAAAGCAGCTTTCACTTCCAATTAATAGACAGTGAAATTCATGTAGGAGGCAGGCATATGCCAGAAAAACTCTTATAGCTTCCAAGCGAGCAACTGGTGCATATACTTCATCATAGTCGATGCCTTCAACCTGTTTGTGTTCTTGGACCACCAAACTTGCTTTATTTTTTATAATAACACCATTTTCGTCCTTTTTATTCGTATAAAGACACCGAGTAGTGATGACCATTTTGTCAGCAGGCTTCACCACTAACGTCCATACCTGAAGCTTTGAAAAATTGGTTTAGCTCTTCATGCATAACTTCCACCCAGCTAGGATCTGTTAGAGTCATTGTGATGTTTGGAGGCACAATTTGAGAGATAAAACATAAATACATGCAGTGGTTGATGTCCCCTGATTAACTTCTTGTTATCACCCCGGAAGCTAAATGACCAATGACATTGTCTAAGGGGTGATATTTGTGGATCCTTGTTTCACCAACTGCTTGAACTGGGATTTCTGGAGGTAGATTTGCCTGTACAGGTTCTTCATTAATTTCAGTATCCACCTCTACATCAACTTCCTGAGATTGAACAACTCATGTGCCAGAGTCTTTATCTGACTCATCTTCAACTCCAACTTCAGCAGTTTCATTTACTGGTGTTGTCACCGCGTCGAAGGTAGGAACTGGAGATTTTGAGATGGTATGAGCAATTGATGGTTTTGTGATTGTGTTTTCAAAAAGTTTTTCAGCAATGACGGGATCCAATCCAAATGGGAGGAAGAATTGATTGTAGTCAAATGCTTGTGCTGGACCCACTCCACCATCTGAGGGATTTTCCATCACTTTACCGGTTGTTTTTTTGAAGACCCTGTAAGTTGAGCTGGCAGAATAACCTACAAAATAGCACTCATCTGATTTAGCAGTAAATTTTGGCAAACATTATTAACTAAAACAGTGCAAAGACATCCAAAAGCAAGAAAATGCCCAATTTTGGGCTTGTCATGATAGATTAATTCGTAAGGTGTCTTCTGGTGTCGCTTATTTATGAGAACCCCGTGTTTGCACATAAAAGGCTGTGTTGGCTGCTTCTTCCCAGAACATGGTGGGCAGCTTGGAATCACATAGCATTGTTCGAACATCTTAAATCAACGTTCTGTTGCGTCGTTCCGCCACGCCATTCTGTTGTGGGGTATATGGTGCATTGTACTGATATTCAATTCCTTTTTCTGCACAGAATTCGTCAATTATCTGATTCTTGAATTATGTTCCGTTGTCACTCCTGATGGACTTCACTTTTAGGTTTAGCTTGTTTTCATTGAGCTTGATGAATGCTTTCAACATCTCTGTAACATCACTCTTCTTTGGCTAAAAGAACACCCAAGTGAAACGAGAAAAATCATTAGTAATAACTAAACAAAATGCACAACGGTTAAGGCTTAACATACTGACTGGACCGAAGAGCTCCATGTGAAGCAGTTCCAAAACTGTTGAGATTCTGTTGAACATATTGGCTTGTGTGGACGTTTGTGCTGCTTGTTGGGTACCTTGAAGGGCTCTTTAACAATGTTGGCACAATTTGATTTAAACAAGATAAACAAGTTGCAAAAAGTAAATCAAATTGGAAGACAGCAATTCATAAAAGGGTTATTCTTTATATTTCAAATGTAAATAATGGTTTACACGAGTTTATAGTATGACTATGTATCAACAGAAATAACTTTTCTATGGGAGTAATGTTGAAATTGCTTTGAGAAGATATTGAATTGTATGCTTGATGTCTTGCTTTATTTGGTGAAGTCAGCTTGCTATTTATAGGCAGATGTAGCAAGTTGTATTTGGATAAGGTGGTTGGGATGGTTGATGTTGGAGTTTCTCAGAGTATATAGAGAAAAATTGAACATATTCAATTTATCTCTTTTTTAACTGTCTTCAACTGACTTCTTGATTAATGCCAGGTTAACATTCATTTTGCTTGTTCTCTACACAAACAGAAATTGTTCTTCTCGTAATATTTATCTTATGATAATCCAGAACTCCTTTTGGACCCTTCTTTGAAGACTTTTGATGCTTCCCATTAGAAGCTATCTACAGAAATGAGGATTTTTGTAGATTTTAGTCTGTACAGAACTACTTCAGAATTTTCGGAGTAGTTCTTTATGAATACAGAAATCATGCAGAAATCCGTAATTCATACAGACTTTTGTATCCTTTCTATTCTAAGGACGTGTCTTATCTTTTCTTCTAATACTTGACTGTTTTGTGTTACAATTACATTGTGTTCTAACAATCTCCCCCTAAGTATTTGAAGAAAAATAACTAAAAAGAGAAAGTAAATATTAAACTAAATTTTTTTTAGAGGACATTAGGATGCATGGAACTGTGAATACAGTTTTTAGGAAAGAAATCCAGTTACAGAGTCTTCTTTAACACGTAGTTTCTTGGGAAGGGGAATCCAACAGGCTTTGTGCAATTCCTTTTGTAGCATTCTGTGTATCTTCAGATCTTCTATTTTTTTGAGCATGAGTTCCTTTCTTCTTATAGTCTCAGGTTCAGTCTCTTTGTTTTCGTTTAGTAGGAATGCGATGAAATCTAGAAAGGTATCGGAGTAGGCATGACACTGGCTGATTCTGAAGAACCTCTTTTGTGTGTTATGATTTCTGAAACGGATTCCTATTTCACCCGTGCTTGGAATTACTTTATATCCTGTCCACTTTAATTCCGAGGGAAGCTCTTCATTCGCAGTGAGGGCGGTTAAAAGGTTGGGCTAACTGTGAAAACCTTGGATGAACCGATGATAGTAACTCGTCAAACCAAGAAATTGACGGATTTCAGTTGGGGCTCGAGGCGTTGACCAATTCTTTATTTCCTCGACCTTCGCATGATCTACATGGATCCCATTTTCATTGACTATACACTCTAAAAATTGGACCTCTCCGATCCAAAGATCGCACTTTGAAAACTTGGCATAAAGCTGCTTATGCAACAATTCCAGAATCCACCGCAACTGCTCTTCATGTTCCTCCTTAGACTCCGAGTATGCCAGGATGTCGTCAATAAGGACGATGACGAATTTTTCCAAGTAGGGCTTGCATACACGGTTCATAAGATCCATGAACATCGTAGGTGCATTGGTTAGCCTAAAGGCACAACCAAGAGCTCATAATGACTATAATGTGTCCTGAAGGCCATCTTCTCTATATCTTTATCACAGACTCTCAGTTGATGATAAACAGACTTCAGGTCGATCTTGGAGTAGTAACTCAATCCTTGCAGCTGATCAAAGAGATCGTCGATCATGGGTAAGGGGTAACGGTTCTTGATGGTTACCTTGTTAGGCTCATGGTAGTCGATACACATTCGAAAGGTTCCATCTTTCTTCTTGACGAACAAGGCTGGGGCTCCTCAGGGGGATGAGCTAGGCCTGACGAAGCCTTTGTCATAAAGCTCTTGAAGCTGGTTTGATCGTTCGTGCAGTTCGCTCTCCGCTAGCCGGTAGGGTGCTCTTGTAATAAGGGCTGAACCGGGTGGGAGGTCAATACCGAACTCTACTTGACGAGGTGGAGTGAGGCTTGATTTTTCCTTTGTGAATATGTAGGTCTTGTCGTACTGTTTGCTAGGACATATAGTTTTTTGTTTGCTTGAACAGATATCCTTTGGAATTTCTGAAGAATATCTGTATCAACTAAGAGACTTCCAACCATGCACATATCTAGGGGCCTTCTTTTTCATTTTATGTTATTATTTATCTTTAATTAAATGATCTTAAAAGACACTCGTCACTTTTAAAATCTTTAAAAAGTTGACTTTCTCTTTCTGATAAGAAATGCTGCCCATCAAATCACATAATTAAATGACAATTGGCATATCGAGAAACAAATCTTTGTGAGTTAAAGCATAAAAAATAGGTAATAATAACACTAAATATAGGAGAATGATGAAAATAAGAGTTAATTCCCTCTCACAAACCATCCCAACTACCTATATCAGAGGTCTAAGGAGACAACAAAGCCCAAAATTCTTACTACCAAATATCCAGACTTCTGAACTCTTCCCGATTACAAATATATGGATATCACTCTCAACTCATCCAAGAATACATCCAAACAAAATCCAATCTTCATTCAAATATTCATCAAAAATGGATTTTCAAGCTTTGTTAGATAGACAAGCCTTCAAAATTCCACTTCACCCAACTCACAACCTTTGTCTTCATACATCCGACCATCAGCCAACCTTCACCAGAATGATGAGGTTTTTGCAAACTTGTGCTATTGGGTTTGCTCTTACCCAAAACACTCCCATCAGATACGAATTTTTAAGGGAATTCTGGGTCAATGCAAGATCTGAACAAAACCTGCCTGGACGGCCAATAAGAACTCGAGTGAACCACCTCTCCTTTGAAATCACTAAGGACTCCATTCACTCTGCTCTCAGTCTGAACGACAAAAATGGAGCCATTCACTTCAAAAGGGCCCAAGTCATAGAAACCTTCATTAACATTGGGTATGATGGAAATTTTTTCAAAGAACATGCCAACAAATTCCACCTTCCCCCCATCTGGCAATTCTTCTTCTCTCAAATTCAACTCTGCTTCTATTCCCGGGTCAATGATCATCATCTTGCTGACCATAACACACAAATTGTGACAACTGCCAAATTCATAGGTGAACACCGTTAACTATTTCCGTTAGTTCCGTTAGAAAAACCGTAGCCCGTTATTTGAATGGATTACATAAATATATATTACTAGTTAAATTAGTAATAAAATCCATGATTCATGTGTTACTTGAATATTTGCATTTCGTGAGAAATCAGGTTTTATAAGTGATTTAAGTTTTAAGTGCGTACACGTCAACGAGACTTTTCCCGATGAAACATTTCATGATAAATAAGTTATAAACACTTGGAAACATTTCTAGAACTTAAATTTTCAAGTTTCGGGTTTAAACCCCACTTGTTACTTGTTTTGGAGCATTTACACTAGTTTAAGACTTGAGGGAATAAAGGTGTAATTCACCTAAAGTCCAAAAAGTGCAGCCCTTAACTCCTCCCCCTCCCCCTTTCACGATCATTTTCTCCATCTCCCTCTCTAAATACGGTTCCCTCACCAACACACACAAGCTTCAAATTTGTTCAATTTCTTCATTTCAAGCAAGAATCAAGGCTTCCCAAGCTACTACAAGCATCAAGAACCATAGAGAAAGCTTTGGTTTCACTTCATCTTCTAAAAATCTGCTACCATCTTGAAGTTTTAAGCCCTAAAAACTAATTTTCTTGAAATTGGTTGAAAACAAGTGGTTATCTTGTGTTTATGTGTTGTGTGGAGTGTGAAATCACTCATGAATCATGTTGTAGGTTAGAATAAGTAAGTCTAGGAGTTTCGACAGAATTTATATGTTACCATGGCTATGAATTGCATGTGATTTCATGGTTGGTGGTGTTCTTGAAGGATTTGCAGTATATGAGAACTTGAAACTTAAGAATATGTGCTTGTATGCTAGCCTTATGTTCAAATTTTGCTATGAACTTGGTATGAACATGTTTAGAACTGAAAATCCATGTTAAGGTATTTATAATTATGTTAGTAGAAGTTGGATGACCAAATTGTCGCTCAAAACTAGAAAATCCAAACTTTTCCAAACAACGAATCTTGGACAGATTCGGCCAGATTTTTAGGCCAACTTGCAAAGATCATAACTCGCTCAATTTTGCTTGAAATAAGTTGATTATTTTATGGTAGTAAAGTTCCATGTCTTAAATTTACGTGAGCTACTCACACGTCTTCTAAAACCTCCATTTGGTCATCCAAAACACTGCTACAAGTTAGGTGTGCAGAGGTGTATTTTTTGTGAAAAGTATACGTTACATTTTGGTCGGTCATGATAACCTTGTTTTAATGAGGGGTTTGCTAAATGAAAATGAGGTTTATATAATAAAATCAAGATCTGGAAAGTTTCATGCTAAAACTCTAAGTTTTGAATGAGTTATGCAAATTTTTAAACCTACTTTGACCATTTTACAAAAAGCTGAAATTGCCAAATTCCGACGCGTGTAACTTTCTCGTTACTTGAGTTTTTAAGTTGATTCTTTTTGAAACATTCCCTAAATGTTGAGTAGTTCATGCCTAAAAAATTTTAGAACCTAACTACAAGTATGGAGCAAATTAGGCATGCCACCAAATGGTGTGTCAAAGACAATAATGTTGATTTTTGCCAACTTCCGACACACATAACTTTCTCGTTTATTAACCTTTTAATTTTATTCTTTTTGGAACATTCCCTAAATGTTGATTAGTTCGTGCCTATAAAGTTTCAGAGGCTAACTCCAAGCATAGAGAAAATTAGACATGCCACCACTTGTATGCTTGCATTTGACTTTTTAGTTTGACTTTTTATGCAATTTGACTTGAAATTGTGCATCTATGTTTTCCTACAAGCTTAGGAATTTTGTTTAAGTGTTAGGACCCCTGTGAATGCTTGATGAAATATTTGTTAATTGATAAGCAATTCGTCCTAGTGACAACCTCTAATTTGGTTAGACCGTATTCATTAAAATAGGTCAATCCTAACCAACATATAAAGTCAAGTGTTGTGTACCAGTGCAACCTAAGGTGAGTTTCACTACCTCTTTTAGTTACATCCGGTTGAGGATGGTAACACACATATAGTGGCATCCGGTAAAGGATGGCAATGCAGCGACAAGGGTATTTTTGTCTGTTTTAGTAGTTATCCGACACATATCACTTGTTTCACTGAATTGCTTTATAATTTCAAAAAGTCCTTACTTTCTCGGACCGTTAATATAAAATAGCGAGGTAATGTTGAGTAGTACTACTGGGGATTGACACCCCCGCTCAGCGGTGCACCGGATGCACCCTCACGACTGACGGTCGGACTAAGACCAATATTAGCCTAACACTACCGTGATCTGAAAGACACGGGGAAGGAAAATGACACAGGTTAAGACCTGTGACGCATAGTCAGCTTCGGTTGCGAACACTCAGGTGAACATAAGCATAGGCTAGCTACCTAATGATATGGATAATACTTATAATTTATGCATTTCACTTATGAATTAGCCTTTCATTATTCATATGCATTTCTGGTCTATACGGTGTTGTGTAGACTGATTTTGTGAACTCATCAGCTTTGGCTGACACTTGAGTGTTGCATGCTTTCCAGGTCGCTAGGAGGATCGCGTGGAGGCACAGGCGTTGGCAATATATCTCTTTTTGAAAACTCTTTTGGGAGATGTACTTCCAACACTTTTGTATTACCTTTGGCAAAAATAGCAAGTTTTGTAACTTATTAAAATGCTTCCGCTGATGTGCTAAATCATACCCCACATGGTTATACTCCGTTAGTGGAAATTGGGGGTGTGACAGATTGTTATCAGAGCCTCTCGTTACAGAGAACCAGAACATTTTAAAAATGTTTTCTGAACTGTAACTGTTTTTGAAAACTTTAGTTGCAACTTTCTCTAAGGGTATTTCTACACGTGCCGAAGAAGATCCTCATTTAATGCTTTCGTTTTATGTTTGTGTAGGAGTATGCCTACATGATGTAAACCTTAGATTTACAGTTTTGTGGATGAATGGATCCATACATAGTCTTCTTTTATGTTTTCACATTTGGTTATTTGAAATCATTCTTGGAGATCTCGTTTTATTCTTGGAGATCTCGTTTTGTTCTTGGAGATCTCGTTTTGTTCTTGTAGATCTCCTTTTGTTCTTGGAGATCTCGTTTTGTTCTTGGAGATCTCGCGGTGTTCTTGGAGATCTGGAAATTTTTCTTGGCGACTTCACCAAGGTCTGGAGCTTCTTCTTGGCGACCTCACCAAGGTCTGGAGCTTCTTTTTGGCGACCTCACCAACCTTGGCGACCTCACCAAGGTTTGGGGTTTCTTCTTGGCGACTTCGCCATGCTTTGGGTGGTTTGGGTGACAAACTTAGCGATTTGGTGGGTCGGTTATTATGGCCACTAACTTAATAAATATTTGCTTGAATGTTTGTTCACCTAAGTGTATATTTCATATAAAATTTGTTCCTATGTAATTGTAACTGTGTGAAACATTTCATGATGCTTAATGATTTCTAGAATCTGGTATACTAACCAGTGAAAGGTTCGCATGATGCATAGAAAATCATGCCGCCTCGAAGGAATGCTGGGCCCAACCCGAGAAACTTCACTGCTGCTCAGGTTCAAGAAATGATCAACCAAGGAGTTGCTGCAGCTTTGACAACGGCTCAGCTTCAGTTCCAAGGAAACCACCAAACCCAATGCTCGTTTAAATCATTCATCGATTGTAAGCCGTTAACACTTAAGGGTGATGAAGGTGCTGTTGGCCTACTCAGATTGCTCGAGAAGTCTAAAAAAGTTTTTGTTATGTGTAACTTACCGGTGGGAGATCGGGTGAAGTATGCTACAGGTACTCTGGAGGATTCCGCCCTTACTTGGTGGAATGCACAAATTCAAATGCTGGGAATTGATGCTGCAAATGTCATGACGTGGCAAGAGTTTAAGGATGCGATCATGGAGGAGTACAGTCCTCGTGATCAAGTGAAAAGGTTAGAGGGTGAATTCATAAATTCAAAGATGATTGGCTCGGAGGTAGAAGAATATACGGCCCGCTACCATGAGTATGCAATATTGTGTTCGACAATGGTTGACACCGAATATAAAGAATTGAAAGGTATGTGGACGGGCTGGTTCCACAAATTCAGGGAATGGTAACCTCTTCGAATCCAGTTAATGTGCAACAGGCAATCAGGTTAGCACACAAGCTAACAGACCAGGCGGTAGCCCAGGGAACTCTACCACCAAAGAAATCTCCAAAAACTGCTCTCGATGGGAAAAGGAAAAGGGATGAAGAACCTAGCAACAACAATGTCGGTAACAACTCTGGAAGGTTTTCTGGCCCCAAAAACTACAACAAAAGGTTTGACAACTCCAAAAGTGGTTTCAATAACAGTGGAGGCGGTAACAAAAACCGTCAAGGTAGCAGTGGTCAGAAATCGAGCAGGTACAAAGGGAAGGCGCCCTATTGCAACATGTGTAACACTCACCACTCTGGTGACTGCAACAAACCCCCATGTGAGCGTTGTAGAAAAAGTGGACACATTGCTAAAAACTACTGGGGAGAACTCTTGAACTGACCAAAGCAAGACAATGAAGGCCCCAGAGGGTGCTATGAATGTGGAAAACCTGGGCACCTGAAGAAGGATTGCCCCTAACTCAGGAAGAACGGAAACAACAACAACAACCACCACCACAACAACAATGGTGGAGGTGGCGGTGGAAACGAGGGAAATGGTGCCAGAGGACGTGCTTTTGTCATGGGATCGGGCGAAGCCAAGAATGATGCCAATGTGATAACCGGTAAGTTTCTTCTCAACAACTATTTTGCTAATGTATTATTTGATTCTGGTGCTGAGAAAAGTTTCATTTCAACCAAATTTTGCAAGTTGATAAAGGCTAATATGAATCCCCTAGAAGCTAGGTACATAGTTGAATTAGCAAACGGTAAACTTCTCGATGCAACTCATGTAGTCAAGGATTGTACCCTAGAGTTCTTAGGTCACAAATTCAGTATAGATTTAATGCCTATAAGGAATAGTGCGCTTAGAAGATTTCCGGCTGAAACCTAATTTTGTTAAGTTCCGGCTGAAGTTGAAGTTGAAGCGGAATTCTCAACTTCAAGCAGAACTGGCAGTTCAAGCGGAAAGAAGCAGTTTTGTCATTTAGCGAATATTCCGGGTGAACTCGATTATCCACCAGATAATGAGTTCAACTGGACTTTTCCTGAGATCTCTTTTCAGCAAGTCCAATCCTGCAAAAGCTTCTCGGTTGCTTCTAAATATGCTCAAGCCGCTCTCCTAAAGTAGTATGTTGCTGTTTAGACGCAAGATATTCCACTTGTCGATGTTTATGCTTTTGGTAGTTTGTATTTGACTTTATATTTTACGGTCTAGAATAGATCGCATGAGATCAATCGCTGTCATTGATCTCATTAGCACTATATATAGCTTAGGTAGCTCATGGTTTACATACGGTTCTCGAACAACTTGTAATAGTGAAGCTTTGAGTTAATGCAAATAGTGCCGAGTATTTCTTACTTCGTTGTTACTATCTTTATGCAATCAAGCACTCACATTAACACAAGAGAACTAACACAAGCTTAAGTAAAGTGAAAAATAACTTTAATTCCGCAGGGTTATATTTTCAAGTAGAAGGGTTTCTTGTTAAGTTAACTTGTTTAACACCGATCCTACAAGTGGTATCAGAGCTTTGGCTCTCACTTTGAAGACTTTCAGTGCTTCAAAGTTGATACTCTACTTGCTTACTCTACAAGCTTTGTTGTTTTATCTTTCTAAAGTTTTTCAAAAATGAGTGATTTCAGTTTAAGTTGTCCAAACGGTAGTGCCAACAAACCGCCAATTATCACTCCTGATGACTTTGGTACCTAGAAACTCGGGATGGAAGGTTTGGTTAGGATATTAGACCGTCGTATGTGGAAAAAAAATTTACTGAAGGACCTTACCCACCCATGGTTTCATTTGCTGATGACGCTGAAGTCAAAATTCCAAAACCTTTTGATAAATATGTTGAATCTGATCATATTGATGTTGAATTTGACCATAAGGCATATTGGACTCTACAGGCTGCACTTCCTAATTCCATTTTAAGTGGGTTTAAAGGATATAAAACTGCATTTGACCTGTGGAATTCCTTAGGTGAAATGTATGAAGGAACCAGTGAAGTAAAAGAAAACAAGAGGATGTTTTAAAACAGAAATATGAGAACTTTGCTTTCAAATCTGGTGAATCTATGACAAACCAGTACTTAAGATTTGCTTCCTTACTTGATGAACTGCAAAAGGTAGACGTAAAACTAGATCAAGTAGATGTAAACGGAAAATTCCTTCGTTCCTTGCCTTCTGTGTGGACAATTTACACTGTGAGCATCAGGGAATGTAAGAATTTGAAAAAGATGAGACTTAGTGAACTTCATGGCATACTTAGTGCTTATGAAATGGAACTAAACCTTAAACAAACCTCATCTTCTGAGTCAACTCAGATGTTTTTAACTGCACTAGTAACTACCGATTTCCACAATCAAAGAACTTCAAACTCATCATCATACTTGTCACCTACTGTCAGTTTCCCTGAGACACCAAGGTGTCAAGAGAGCTTCTCAAACACGTTTGATAACTCTCACAATGCTCACATAGCAACTGACTCTTACCAAGGCTTCATTCGTGAAGATCTTGAGTGCATAAGTGCTGATGATTTGGAAGAAATGGATATTATGACCCAACTTGCCATGGTGTCTGTCAGAGCTCAAAGGCTTTACAAAAGAACTGGTAGAACCAGGGTTGTAAAAAGCGGCCCAGGCGGCCGATTAATCGGCGCTTAGGCGCTATGCGGGCATCATCCGTAGTGCTTTTTGGCTAGGCGGGCTGTCTAGGCGCCTTGGGTCAAAATCGGTCAAAGTCGGCTAGGCGCTAGGCGGCTAGGCGGGTTTTAGGCGGGTTAAATTAAAAAAAAAATTAATTTCTTTTTTTTTCACTTAGAAGTCTTTATTACTACTAGTTTTTGAAGTGTTTTTAGTATTTTTAAGTTGTATCCTTTTGTTAGGACTTATGGCTTAATACTAGTAAGTGCTAACTACTAACTACTTAAGTAGTAACTTTTGATATTTGACATTTAGACGTATTACAATATATAGTCTCTAGAAAATTTATAAATCTTTGTAATTTACTAAGACCGATTAATCCCCGATTAATCCCCATATAGGCCGATTAATCCTAATTCCCTAGTCGGCCGCCTAGGTACCGCCTAACGTCTTTTGCAACATTGGGTAGAACCTACAAGGGAACAAAGGG